>VDFB02058242.1:13810406-14330598 GCA_007258455.2 Sequoia sempervirens | reverse complement strand
CCTAGAATGTAGATTTTGTAGGATTTTGATGTTTCACTGTAACCTACAAATATCCCCTTCTTGCTAGAAGGCTCCAACTTTGTTCTCTTGTCCTTCGGTACATGAACATACATTGGACATCCAAAGATCCTCAAATGACTCACTTATGGCTTCTTCCCAGTGAAGGCTTCTTTAGGAGTCATGTTCTCCAGGATTCGGTGAGGGCTTCTATTCTAAACATAGACAACTACCTTGGATGCTTCAGCCTAAAGGAAGGTTTGCAGATCTTGGTCATGAATCATGGCTTTGGCTACTTGCACAATAGATCTGTTCTTCCTTTTAACAACGTCATTCTGTTGAGGATTATAAGGGACATAGAACTCCCTCTTAATCCCAGATTCAATGCAAAAGTTGTGAAAGCTACCAGAAGTGTACTCTCCTCTATTATCATATCTCAAAACTTTGATTTTCTTCCCGGACAAGTTCTCTACCCGAGCTTTGAATTCCTTGAACCTTTATAACACCTCTTCAGATTCTTTAGATTTCAAGAAATAAATCCAAGTCTTTCTAGAGTAGTCATCAATAAAAATAATGTAATACAAGAAACCACTCGAAGAAGCAACAAACATTGGACCACATAAATCAGAATGAATAAGATCTAGAATACATTTGGATCTACTTTCACTACTATGAAATGGACCTTTTGTATTCTTACCCAAAGCGCAACCTCTGCAAGTACCTTCATGCTCCTGGTTGAATTTCAGAAGGCCTGTGACCATTCTCTCCATGGTGGGTAGAGCTTGAAAGTGAAGGTGATCCAATCTTCAATGCCAAAGTTTAGACAAATTTGAAGAATCATGCAATAGAGCCTGAAGTGGACGAGTGCATAGTCTATAGAGGCTCTCATGTCTAACTCCAATCACCTGAGTAGTCTTGAAATTTGAGTTCTTCATCCACACAAGAACTTTGCCTATTGAAAATGCAACTTGGTACCCCTTATCCTCCAAGGCTAAAATAGAGACAAGGTTTCGCTTGATGCTTGGAACAAATAGCACATTACTTAACTACAAGGAAATGCTGAAATCCAAGTGAAGAGAGTGTTGGAAATAGGATGCCATTTAATTGCAAATCCTAAACATTAATTATTTCATGTATCTCCTAGATTCTTGGAATGTGTTCAACAACACTAAGATTAGGATGAGATTAATATTTGGATGAAATAAATCATGAAATTGACATTTATATTTATTCCTAAATAATAGGAGCATGTGGGTGCACACATCGTAAGGTGAAACTCACCTTGTGTTCAGTTAACTACTCTGGTACTGATTAACACCGAATGCATGTAAAGATCCTAGAGTTGGGAAGTTGATGTTTGCATGCTTGAAGTTGATTAGAGATTGATTAAGTTCAGTTGATTCGATTGAGAATCTGATTTAGTTGATTGATTCAGTTGATTCGGTTGATTCGATTCGGTTGATTCCGATTCGGTTGATTCCGGTTGATTGATTGATTTATCTTGATTTTTATGCAAATTACATGTTGCATGCATGTTAGTTATTTTGAGTTGCATGTAGTTAGCTTCAGTTAACTTGTAATGCATGGCTAAATAACATTGAGTTGTATGATAGATAACAGGGACTACCTCCAGTTAACAAGGGATGACCATTCTTTGGGAATGGTGTTGAGTAAATGTTTCAGTTAACAATAAAGCACTTGAAGCAAACTTGGGTGCCCAAGATGCTTTATTGGAATTAACTCCAATGCATGTTAAGATATTTTTGATGGCTCAGTTAAGTAGCTTTAATTGTGGGCGCCATCTTTGAGGAATAGCTTTGGAATTATCACCGAAGTGAAGGAGAAGTTGTTGCTTCAGTTTGGGACACCCAAATGCATGATGCACATGTTGTAAGCTTTAGTCTTCACTGAAGAACTCTACTTGAAGGAATATGGCGTACCTTTTCAAGGGCTTGAGATTATGCATTGTAATTATCACCATTTGGAGATTACAAGGTTGCATATTGTCTATATATCTCATTCAAGTTGAATAGAGTTTGAGATTGGTTATTGCAGGTGTGAAGAAGATTGGTAAAGATAGAAGAAGCATTCTCAAGCAAGAATTGGAGCTATTGTAATTCAGAGTTTGAATAATAGAATAATTCTTGGTGGAGTTTTTTCCCGAAAGGGTTTCTCCATGGTATATCTTGTGTGATCCTTCTATTATCCTATCTAGTTCTTCTAAATAATTCTCTCTACATTCTACAATAGTAAAATGGATTAATCAAGATAATCATCCACAAAGAATTTATGTAACAAAGAAAAGACTTACTTAGAAAAGCAATATTGAAGTTTTACAGAGTATTAAGCTAAGAAAACACCTCATTTTCAACATTTTATATCATCGTAGCCAGGTTTGGGTAGAGTATTGGGACTCTTCTCTTAAAGCTTGAAGGATTACTGGTTTAGTGGGATCTTTTGTCTTTGGTAAATTTGGTTGATTTTGGAATTAAGTTTTTGTTACAATGAATTAAGATTGATATTGAAAAGTCTAATGGTTCTAACTATGAAATGAGGAAATTAAAAATGGAAGATCTTCTTGAAGAAAGAGATCAATGGTTAGCGGTTAATAATGAGACAAAGACACCTACAAGTATGTCAGATGAAGATTGGGCTAAGTTAGATAAAAAGGCAAGAGGAACAATTATATTGTGTCTTGTTGATGCTATTCTTTTAAATGTTTCAGTGGAAACCAGTGCATATAAATTGTGGAAAAGAATAGGAGACATTTATCAAACAAAGAGTCTAACAAATAAGTTGTATCTGAAAAGGAAATTATATTCATTGAAAATGAAAGATGGTGATTCAGTAGCACAACATTTAAATGCTTTCAATTTAATTCTCAGTTAGTTAGCATCAGTAGATGTAAAGCTTGAGGATGAGGATAAGTGCATTTTATTGCTTTGCTCTTTACCAAATTCTTGGGAAAATCTAATAGTTGCAATTAGTGGTAACGGTGCAGATCCAAAGATGGACAACATTATTCCTACTCTCCTATCAGAGGAGATGAGGAGGAAATCTAAAACTGGCTCCCAAGATGCCTTGTTTGTAAGAGGTAGACCTAAAGAGAAGGAATCCAAAACAGACAAGAAAGGAAAGGGTAAGTCTAAAGGACGGTCAAAAACCCCTGGTAAGAGTAAGGTAAAGTGTTGGAATTGCGGAAAACCTGGACATATTAAAAAGGATTGTAAGAGTAAGAAGAAGAGTATTGATGCTTCTACAGAAAAATCAGATGGCAGTAATGATGCATTTGTGATTTCTTCTAATACTATTGTTGATAACTCTTGGCTTCTTGATTCAGGTTGCTCCTATCATATGACTCCTAGAAAGGAGTGGTTCTCTAAATATACTGCATATGATGGAGGAGATGTCTTCTTTGGAGACAACAGCACAACAAAAGTTGTTGGCAAAGGAGAGGTAAAATTGTGTTTTAGTGATGGTAGTGTTAATACACTTAATGATGTTTTACATATTCCAGGACTTGCAAGGAATCTACTTTCTATCTCTAAGTTTAATGATTCTGGAATGAATGTGACATTTGACAAAGGTGGTTGTAGATTGGTGAAAGGGAATATGGTGGTTGCTAAAGGATCTCGGATTGGTACTTTGTTTAAGCTGAATACCTCCAATGTAAATATTTTATCAAATGTAACTGAAGCTGAAAATACATGTATGCTATGGCACCATAGACTGGGCCATATAGGTGAAAAAGGTCTTAGGACCATTCTTAATAAAAATTTGGTTGACGGTATTCCTAATTATGATATTGGAAAATATGACTTTTGTGAGCACTGTGTGTTTGGAAAGCAATCTAGATCTAAATTTCCTAGTGGTACAAATAGAGCTAAAAGATTATTAGAGATTATTCATTCAACAAATGCAACCCATACGACTTATTGGAAAAATCTAGATAAATACCATTTTATTTGGATGATGTCT
Organism: Sequoia sempervirens; assembly: GCA_007258455.2. Lineage (NCBI taxonomy): Eukaryota > Viridiplantae > Streptophyta > Pinopsida > Cupressales > Cupressaceae > Sequoia > Sequoia sempervirens. The sequence continues at coordinate 14,326,623 of VDFB02058242.1, read as the reverse complement.
CTAAGATAATAATTTGGATATATTTTATGCATAACAAAATCTGATGTAAGTTTAATAAGTTTAAGGAATTTAGCGTTTTGGTTGAGAAAAATCAAATTCATATAAAAGTGTTGGAGATCGCATAATGGTGGTATATTGTTCTAAGGAATTTGATTATCTATTTCGTGGGCATGTGAAATAGGACGTGAAACCAGCCCATATACACCTCTAACAAAATGGAGAAGCGTAGTAGCATGAATCAAAGTTTTAATGGAGCAAAGAGCTAGGAGTATGTTAAGCAAATGCTGTTTCTGAACTATCCCATGTGGGTTGAAGCAAATATGTACTTTGTTATTTAATCAATAGATCCCCTAGTTCATCTATTGAAAGATAAAACTCCTTATGGATGGTTAAAACCTGAAGTGGTTGCACATTTATGATCTTTGTCAGAGGCTTTTAACACGTTGCCTCAAGAAAAGTGGATCTAAAATTGGATCCCAGCATGCAAACGCATATTCATGGTTATGGTGAAAATGTGTGCTGTTACAAGCTTTGGAATCCACTAACAAGAAAAGTTTCTTTATCGAGAGATGTTATTTTCAGGGAATTTAGAGCTTATTCAGAAGAAGAACAACCAAAGGAAAATGATAATTCTCGAACAGTGCATTTTGAGACAAATACAGAGAAGCAACAAGATGCACATGTTGAAGAACAAGTGGATGAATCTCAAGAAGAGAGTTCAAAGAGTTCTTCTAAAATAGAGGCTCAAGAGGGGAATATTGAGGAACCAGAAGAAACTCCTTAAAGGAGATCCACAAGACAACGAAATCCTGTTGATAGGTATAGGCCACCTAATTTCTGTTGTATTTTTGCTTTAATGAGTACTAATGATGAACCCAGTTCTTATAGGGAAGCTTTGTCCTCAAACGAGAATAAGCTTTGGTCACAAGCTATGCATGAGGAAATGGAATCCTTGGATACTTGTGACACATGGGATCTTGAGAGTTTGCCCAAAGATAGAAAGGCCATTGGTTGTAAATGGATCTTTAAAAAGAAGATTGGTGCAGATGGTAATCTCGAAAGGTACAAGGCTAGATTAGTAGCCAAGGGCTACTCCCAGAGAGAGGGAGTTGATTTTAATGAAATATTATCTCCTATTGCTAAATTAACTTCTATTAGATTCTTCTTATCTATTGCTGCTACTTATGATTTTGAAATTGAGCAAATGGATGTGAAAACTACTTTTTTGCATGTGAATCTTGATGAGGAGATTTATATGAAGCAACCTGAAGGTTTTGTTGTAAAAGGAAAAGAAGAATAGGTTTGCAGGTTAAAGAGATCTTTATATGGATTGAAACAATCACCCAGAATGTGGTACCAGAAGTTTGATGCTTTTGCATTAAAAATTGGTTTTGTTAGGAGTGAGGAAGATCATTGTGTTTATATAAAAATTATTGATAATCAGCTTTTAATTATTATCTTGTATGTTGGCATATTTTATTGGTAACAAGAAGGTAATGATCGAGAATTGGAGCACAACCCCTGCCATACTGAGATGAAAGATCTAGGCTGCAAAATATATCCTGGTACGGAGATCACTAGAGATAGAGGGTAAATGAAAGTTTATTTTGCCAGAGCAATTAGGCCATACTATTTTGAAAAGATTTAACATGCAAGTACGCAAAACCGTTAATATTCCTCACCAAATACTAAGCACGGCTAAGCTTAGTTATGAGTCTGGGAATCTGATTTTGATTTTGAGGAAATGTCTGAAATCTCGTATAAAGTGGCAATTGGTAGTTTAATGTATGCAATGGTTTGCGCCAAAGACTTTATATAGTACAGCAAAGGGAGTTCTTAGTAGGTTTAAGTCTAACCCTGGTAAAGAACATTGGACTTATGTTAAGAGGGTATTTAGATATTTACGAGGGACTTCATATTATTGTTTAGTTTATCATGGTTCAAATAATATTGATATTATGAATAGATCATTGGACATACAGGGGTTTGTTGATTCAGATTGGGCAGGAGATCTAGACAATCGGAGGTCGACAAGTGGTTATGTTTACACTTTGTTTGGAGCTGCGGTTAGTTGGATGAGTAAGAGGCAGCCCTACCCGCTGCTTTTATCCACCATAGAAGAAAGTAATATGGTTAGCCATTACGCCTCAAAAAGAGGCAGCTTTGGTTACGTAGATTGGGTCGCATTACTTAATTGCTGAAATTTCGAACTTATGCCCGAAAGTGCTATTTGTTTAGCCAAAACCTATGTATCATGCCTCCATCAACATGTAGATGTTCAATATCACTTTGTGCCAGAAATGATTGAAAGTGGGAAAGTAATAATTGAAAAAGTTGACACTTTAATTAATGCTACAGATTATCTTATGAAGCCAGTTCCTACAGATAATTTCTCATGGTGCAGGAAGGCCATTGGCCTTGAGTCCTATACTTGATTTAAATTTATTATGCCTTGTTTAGAATAATTTCAATGTATAATGTCAAGTGGGAGAATGTTGGAAATAGGTTGCCATTAATTATTTCATGTATCTCCTTGATTCTTGGAATGTGTTCAACAACACTAAGATTATTGTGAGATTAATATTTGATGAAATAATCATGATTATTGACATTTGTAATTAATTCTAAATGTAAGAAGCATGTGAGGGCATCCATATTGAGTTCCTAAATAATAGGGACACATGGGACACTTGCATGGTAAGGTGAAACTCACCTTGTGTTCAGTTAACTATACGGAGTAACAGTTAACACTTTTGAATGCATGTAAAGATCCTAGGAGTTAGGATTTGATGTTTGCATGCTTGAAGTTTAGTTAAGTTCAGTTAAGTTCAGTTTAGATCAGTTCAGTTCAGTTCAGTTCAGTTCAGAATCAGTTTAGTTCAGTTCAATTCAGTTCAGTTCAGTTCAGTTCAGTTTGGTTCAGTTCAATTCAGTTATCTTCAGTTGCATGCAAGTGCATGTTGCATGCATGTTAGTTATTTTGAGTTTCATGTAGTTAGCTTCAGTTAACTTGTAATGCATGGCTAAATAACATTGAGTTGTATGACAGATAACAGGGACTACCTCCAGTTAACAAGGGATGACCATTCTTTGGGAATGGTGTTGAGTAAATGTTTCAGTTAACTATAAAGCACTTGAAGCCAACTTGGGCAACCAAGATGCTTTATTGGAATTAACTCCAATGCATGATAAGATATTTTTGAAGGCTCAGTTAAGTAGCTTTACTTAAGGGTGCCATCTTTGAGGAATAGCTTTGGAATTATCACCGAAGTGAAGGAGAAGTTGTAGCTTCAGTTTGGGACACCCAAATGCATGATACATGTTGTGGCTTTAGTCTTCACTAAATAACTCTACTTGAAGGAATATGGCGTACCTTTTCAAGGGCTTGAGCTTATGCATTGTAATTATCACCATTTGGAGATTACAAGGTTGCATATTGTCTCTATATCTCATTCAAGTTGAATAGAGTTTTTAGATTGTTTATTGCAGATGTGAAGAAGATTGGTAAAAGACAGAAGAAGCATTCTCAAGCAAGAATTGGAGCTATTGTAATTCAGAGTTTGAATAATAGAATAATTATTGGTGGAGTTTTTTCCCGAAAGGGTTTCTTCACGGTATATCTTGTGTGATCCTTCTATTATCCTGTCTAGTTCTTCTAAATAATTCTCTCTACATTCTACAACAGTAAAATGGATTAATCAAGATAATCATCCACAAAGAATTTATGTAACAAAGAAAATACTTACTTAGAACAGCAATTTTGAAGTTTTACAGAGTATTAAGCTAAGAAAACACCCCATTTTTCAACAGGAAAATCGTCTTTTAAAGAGGCTTTATTCAAGTCACGAAAATCCATACACATCCTAATACGATTATTAGGTTTAGCAACTATGACAATGTTTGAGATCCAAGTAGAATAATCAATTGGTCGAATGAAACCTATGTCAAGGAGTTTTTCAAGCTCTCCTTTAACAAGAAAGGCTATTTTAGGATTCATTTTTCATATCTTTTTTTGAACGAGATTAGAATTTTTAGCAAGGAAAATGTTGTGTGTTACTTTCTTTGGATCAATTCCTGGCATGTATGAATATTTCCAAGCAAAAATTTCAAGAAATTCATGAAGCAAGGTTGCAGTATCCTCTTGTTCTTCATCATCAAGGCACTTCCCTATCTTAATGACTTTTTCTTTATCATCTATGTACATTGGTATATCAATTGTATCCCCTAAGGGGAGTGCATTTGACTTAGGAAATTTAGGATCATATGGTTCCATGCTGGCATCTTTCTCATTGGTATCAATTTGTTTTTTCTTGGTACTAATCATAGCACAGGTAAGTTTTCTCTTGGAAGAAGATGTCTTATCAGAAGCACCTAACATTTGTTTCAGAGCTTCATCATTATCAAAGTACTCTCATGATGGTGGTAAATCCATATCAAGTAATTCAAGATGCTTGAGCGTGAGATTGATTCTTGGTTTACATGTGATAGTATTGATGTTTAGCGATGGTCGTTGAGTTGCTTTTGTTATCTTAGAAAAATAATATCCCAAACCAGTCTTTGTCTCTTGTGTATTAGGTTATATAGGAACTCAAATGCCTTGTTCATTATTTCCACATCCTTTTACCATTGTATCTGAATTGTTTCACAAGCTCATAGCCTTTCCCATAAAGTATTTCCATTTCCTTCAGGTTAGGCGGATGTTGATAATCTATCTCATCAAAATTTGTTGTGTACGTTGTATTTTCTTCCAAAGTAGATGAGGTAAATGCTTGGGAAGATTCTTTTGAATTCTGAGTTGACATAACCATTGGTTGTTCTTATTTTTCATCCTCTTTTTCGTGTGATTATGTATTCACCCATAAATGAAGGTGTGAATTATAATGATCCCCAATCATCACCTAGCAATTTAGACATGGGATGTTCTTCTTATTTTTTGGTCTCAAGGGTTCTATGTGAGATGTTGGAATCAATGTGTTTAGAGGACATGTTGTTCCTTTTTCAAGTTGTAAGCAACTTTCGAGCTTGGGGTCTATTTCAACTTGATAAACTTTGTTTTTATAGACATATTTCATTATTTGATGAAGGGTCAAAGGCAATGCATGCATCTCTTGAATCCATGATCTTCTCAAAAGAAGATTATAGAAAAGATCATAGGGCATGCCATGAATAGGTGTTTGCAAAGTAGCCATTCTGACTGTAATAGGTAAGGTAATTACACTGTGCAGTTGCTTTGTGATATTGTCAAATCCTCTAATAGATAAGGAATCAAGTTTGATTTGTGATTTATCCACACGTAATCTATGTAGGAGCTTTACACTGCACACATTAAGGGCAGAGCCATTGTCAACAAGGGTCCTTTTGATGCCTATTCTATTGAATTGAGCAATTATCATAAAGGCCTCATTTTGTTTCCTTAATTCTAATGGAGGGAGCTCATATTGATGGAAGGTAATGTCTACATTAACTGTATTCATTCCTTGTATGAGAGTTGCCACATCATTTGTGTTTGTACCTTTAGAAACTACTATTTGTTGCAATGTTGTTTGGAGCATAGAGTGATAGTTTGGAAAATTATAAAGAAGGTCCCAAAGGGATATTTTTGCAAGAGTATTCTTAAGTTGTTCAACGAGATCATACTCCCTAAGGTGTGAATTTAAGCGAGGAGCACTAGGCAATATGGGATTGGGTAAAGGTAAGGGTGTTGGGTTGGGTTGTTGTGGCTGCAGATTATTTCTAGTATAATGTGTGTGAGCAACAACATCATGCTTAAGTGGGTAAAGGGTAAACTCGGGTTTAGGTGGTGGTTGAGGTTGAATTACATTGACATCTTTTGTTTTAGGTTTTTGACAACAATCTTTAGTGGATGGCTTTTGTGAGATGAAGTCTTGAAGGGCTTCATCTAACATGTCAAAGTCATCACTACTAAAAGGTTTGGGAGGTAAGTTATCGTTGGTTGGTGTGGGTTTATCATCACAAACCTTAGTGGATGAACTTAGTGAGAGTAAGCCCTATAGAGCTTCATTTAACTTATCCAAGTCATCACTACTAAAAGGTTTTGATGATATAGTTTTTCTAAAGTGAAGCAATGTTTTTATTGTTTCATTTGATTGTTTAAGGTTTTTTTTTGTATTTTCTGATGAATTTGATCTAAATGAACTAGGAACTAATGCTGAAAATGAACATTGTAAAAAGCTAATGCTATCCATAATTTCCATGAAAGCAAATGATGCTAATGCTAATGATTTGAATGTAACAGAAGATAACTGAATGAAAATAGAAAAGTAATTGAAATAAACAATAACTTAAGAAACTAGAAACTGAATTCTAAAAACACTGATGTAAAATGTGTATTGGGACTAAGTCACCCAAGGTGGAAAATTAGTCCTAGTAGGGGTATTTTTTAAGTTTTTCTAAATTTTCTGATGGATACTTATGTTTTCTATACTATATACTACAAATATAAAGTGCATATGTAAAATTCCACTATTGGTTAAGGAAATAAGGGGCAATAATGTAAGCTTAAATGAGCTTTTCACTAATGCAAATTTGAAAACCCTAGAATGCAAAATAATGCAAAACCTAATGCAATGTTGATGCAAGCTATTCGAAGGATGTAAATTCACTTGAAATCAAAAGTTGAAATGTGAACTATAGTCGGGTTCACCAAAATGTGGACACGATTTTGGCACCCAAGATTCTCTAACACTTCTAGGGTTTTTCACCTAAAAGGAGAGAGGTAGACCAAAATGTGCAATGTCCCCACTCAAAAATAATGCAAATATGAATGAAACATGTCTAAGTATAATGTCATAAATGTGATAAACTAATAAAACATGTTGATTATTAATGAAAAACTAAAGAAATGTAAGATGTTTGAAAACACATTGTGATATGAAAAATGATAGATTAAATGCAATAAAGAACAAGATAAAGATGCTAAATAGAAATAGTGCACTTGAAAAATGATGAAGGATAGAATGAAGACTGTAAATGTCTCTAAAATTCTAGAAAATCTAACTTTTTTCCAACTAGGACACTTACGCCAAGCTGGGCGACTTAGTCCCAGATCTGGTAAACTACTCTGAAGCATGTTTCTACCAAATGGGTATCTAAGTCTACAAAAATTTCTAACAAAAATTTGCAATGGGACTAATTCGCCACTATTGGCGACTTAGTCCACTTTGGCTTTTCTGAAAATCTGAAAGTGGAAATGGAAGCTCTTAGTCAGCACTTTGTTTTCTGATGGAAACCCAGATCAAAATCTACATAAATACCTACAAAATAGAATATAATTTAGTTTCTAATGGGGGTTTTCCTTGGTCAAATCCATAGTTGGTATTTAAACCTTGAAAGAGATAATGAAATCTACATAAAACCCTAGCCCTAAGACTAGGAAATATGAAGTAAGATGCAACCCTATTCTAACATGCAAGAATAAGACGCATAAATGAAACTAGAATAATGCAAGAATAATTCCAAGAGACCCTAAATCACATTAGAAATGAATCTTAATAACATGCAAACCTTCCTTAGGCTGAAAATAGAGAGAAAATGGAAGATGGAATCACTTTGAAAACAAGTCCTTAGGATTGATTTGATGACTAGTTGCATCTCTGCAACCTAGATTTCTCCATGATTCTCCATAGGCATCAATGATCAATCCTTTTCAATGTGATATTTTGGACAAAAGTGAGCTTGAAGACCTGCAAAAACCCTAGCTTTCTTCCCTAAAGCTTCAACTTTGATGTAGATAGACTAATAAATCTTCTTGTGGAAGATATTCAACACTTAACTCTTGAATTTGTTTGTTGAAAATGACTTATTGTTGTGAAAAATGACCTAAAAACATATATTTATAGGCATCAATACCTAATTATTCATTATTTTGACTTCACAAGTTGACATCCATAAGAAATTTGAATTAAGCTAGTTGTTTTTCCCACTCAAAATTGAAAAATCCCCCAAAAGGGACTAAGTCGCCACCCTAGGCGACTTTGTCCCACCAGGAGGTTTTGAGGTGGGTTTTCTAGAATTTGAGTTATTTGAATGTTGTTTGTCAGGATTTGTATGATTTGTGAGTGGAATAGGCCTTAAGGTCCAAAATAATGAGTCTTAGGGGCCTATACATGTTATTTTAAAGGGTGATTAATGCAAGGGTGTCTAAAATAGGACCAAATTAAGCACAAAATTGCCTCTTTCTTCAAGAGTATACAATTTTTAGCGACACAAATATATATTGAAACATTGATGATAAAAAATTTAGGTTGTACTATATTAGCTTTGTAGAATACAACTTGTTTTTTCCTTGATAATAATATGATATAACAATTATTCTTTTATCCTTATAGGCTCTTTTGGTATTTCAATTATATCTTCATTTTCTATCCACTCTTCTAGCTTAATTTTTTTGTATATGCCATATAAATCATCTCTTCTCTCATAAGGTGGTTTAGTGGGTGTTTTATTATATGTATCTAGAGAAATTATTTAATTTTAATAACGACACATTGATATATAGAAATAATAATTGTTGAACAAACTCAGAGACTAAGAGGAGGGGTGAATCAGTGTACACAAAAATTTAATCCCTTTCGAACCTTGAAACTTTCAACACAATACAATCCTCTTATCAAAACTAAAATCCTTAATTAGATATAGCAGTTTAAACCCTTAGTATTATCAACAATAATTAATAATGAAAGATATAGTATTTCTACTTCTAATAAAATTAGCAGTAGTGGGAAAGAAACTGATTACACACACATGTATAAGAACACAATATTTACGTGGAAAACTTAATGAGGGAAAAACAATAGTGAGAGTTAACTCACAATATAAAAGGCTCACTACCAGAAAGAATTGTAAGAAGGATCATTTCCTTAGAGCAAGATACAAAGGACTTGTAGCACTGAAGTACCAACCAGCTCTAGGAGCAAGATATAGAGGACCTAATGAGATTCACTATCTCAAAGAAGGATACAGAAAGATTACAATGCTTGTCAATATAACACTCTACTGATTGAGGCGTTATAACAAATTTGATTCTATCTTTCCTCTTCACAATGTAGCACTAAATCCGTTAGATATCTAATACATTCCACATACTTTCTTTTTTCCACTTGTTCACTTCACCATCATGTTGCATCTAAAATGATCTTGCATTTATATCCACTGCAACTCTTCAAAAATTCGATTAGGTCAGCCAGGAAGAAGATAAACCGTGAAATCAATAAGTCAGCCACCAAAAACATAATGCAGTCCTATCGAAAAGATAGAGAGGACCAAAATAATCTTATTACATCTTCCAATGTGAGCCAAAACAATTCACATGTTGGTGCACATCAACCTAAGTCGACATCAAGGAAGTGTGTAGATGAAACTTTGAAGCACATAATCAGTCGGCTCGAAATCATACTTCTAATTGAATTTTTTCAAGGAAGTTCTAACCAAGATAGGTTAGAACCCAAATCTAACTTAACACATCTTCAATTGTTGGCACAGACCTCCAAACACATAGTTCAAGAAAAGGAACAATCCCTGTCAGCCAGATATCTACAAATAACCTAGAAATCCAACTCAAGACACAATGCAACACTAAAGAAAATAATCGACATTGTGCAAATAACATGGGGATATTCCATGAACATCTAGTAATGCTTCTATACCCTTATTTCATACTACCATGCCACAAGAAACCACCACAATCCAAATAGGAACAAAATACTCTATCCAAGAAGTACATAAGTCATAACTAAAAGATATAACATTAACGTATTAGCTTGTGTACCACTTCATCACATGAATTTGGAACTAGGACACAACACAAACATTGAGAGCACATTCACCAAGCCATAGGAGTAGAGACATCAATACAAAGAAATGTGGAGCATTTCCCAAACTAGTATGGAAAACCAACAACACTACCAACCTTCTACAATTCATAGAACTCTCCTCAACAACAAAAGTGACCTAAAAATATAGGAGTGCAACATCCACAAAGCACTAACATTGAATCCCAAACCATAAAACAAAAACTTCAACAACGGGGGAATACAAAGAATTCTTCGAGATAGAATTTAATGTAGCTTCCTAAGTTCAAAAACACTTAAGTACCTTGTGGAGGCCATATCTTTCTTTCAATAACGCATGCTTCATCAGGAACATCAGGAGAGAGTATAAGACATATTGTAGATCTTCAACAACATCTATCCACTGTCAACAATACTTATTAATGCTTCCAATCCTCATCTTAATATATAATTATGAAACTAACTATGCTGAAAAAAATAATACTCAATGACATCCAACCATAAATTTCAACAAACATAAGATAAGGCATAACATTCAATCATGAACTTCAACAACTCTTCTTAGATGAGGCATGACATCCAACCATGAACTTCAACAACCATCAGATAAGGCATGACAAATAGTCATGAACTTCAACACACATAAGAGAAGGCATGATAACCAATCATGAAATTCAACAACTCTTTTTAGATAAGGCATGACATCCAACTTCAGAAACTCTTCTCTGGATAAGGCATGGCATCCAATGATAACCACCAATCAACAATCTCCTCAAGTTTTGACATCAATGACAACCAACAATAAAAAATCTCCTCAAGTGTTGACATCAATGAAAACCACTACCAACAATCTCCCCCTTTGGAATTGATGGAAACACAACTGCTCACTCTCCCCCTTTGACATCAAGGACAAAGGGCCATATACTCCAACACAAAATAACAAGATATTTTCTAACTTAAGGAACAAAGGGGAAAAAATATTTAATTGAAGCAATAACACATTCTCCTCCTTTGATCAATAATACTTTTTTCAATGCTTGCAAAACTACATCAAAACTCCCCCTTACTACCAAATCCCCCTAAGTGGGAGCATACATCAATCTAGGATAAAAGGATATGACATGAATTTATCCCCCTAGAAAGATGCACCATCTACACATATAGTTAGAATAAGGAGGGAAAATAACCCCCAACTTCTACCAAAGACACTCAAAAGTAACCTTTGAAAGTGCCTTTATGAATATATCTATCATTTGATCCTTGGTAGGCACATACTCCATTCAGACTTAATGTTCTAAAACCTTATCTCTTGGAAAATGGTACCAGATAGAAATGTGTTTTGTTCTTGAACGCATTACTGGATTCTTGGAAATTATAATAGCATTGGTATTGTCACACAGTATTATCAACTTCCTGCAAATCCTTCAAAGTTTGCTTCATCCAAAGCACTTGAGTGCAACAATATGTTGCAACAATGTATTCATATTTTGTTGTGGACAAAGGCATTAACTATTTCTTTTTACCGAAGAATAAAACCAATCTATTTCCCAAAAAGAATGTACTTCCACTTGTACTTCTTTGATCACCAACACAACCTACCTAATTGGCTTTAGTATAGGAACTTAGAGAAATTTTGATCCTTTTTGTACCACAACCCATAATCCAAAGATCCTTTCAAACAATGAATATTCTTTTCACAAAATTTTCATGAGATTGCTTTGAGATCAATATTGAAACATGCTAATATATGTAGAATGTCCACTAAAGCTCATACAACTAAATTTATATATATACCAACCGACCCAACCATATGCTTTGAAAATTAGACAGGCATCTAGAACTTTTTGTAGCACACTCTCATTTGAAGCTATACTTGTGGACCCCAAATATTTGATACAACAAAGTAGCATGTATTTAACACAGTTGGACATATCCATAAGATTGTATGGATAAGACATTCTTCCCTGAGGAATGCAGAGCATTCCAACAAGCTTTCATCATTACTTTACTTTGTCAAAGTGAAGACACTCTATTACTTGTTGTTAAACTAGAGAAGGTGTAAAGACTTGAGAACTTGGATACAACACCTTCACATCTAGACTAACATATCTTTTAGTCCATAATACAAAATACTTTCATGTGGAGAGATGTAGACCAAAATACCATGACTCTACCAAAGAGTATGCACTATGAATGTCTTGGCAAACTTTTGAAACTTACTTTTTTGAAACTTATCTTTATCTATGGTACACAAAATTGGAATGATATCTATTATGACAAGTGTACCAATCTCCACACATCTTTTACTTCCACCGAAAACTTTAGAAAAGGTACATTTATGCACAACAAATCTACACACTAACTCTTATGATCCAAATCTTCTTTCATGTTAAGGATTTCAACACCTTTTCCTTTTCAAGGGGCTAAAAGTTTATGTAAGTGAAATGTCCTCGTGAGATAATGCATAGTCTTAGTTTATCTTGGAATCTTATGTAGAGTGCACAAGAGTGGAATCATCCTTCTTCTCATGATTTCCCAATTCATTTCCATTCTTTTGTTGATAGAGTTTCTCATCCCTTTTCTGATTATGAATAGGAGGCTTCACAAAACCACTCCTGCAATGATTTTCCTTGTGTCCCATCTTATTGCATTTGTAGCACACAATGTTGTGCTTTTGAAAAAAGTTGTTCCTCTTCACCTTAGATCTGCACTCATCAACCTTGTGACCATAGTTGTTGCAAGCATAGAAATATCCATGAAATAAGACAATATTATTTATTTGAGGCATAAATGATCTTCTTCCCATGTTATCATTTACTCTTTGTCTAATTCTATAATCAACAACCTTATGCCCAAATTTGTTGCAAGAAAAACAATAACCTTGAAAGGATTGATTGAACCTAGTAGGAGCATGTTTTCTTGCAGATGGTGGACTTTTGAATCCTTTTTTGTTTTCAGATAGGGATGAATCCATATTCTTTCTTTCTATTTTGAACTTTCTTTTCATCTTTGATACCATTCTTCTTAGGATCTTTAGCGTAAGATTTATCCTCCTTTGTCTCAAGATTTTCATTTGATTTGGAGTTATCAAGATCAGACATTTCTTCTTTGACAATTTGTTCTTTTGTCTTTTCTAACTCATGTTTCAAAGTGACAATATCCTCTTCAAGTTTTAAGCATTCACTAGCCTTGTTTTTAAGCTTGACATTCAAGCAATCTTCAATCCTCTTGCCCTCTTCAACTTTTAAACTTTTAAACCAAAGATCATATCTTTTTCCCTTTTAATTTGATTGCACCTTCTTCTACCTTGGCTTTCAATTTGTCATTTTCTTCCTTTCATTTTTCAAGAAAGCTCTCATATTTCTAATTTAGTTCCCTTGATTCATTTAGATCTTTCAGAGCAGACCGAAGTTTTCCTTCAAAACCTATTTCCCAATCATTTGAATTGAAATCCCAACCTTCAGGTTCCATTGATTCTAGATCTGGATCAAAAGATAACATGTCCTCATCACTCATGGAACTTGACTCCTCACATTTTTTAACCTTGCATTTATCTCAATAGTACGGAAGGTCATAAAGAGGGTTTCATCATTTGAATCATTCTCCTCATCTTTAGAGGAACCTCTTCTTTCTTTAGAGTAGAGACTCTTTTTAGCCTTATCTCTTTTATTACTATCATCTGATTCTTTATAAGGAAATTTAGATGCAAAATGACCCATTCTTCTACAATTAAAACATTTAAAAGGTAACTTACCTTTGTACTGGCAAGTATCTTTCTTCAATCTTCTTACAAAGTTAGCTTCAACTTCATCTAGGTCATCATTTTGATCAACAACTTCATCTTCAATCTTTTTATTGGCTTTGAATGTAGGTTCCCTCTTTGGAACATCTGGATCAAACTCTCTCATTTCAAAAGGTACTAAGAGCACCAAACATTTCATCAACAAAGTATTAATCCAAGTCTTTAGATTCTTCAATGGCAGACACCTTATGACTATAAGTTATAGGAAGAGATCTCAAAACCTTCTTCACAATCTCACTTTCTTTAACTTCTCCACTAAGGCCAGTGGTGCCAGATACAACTCCTTGTACTTGGAGCATGTAACTTGTAATTTTTTCATCTTTTGTCATCTTTAGAGTCTTAGATATACTTTTAAAGATATGCATCTTAGCTTGCTTCGCTTTTGTATCACTTTCATAGATCATGTTGCTAAGCTTTTCCCAAACATCTTTAGCATAACTGCAATTTTTCAGCTTTAAGAGCTCTGAATCAACTAATCCACATAAGAGAGAACTCTTAGCTTTGGAATTGCATTCATATAATATGATTTCAGTGGGATCTATTGGAGGAGTAGTGGGAGTAGTATAACCATCTTTGATTGATTGTCAAACACCAAACCCTAGGGATTTTAGGTGTCATTCCATTCTCAGTTTCTAGAAAGCATAATTAGTCCCATCAAACCTAGGACCCTTGTATGAACCATCATGTGCCATCCTAGATCTTTACCTCAATATATTAGGCTTCTTCAAAGGAACTTGGCTCTGATACCAATTATTGAACACACCCGAAGACTAAGAGGGGGTGAATCAGTCTACAAAAAAAACTTAATCCCTTCAGGACCTTGAAACTTTTAGCATAATACAATCCTCTTATCACAACTAAAACCCTTAATCAGATAGAGCAGTTTAAACCCTTAGTATTATCAACAATACTCGATAATGAAAGATATAGAAGTTCTACTTCTAATCAAATCAATAGAAGTGAGAAAGAAACTGATAACACACACATGCACAAGGAGAATACTAGATTTACGTGGAAAACCCAATGAGGGAAAAAGCACAGTGAGAGTTAACTCACAATATAAAATGCTCACTACCTTAGAGAAAGATACAAAGGACTTGCAACACTGAAGTACCAACCAACTCCAGGAGCAAGATACAAAGGGCCTAATGAGATTCACTATCTCAAAGAAGGATACAAAAATATTTAGATAAATATTACAATGCTTGTCAACATAACATTCACTATTTAATATTCTTTGCAAATAGACAGGCCAACCACCGTACACTCCCAAAACATACAATTTAAATATTGATCATGGGTAGGAAAGATTCCATAATGACACAAAAAATAGACTACTAGAAACAATAATACATAAGGCATGAACTCATTGCATCTTTTAGTTTATCAAATTTGTTATGTGTATCCTCAGTCCATGCAAAACATCTCTTCTTTATTAGGTTAGTTAAGGGAATAACTAGTTGGGATAAACAAAAGGTCTGGTTGGAGGGTGACTCTCTGAACATTATAAATAATTTGAAGATGAAAATCAAAATAGACTCAAAATGGCTCAAAGCAAAGGGTATAGGAAGGTTTGGTTGGAGGGTGACTCTCTAAACATTATAAATAATTTGAAGAATGCTTCACCTTTGTCTTGGACTATTGAGGCCTTGGTTAGGGATTCTATTGAAATTATCAATTCCTTTGATACATGTTATATCTCCCACATATTGAGAGAGGGAAATATGTTAGCTAATTTCCTCACAAACATTGGTGTTAGAGAAAGAAAGGAGTGGGATTTAAATGATCCTATTCCTTTTGAGGCAACGACTATTATTAACAATGAATGCTAATCTAAAGTTGCTTTTGATCTTATTGTGTATTGAGTTGTTCATGTCCTTGATCACGTGGCCTAATATTATGATTGGGAATGCTCAAGTTTTAAGTTTGGGGGACGGATTTTACATGGACCGGAGTTTAAGTTCATCATTTCATTTATGTCCTACTAGCTTCACACAGATTCTGGGTGATTTCCATCTTAGCTTCTAGAGTCTTCTGTTTTATAATTCTACGATGGTGGTATCTGTCTTATTCTCCCAAGGTTTTTGTGTTGTGCTTGGCCTCTATTTGTTAAGTCTTTTGCAATGGGTGGAGACAAAAACCGTGCCAAGCCTAAGTCCTGTGTTTCTGCTAAGCAAAAGGAGGTGTGGGAGATTTTAGAGAAGGGTGGCTTAACTCCATATATGGAGAAACTGCATGGTAACAACCCCCAGGTCACTGATTTGGTTGCTCAAGGGTGGAATGAGAGAGCCCTGAATTTGGGTGGAAGGGAAGTCATGGTTAATGAGGAATTCATAGCTCAAATTACGGGCTTGGCTATGCATGGTATGAAGGTGTTTAGAGACAAAAAAGAATTGCATGTTGCGATGTCTATTTTCTTTAAAGGGAATGAGGTTGTTGATTTGAAGACGATGAAGAGTGGTGGGTATCATAGGAGCTCCTTAAAAGTGTTGTGTGATGTTTTTGAAGAGATTATGAGGTATGTCACCTTGGAAGGCAAGTATATGACGATTAACACTTACCATTTCCTTTTTCTTAACCATTTCAGGAATAAGAAATGGATTTCCTTTCCTTACTACCTATTGATGTTGCTTGAATCGGGGATTAAGGATCATATGAAAAACCCCAAAAACCATATCCTGCATGTGGGGTTAATTCTCCTGATCTATGAACATGTCAAAGTTCATGAGGTGCAAAAACCTCTTTTGTCCCCGAAGGAAGATATTGCTAAACCTCAGGAGGGTTATGAGACGGTGTCAGAAGAGGAAAGGGTTTGTAAAAAATATAAGAAGAGGAGGCTTATTTTGAATAAAGAGTCTGATTTTGATAGGGATGATGATGTCGATTATGTCCCGTATTTGTATGCCTCTTTTGAGGAGGGCCCCAATTCCCCTATTCCAGGTAAGACTGGAAAAAGGAAGCCTGATGACAAAGAGGGATATACAACTTGCAGTGATGAGGTGGCAACAAATGCTCATTCTAAGGGGGTTAAGGAAAAAAATGAACTTTATGGGGAAGCTTCCCCTCCTCCCCTAGTGACTAGACAACTGCAAGAGACTGAGGATGGGAGCCAAGAGAGAAGGGTGTTTAGAACTGCTTGACAACTCTTGGAGAAGGGTTTACCTCTTTCCCTAGCTGGAGGTATTTTTGGTGAGGCTTCTTCGGGTGCTGATATTGGGATGCAGAAGCAAGGGAAGGAAAGGGTTGTGGGTGGAGGACATATTGTGGGAACTAGCAAAGTGGATGTGGATAGGCTGATGAAAAGGAAGGTTGTTGCAGAGGAAATCATCTGCTTCATTCAAAATATGAAGACTCCTATCTCCATTGGGAAAGGTAAGGATATTTTTGTTGATAAGGTTCTTGACAGTCCTTCTATTGAGGATGTTACTATGGGGAAAGGGATTGAGAACTTTGATAGAGAGGATGTTGACATGTTGGGTTCGGCTCGTGATAGTGCTAATGTGTTGTTTACACTTTTTAAGTGGTTCTTCCATGAGATTAATAGGACTAATGTTAGAATTAGAGGTATTGCTAGTAAGGATGAGGATCCTTCTATCCAAAGCCAAATTGATGATATGATGGACTCTCTTAATACTGTGGCAGAGGAAACCATAAATTTGAAATAGAACTTGGAAGGGAGAATCTTATCCCTTAAGGATAAAATTGATAAAATGTGGAATGTTGTGATGAAGAGTGGAGATGTCCCTAAGGTTTTCACTACTTCTAATTCAGCCAAGGTGATATCCCCTATGATTACTGTTAAAAAGAGAAAGGATATTGTGTCGACTAATGATACTGTTGCTGGATGTGGAATGCATTGGTGAAAAGGGTGGTGTTAAAGGTGGTGTTTTGAATGGTGGGTCAGGGGCCAAAACTAGAAAGAGAATGAAAGCTCAGGGTGGGGCCTCTGTTTTAGAGGTGTCTAATACTTTGGATAATGTGCAGAAGATGGTTGCTAGTGAAATGGAGGTTGTTGAGATTCTGAACAATATGTAGTGGTGTTGGTTGTTTGCCTTCTTTTTTGGCTGCTTTTTGGTTGTTGGTTCGCTGTCGTTGGGTTGATTGTTGTGTAATGTTGTTTTCTTTTTCTATCAGCTGCTTTATTTTGTAAAGGGTTCTAGGCCCCTTCAAAACCCATTTTTTTACCTCCAATCAAAACTAGTTGGGAGAAACCTTAAAAAAATAACCTATAGTAGCTACAAATATTGAAGAATCCTCATAACTATTTCAAGGTCCTCAAGGTAGACTAGTCTTGAATTTATTTAATATTTTCCATGTCCACCTACACTCCCTTTGTATTGATGATGTGACCTAGATACACCATCTTTGTCATATTGAACTCACACTTTGACTCCTTGGAAAATAGTGCTTGTGATTCAAAAATTCCCAACACTTCATTAAGGTGTTCTAGATAAAAATTTCATCAAAGAAAAAAAGGATGAAACTTTTCAATTGCTTGTAGAAAAATTGATTCATGTATGACTAGATATTTGATGGAGTAGTTTTCAAACAAAACAATATGACTAGAAACTCATAGTGCCTGTAGTGACAATAAAAAATTATCTTGTTAATATCATTCTCTCAAACTCTAATCTAATGGTAGCCTAATCTAATATATACTTTTTATAAATATACTACTATGTGAAGATCATCTATCAACTCATCAATCCTAGAAATGAGCTATCAATTCTTGATATAGTCTTCTTGCTTAATATTTTTAATTAATGCATATTCGCATTGTGTCATCCTTTTCCTTCACCAAAGCCATAAAGGAAGCAAATAGAATTGAGCTAGGTCTAATGTGCCCCATTTTTAGTAGTTCCTTAATAGAATTTTCAATTTCCTCCATATATCTCCTCAAGTGGTAATAGTGAATAGTGATGATGGGATTAGCTCCCTCATCCAACTCAATGACATGATCAAAGCCTCTATTTGGTTATCTCCCTAGATTAATTTTACTAAATAATTTATTGTGCTTTTCCAAGATACTCTATACATCCATATAACAATCCTTCTTTCCTTCAGTAGGTTTTGTTACGATCACTAGACACTGGGGTACCCATGCGGTTTGCTCAATATGGAAATTATTGTCCATTCTCTTAGTCAATACAATCCTTTACTACACTTTGTTTTTCATTCCCCATAGTACCACCTATTTTCCTTAAAACTAAAACTTTAGTTCCATGGTTTGGAATTGTTGTGTATTCTCTCCTAATAAGTGCAACCACTAGACACCTAATACCATATTTATGTCTCCTATGCTGACAACATATAAGTAATTCATATTGTATCCTCCTAGGTTGATATTTAGTTGGGAGATCCTTCAATTTCATTGGATGGTGAAATTTTCAGCCATCATAACACTAAATCATTCAAATTCATTTATCTTGAGGCCTCATTTAGCCATCAATCCCTCATTAATGAAGTTATGAGTGACACTAATGTTAATGATTATAAGCCCCATTTCCCTTGTTGAACCCCATGGATATGAAATGGATTATATTTCAAAGTACCAAAGAGCATAGTAATAGTGCCTCTTGAGATTATTTCTTCCTCTTTTGGTTTTTATTCTTCTTCTCCCATCTCTTATTTAGAATCTTCTTCACTTTGTGGTTCAAGTTTTTCAAATACTAATTCATCGATAGACCTTACCTTAATTTAATACACTTTTAATTTCATAAAAAATCTATGTATAGGTGACCATGGCTCCCTATAGCTAAAACACAACTTCTTCCTTCACAATTCATTCATCTCATCAATGTCTAGTTTCGATGGAAAAATCACAGTCTACTATTTTTTTTATGAAAATGATTCTTCTTTTCTAGAACTTATTCTTTAGCATTAGGCCTCCAATGCAAAATCCCACTTAATGGCCTCTTGAAGGGTAGGTGGTTCAAAATCCTTGAATAACCCCTTAAGAGATTCAATTAACCCTTGATGAAGATAATAGTCAATCTTCTCGCTATGATGTATGTTACCATCATTGATAGAATTTGAAACTTTGTTACATAGTTCTCCACTAAACCACATTGTTTGAGTTGAGTAAAATCTTTAAAATAAGATTTTGATTAAACTTCTCGATCAAAATTTTGTAGAATCATCATATGAGGTGATGGACCTATGACCTTAAGTGATTAGATAGTGGCACCATCACTTGTGTGTAGCACCCTCAAAATACAAGGTGGAAAACTTGATTTTTCCATCTTCAACCATAATTTTGAGAGATATGTATCTATCTATATTTTTTACCAACACATGATTTGACCATTTGTTAGATCCATCATAGGGAGAGTGTCAACCTCTCTAAAGCTTGTTTTATATCTCTTTAAAAGACTTGCAACCTAGGCTCTAGTATGTAACCATTCTAGGGCTTCTTTATGATTATATAATTGGTGAGTGATATTTATCTTTGGATCTCCTTAGGAAAACATCTATATTATACATCACAAGACCTAACATCATTAAGCAATGAGTTTTGGGCTTAAGGTTATGGAGCCTCCACCTCCTCATTTAGAAAAGTAGATCAGGTTGGTCTTGCAACTAAAATAAGAATAATATTTTGTGTTTTGATTTGAGTGAAATCGTAATTATTACCCTCATAAACACTTTCTTCACCTGTTAGTTGCCTAGGAATATTTTTCTTATTATCCATCTTGTGAAGCAATTGTTCCATAATGTTTAACATATCAAACTTTCTTTTAGCTTGACCATCTAGGTTATCATTTGCATTCATTCTCCTCTCTCTTGTTGCCATATTGTTATGCTTTGCAATGGTTTATATATAAGAGATGATTGGGTCTATATAGTCTCTATATATTGGCCTTATTTCTTGATCTCCCTCAAATGATATCTAGTTTCTCTATCACTATATTGCATAAAACCAAAAACTGTAAAGAACCATAAATAGATAGGCTGGTAAGATCACCAACTTTGATGCCACTATAATTTTCTTACCCAAAATAATAATGAAAATACGATTCTTAACCTTCCACAAATACTTATTATTTGAATAACATCACTATAACTCTATAATTTACTCAAATTTTAATTACCTTAGACTAAAATTATTGTTTATCCATTAGTAATGTAATTTCATTCCAAATAACGATTGACAAGGATAACCCTAATTTTATTAATGTAATTAATGACAAATAAAAAGTATAAATCTTCATCTCTTTCTTATTTTAATAATGATTATCTTACACTTATTTAATAGTTTTGCAATATCATTAACTACAAAAAAAATTTATACTAATGGCAATGGAAAATTGAATTAGTATAATGTAGCTAGATTCCATGCCTAATGAAGCTCAATTTTAAACTTTATATGAGCTCTCCCTCTAAGATTGCTAGGGGTTTCATCCTATGATTCATGCACTCCAACAAAAGTACTCAAAATATATTCTAAAAGGAACTATATTAAGTGTAGATGATGATCCTAGATGAGAACATCGACACTTTTATGTCATTCATAAATGGACAATTAGGCCACCATGCACACCTACAACTTTGAGTTTGAATAGTGATTATGGGTAGGAAAGGTTCCAAAAATACTAGCATAAAAAAAAAGACTAGTGGAAACAATACAACATGTGTTGGGAAGTTAGGAGAGAAACAAAAACATAGTAGAAATGTCAAGGATCAAGCGTCAGCTAGAACACAAGACTTAACTAAAGTACAAGGTGTTGGGGGTCAAACAATGAGCATGACAAGATATATAACTCTAATAAATACAATGAGGAGGTGGGTGAAAAACAAAAGGCATGAAAAGATGGAGAAGTCTAAAACTTTGAGAAGTAGGAAAGAGCATAGTTGAGAGAAAAGACATACACATGAAGAGAAAACACATAACATGTGGAAATAGGAAAGACACAAGCGTAAACCTAATATGTACATACTTAGATTGAATAGAAAAGGGACATGATACCTATCCCTATGTTTACTTGTATTCATTCTACTTTCTCATTGAGATTTTAAGCTCAAGAGGCAATTTATTCATTACCTTTGGATTTGTATATTTTGTAGTACATTCTTAGACCTAGATTTTTCAAAGAGGAAACCATAGTCAAAACTTAAATTATATAGTGAAACTATTAGTCTTGTGTGAATAGTGTTATTTTGAATAGTGGTGGGAAGGTGGAGACCATGTGGCATTATATGTTTAGCCATACTTAGTTTCTAGTGATTTTGTCTAGTTACTTCCATTGTTTTGATATTTCTTATAGATTAATAGTCTCTAAGTAATTTAGCATGTAGGAAAACATTTTTATTAATAATATTAACTCATTTTTTCTAGATGTTGAAATACATCAAATTAGTGGGAAAAGAAAGTATATATTGATGGATAAAGTAGATGCAATAAGAAAGAAGAGGTAATTGCCAATCTTCACATAACATTACAAAACATCGTGGAGACTTGAATTTTCCAAAGAATATTTTGTGTTAAGCTATGTTGCACCATAGCTTCAAACCTTTTCATTAATATGATTTTGTGATGGTAGAAATGAGACCTTTCATAATAAAATAAAATGTTTATAAGTTTTCATATGCTAAATTTGTGTCTATTGGTGTCTTGAAAAATATGCATTAGAAGAAATATTGTCTATTTGAGATATACATGATATGTATGAATTACAATTACTTATACCCAAGCAAATCTTGTACAAGTAGTGGTCATGAAGTTAAAGAGTATCTTTACTTCAAAAGTCATATTACATTTTTCTTTGTTTATTCATTCTTAAATTTCATGCATTGTATATAAAATGTACAAGAATGAAAGAATTACATATGAATGACACATTTAAGAAGCTATATTTTTAATATGACAGGAAGAGCCAATATATTTTCTTTTGAACCTAGATGCAAAAAGACATCTTTTCTAAATCTCTCATCTTTACTCATAATATGTTCGACTATGTTGATCTCATAAGATTCAATCTCTCTCAATTACAATCAAGATCAATCTGTCCTAAAAGTGGATTTAAACAATTCTTTGCAAAGTAATGAATTATAAAATTCCATAGTGAGTCATTGTTCTAATGTTCATAAGCTACTTGTAGATACCTTTTTTTGGGGTAAATGAAAATTAACTAGAACACTAGCAAACAATGAGAAAGCTTCTTCAAGTTATTTCTTTGAGATGCCATTATTTGATTTCCATCAACTGACACTTATAATTTGATGTGTTATTAGTTGTAGACACCCCCTAGTCAATTCCATCACCTAACCCTAATTGGTCAATTTCATCACCTAGGCTTGATCACCTTCACCTAGTCCTAATCAACCAATTCCCCTTCACCTAAGGTCTTCCAAAATTAATTAAAGAATTATTATTTGATTAATGATATTTTTCTATCTCACCTCACAATAAATTAGTAAAGAATTATATTTTCCACCTATTATCCATCTCACACATAGCTAAAATAATTAAATATTATTATTATTTAATTATTCATATATTCCCTCAATAAATTCCAAGAATAAATGACACCTAATAATACTTGTTCTTATGGTCCCATTATTCTCTCAACCCATTCTAAGAATCTAGCCCTACTAGAAGTAGGTGTCCCTTACTTCCCTCATGCTCACAACCACTTACTAAATTTAATAAGTTCATCCCAACCATTCACAATCTAACAACCTTCATCTTCACCCTCCATCCTCTCCTTGATCCTAGGGAAATCTTCTCAACCATCCTCCAAAGTTGATCTCACAATCAGATCTTGACATTCTATTCCCCCTTCCAAAAGTCTATTAATTATGCACTCTTCTATTCATTCCAAGAAATAATCACTTATGCTAGGTACATGTTATCAAAATATGTATTTTTAGGAAAAGGAGCATCCACATATCAACCAATGAAGAAGAAACTCTAATCACATTGGAATTTATGGTAACTTTTGAGTTTATTTCTTATGTTACTGTCTTATTTTGAATTACATTGTGAGCTCTATCTAGAAGTTTTTTATTGGTTTGGATAGGAGCTTTCATGTTAGTTTGTTTATGTTTTAAGTTTCAAATCTTAGGCATTACATTAGTAATGCAACATTTATGTTCTTTTCATTCATCTTGCATGCCCATTAGGAATTTGTACATTGGTTTGATTAGTATTTATATTCATATTATATGATGAATTTCTTTGATGCATACACAAGCTTGGGTTGAAACCAAGTATGATACAATAAAATTTCTATTAACTACACTTTCTTTGAGGCATTATATCAATAGTTGTGTGTAAGTAACCATTAACATTTTTGTTTGGAGGAAAGGCGTATGTGTTCTAGCCAAGGATATATTTGAGTGCGCACATTGGATAAGATCTATGGTGGGTGGAGTCAAAGCCATGGATTGTAGGATTAACACTCAACAAACCATTTTAAAGTAAATAAATTAGATTGACCATGACTGAGCTATTGTGCACTATCTACCATAATATGACACATAGGCATGTAGTGGTGTCATGATTACGTCACAAGTCTATGAATGTAAAATGCTACTTAAATAAGTTTTATTGTCTTGCATTAACACTAATGTTAGTATCTCATTGATTCAACCTACATACACCATGATATCCATTGTGGCCTTGTCTATCTCCCCTTTGCCAAAGTATAATGTTGTTGTTGGTCCATGTTTTTATATGTAAGCAAAGTGGGATGAGGACACTATTAAGGTGAGTTGACGACAACACACTAAGAGCTTAGTATTACTATGCGACTAAAGTTTTGGCTATGATATTATTTAACTACAACATAATGCATAATCTTTGAATGTGGTCTAAAGATTGTAGCTTGATTTAGTCTTGAGACTTGACTATGATACAAAGAAGTCGTGAACTTTAATTCTTACATAAAATCTTGCAATACTTCTTAATCTCACTATTGTTTTCCTTAATTTAAATATAATTTTTAATTTAATCTTTATCAAACCTTAAAAAAAAAATATTTTAATACATTAAAAAACCTTCAAATCTTAATACAAATACTTCAATTATGTAATTATTAAAAAAAACATATTTTATGTAAGATATTCAAAATGAAATGTATCAAAATTGTCTTCCTTAAGTTTATTCCCTTGATTATAGTTTTGATCGTAATAGTCTTACATTAGAGGCCATATACAAGTTGACACGTCACCAAACAACCTTAAAAATAATATTATATTGAAATCCACAAATCCATTATTTTTATCAAAAGAGTAATAAGCCATACAAATATATGAATCCCATTAGTCTATGGGAAATGGAAAACCATTCAATTAAGTTTATGGTATCCATCTAATACATTTTAGATTAGATGTGAACTGAAGAAGGGTTTGTCCACTTGCCATGTGAACTGGACAAGGGTTTGTCCACTTGCCAACCATTATTATGTCTAGAGACATTCTACAATGACATTAAAAACCATGAGCAGCTCTTAACAGGGAGAATCACCTTGCAATAACTTGAATCAAAGCCTCAAAATTTTCATCAGAATGTTCCGGAAGTGTCTCCAATGCTTTCGAGAGCTTGTAAACTACTTCTGTAAGGCTTGGTCGTGCTCCAGGATCATCGTCGACGCAGGCTTCGGCTATCATTGCAAGGCAAAGAACACTATCATCAGGACAAACACCATTAAGATTTGGATCAATCCACTTTTTCAGTTCCACTTCTCTGTCTACCCCTTCCATAAGGGGTTTAATTTGCGTCCAAAGAAGACCTGCCTTCCCTGCTAATGGAACTCCCTCTTCAAGCACTATGGCTTCCTTTCCAGAAATCAGCTCTAGCAGCACAACTCCAAATGCAAACACATCAAGCTTGGGGGTCACCAGTCCATCTGCAAGGTATTCCGGAGCCATGTATCCCTGTGTGCCTACTATGTGTCTTGTCAGAACATTTATCCCTGATTTTGCCATTCCAAAATTCGCAATTTTAGCCCTAAAATTTCCATCCAAGAGAATATTGCTACTTTTCACATCCTTGTGCACAACACTAGGGTTTGTGTGCTCATGAATGTATTGAAGCCCATTAGCAACATCCAAGGCAATTTGCAATCTGATCTTCCATGAAAGAAATGTAGAGCTCAATGTGGAGGCAGTCTGCTTCGGAATGGATTCAGGATCATGGAGCCAGGAATTG
Source organism: Sequoia sempervirens (assembly GCA_007258455.2). Classification (NCBI taxonomy): domain Eukaryota; kingdom Viridiplantae; phylum Streptophyta; class Pinopsida; order Cupressales; family Cupressaceae; genus Sequoia; species Sequoia sempervirens. The sequence goes on along the minus strand of VDFB02058242.1, from coordinate 14,300,861 downwards.
AGAGAACCATTATCTGCATACTCATAAACTAGGTAAGATTGACCTCCTGAACTGATAACAAATCCTTCCAGTTTCACCAAATTACTATGATTGACCTTCTGCAAAATCTTTAACTCTTCAGAAACTTCTCTATTCACCTGCTTTATGGCATAAACCTTACCATCTAAAGTACCTTTGTAAACAGAGCCCGCTATGTTACAGAGGGGGCTAAAATTCTGAGTTGCTTTCTGTAAATTCTCAGCAGAAAATATGTGAGGCTTGCCTATGCTACTTGTAACACCGGCCAAAAGTTCTTCATGTTGAGTCTTTTTTCTTTCAAAAGACCCCACTCTCAGATCTGAAGACCTTTTTGGATCTTCCGAAGTGCTTGTTAATCCATATGAGACTGTCCTCTTTCTCAGAACCAAAAAGACCAATACAACCATTACCAAAAGCGCCATGGCCCCACCTATAGAAGCCCCAATAACAACATTCTTATGTGATCCCCCACTTGAAGAACTCCCCAAAACAGGAGGACTATCAGTTGTACCTAAAAATGGAGATGGTGCAGGGGAAGGAGATTGAGCTAATGTTGGCTTCCGAGAAACAGGAACCAAGAGTGTAGTAAAAGCATATAATTCTGAAGGCATACCATTCACAGACTTCAAATCCTCGAGATTTGCAGCAAATTTTTCACTGATGGATTCCAGACTATCTCCTTTCTGTACAATATATGTTATTTGCATATTGATCCCCTTCGTAATTTGGGCTTTGGATGGACATTGACATCTAATTGGAAAGATAACTGTAATACCAATAGCGAGATTTTCTGGTACTAATGTAGGATTTGTAACTTCTACAGCCTGATATGTGGTCAAATACTCAAAATTCTCTGTTGAAACCTTATAAAAGGTATCGTCCTTCTGTATCTGATAGCTTATGTTGGCCTGAGAATACTTTCCCATGCATCCACATTTGATGGGAATAAACAACTGTTGTCCTTCAGCTAGAGAAGAGGTATCATCAGGCAAACTAGTAGCTCTTATTATTTCTAAATTGCTTACTTCAAATAAATTACCGATATCCGTCAGATGAAGGTACTTTGGAGCCTGGGCTTTATAAAAAGCATATGTATCACATGGTGCTGGGCCATCAGAGCAGCTGTAGCCTGTGACATTGGGTCTATCAATTTGTCCTTGGATTTTTGCAGCAATACAGAGGAGGAAGAAAGATAGAAATACCAGTTTCAAAGCGGTTTGAAGCATGGTAGTAGAGGACTGAAAACACTGCAAAATCATCCAAACTGATGACATGGGTGCATATGCATATGCCTTGAAAAGCAAATTGGGGAAATGGGTGGAGGATTATGCTCTACCAGGAGACTACAAATTGCTTTTGTTTTTCTTTCTGGTGAGAAGCTTCCCTTAGCAGATCAGACACGCCAATTTGAACGTCTGTTGACTGGATTGAAGTCTGTTCAAAGCAGGAATTTGTACGGAATGGGAACGGGATCCAATTCAAGAATTTCAATGCAATTGACCATAGTAAGTCTATGATTTACAGGGTCAGTCTATGCCATTTTGATAACCATAATTTATGTCAGCATTATTGTCTTTGTGGTGTTTACATACTAGGAATAGCATTTTTATTTAGAATCCTTTTTCTTTCTTTTTTAAATTGATATTAAAGTTACCAGATTTCAATAGTTTATTGTAAAAAAACACAAAATGTTTTATTTTTAAAAAATTGTATAAAATTTTATTCAATCTCCACAATAAATTAGTGTGATTCGAGATTCTCATTAAAAAATTATATATATTTTTTAAAATATTTTAGTTTTGTTATAAACATTTTAAATTCTTTTAATAATAATAGATTTAAAAAAACAATTATTTTAAATTAATTAAATATTTATTTTTTTCATGAAAATGATTAAGTGAATAAACTATTTTAATATCATTAACCAAAAAAACTATAAAATCAAGAGTAAGAGCAAACTTTAATCCTACACAACATGACATAAGTAGGTGACTCCTCATAGTGGTGTTGATGTCATGTTAGATTTCCACTTTGACTACTAATTTATTATAATATTTAACAAGAATTGAAAGTGCAATATCAAATTGTAATACAAGTATTACAATTTAGCATTAATGTTGTTTTAAATTTTCACTTTGACTATTGATTTATTGTGATTTATTTTAGATTTCCATCTTGACATTAAATATCAAATTGTAATACTTTGACATTTAATATGCACTAAAGTCTATCTTTAAGTTCAAAATCCATGTGCCTTTACTTGAATTTTTAATGTCTATACCAAATTGCTTTGTTTCTTACTAATCTTGTAAAATTTGATATTTAATTTTAACAATATTTCTTCTATGTTTTTGATATAAAAAGCAGCAAAACAAGGGTGTTGTCCCATTAATACAAGGCAACAACGGCCATCCACAACAGACTAACACTAACAACAAGTCTAAAAACCAAACCATCACCCTAAGCAAATCATATAAAAAACAACTCAAAAAACTAATTGAACTAAAGCTACTAGTAATGTCCATCATGATAGCATGATTTAAAACCACCATGGATATAGTGCATTTAATACCTATAAGACATTATATCAAAATAGAAGATCAAATAAAAGGAATGCAAACTCAATCTTTTGTCCTTGATGTCGTTCTATCATCCTATATCTCTAGTGTTTTTGTTGATTCCAGCTTGCTCTCATATCGTGTGCTAGGCTCAACAAACAGTCTTCCTAGAGAACGAGATTAAAGATGAATGCATACTATGTTAAGATATGATTAACATGCTTAAACTAAACATGATTGATAGAATGTAAAACTACGAAATTATGAATACTAAAACTGATAATAATAATGCTAAAATGCAAATTGTTTGTCTCTAATGTGTGTGTATGTGTGTGTGTCTAACCAATGTTTGGATTCACAGGGGTATTTATAGAGTTTTCGAAAGATTCTGATTGGCTGATGTGATCAACAGTTGAAATCAAGCTTGTCAAGATGAACAGTGAGATATTCTGGAAGTTGAGAAAAAGATGGAAGGTTGAGAGAATAATGGAAGATGTTTCCTTCCCACAAAACCTTTCACTTGAAAATAGAGGCAAATTGCCATTTGTCATCTTTAGTTATGAGTTGGTTTTGTAGTTGAAGATAAATCCCATTTAATTACATGTGACAATGAATTTAGAAGTTTCTATAATTAAATATTTAATATTTAATTATGTGTGAGGGATGAAAATGGAACGTAATTAAATATTTTAATTATGCATGGAATGAGAAAAAGGTGTTAAATTAAATATTTGTAATATTTAATTTAACTGAGAGATGAAGAAAGCATTTGGAGGAATATTCCATTATTTGAATTTAAACATTCAAATTATGAATAATATGATAATTAATTTAAACAAATTATAAAATTTATTTAATTTAATTAAGAGGAATATGGAAGGTGGTAATAATTAAATAAAGTTTATTTATTTAATTAAGGTAGAAGAATTATAAAAGTGAACGATATAAATAAATAATTAAATTTATTTATATGTAGATGACTTTAGAAGATTAATTAAATAATTCATATTTAATTAATTAACAAGCTTGATTAACTATGACTATTTTTAAATGTATACATTTTGTGCCTCTTTGAAGTGATGTGTGAAACACATTGCTTCAAAGAAAATATTCCTGCCTTTGTTGCGTTTGATTTTGCCCCAAGTTAAAAAAAATGTGTCTGATATGCCTTGTGATTTGAATCTGATATGTTTCTGATTTAGAAATGCGGTTGATATTGATAATGCCCCCTCAGGAGGTAAATCATTGATGATGAGAAAAATGTTGGGTTGATGATGAAATTTGGATGATGAAAGGGATGCAGTGATTTAGCTCCCAATAACTGATTAAAAGATGCCCCAATTTGAAAAATAAGGTCAGAGTTTGAGAAAAGGAGAAAAATAAAAATAAAATGCCACAAAAACCCACCTTATTTGACCTTTAGAAGGTAAAATGAGTAAAAAGGGTAAGTCATTTTCACCTTTTGACTTTAGTGATTTTGTGCTTTGATGCTGACTTGGCGAGATGGATATTTCATACCACTGACACAAATTCGAGCGGGCCCTCCAATACTAGAGACCAGCCGTGTATGGACCACCGGTGAGTTGATTCAACCCTCTTTGTGTTGAAAATTTGTGATTTTAATTGAATTTTGATGTATTGTAGCGCAAATTTAGGGTTGAATATCCCATTTTAGTGCATAGAGGAGGAGTTTTAGCGCTTTCGAAGTTTCTTTTAGCGCATATAGGGTATAATTTAGCACTTTTAGGGAATAGACAGTTTAGCACATGCGATACACAGAATAGTGCATTTAGGATGCCTATAGGAAATTGGGAGTTTAGCGTATATAGGAAATAGAATAGCGCATGTAGGGTTTCAGCGCATCAGGTGGATGAAATGGTGCATATGCGTAGGGCTTTAGCGCATCTAGGGAAGTAGCACATAGAGGAAATGAATTAGCGCTTTGAGGACACATAATGGCACATAGGGGGTTTTAACGCATTAAGGGGAAACTTCAACGTATTTGGGGTTTTAGCACATCGAGGCTGTAAATTAGTGCATTCAGGAAATTTAGGCAGAATGCACTGTTTGATGAAAATGATGATGTATATTGCTTCTTTAGTCAATAGATAGATAAATTGTTTTGTCATCATGCTGATATGGATAGAAATGATATAAAATCTTATGATGAATTGATAACTTTGCTTCCCGAAAATAAGAAAACAAAGAGTAGAGAGTTGATAACTTTGTTTCCCTTGAATGAAAAACAGAGTATAATGATTAATGGATTATCTAATAACTTTGCTTTTAGAAAACAAAGAGTAGGTGCTTGATATGACTTCTGATAAATTTTCTTTTTGCGATAGAAAACAAATAGTAAATGATGTATTTGAAAGCATATTTGCATTCGTAACTGAAGTACAAATAGGAAGATGATTTGATTGTTGATAAATTTTCTCTCTTGAAAAAGAAAACAAATAGTAAATGATGATAGAGTAGATTGATTTGATATTCAAACAAATAGATTTAGCATTGATTTCATGATATGAGTCACTTAGATAGAGCACTTGATATGATTCACTAATATGGGGCACTTGATATGGGTCACTTGATATGGGTCACTGATATGGATCACTTGATATGGTTCACTGATATGGGGCACTTAATATGGGTCACTTGATATGGGTCACTGATATGGATCACTTGATATGGTTCACTGATATGGAGCACTTGATATGGGTCACTTGATATGGTTCATTGATATGGGTCACTGATAGATAGATATGAGTCTGATTGATTTGTATGACGTGAAGTAGATAGATCACGTTGATATGAGTCATGATATGAGTTTGATTGATTGTCCTTGTGATGACCAAAAATAGGAGGTTTTCAAAAACCTCCAGATCAAAGAGCGTTTCCTTTTAGGTTGGGATCAGATACGAGATCTGACACCGACAAATGTACAGTTGATAGTGGGATGTGGGTTGGGACTTTTATTGTCTATGCCAGCGATTTGGGTCAACAAAGCACTGTTGACCGCACTAGCAAAGAGGTGGCATTCAGAGCATAATACCTTTCATTTGCCGATGGGTGAGATGACCGTGACCCCTGAGGACGTATACAATATTTTGGGGATTCCAGTGGTCGGTGCTCTTGTGGTTTATGACCATAAGGAGCTAGGTGGTACAGATGCACTCAGAAGGGTGTTTGGGGATGCACATATAGCAAGGTATTGGGTGCCATGGGTTGATTTGAGGGGATATCCGATCTTACCTGTAGTTTTGGGTGCATTTATTGGAGGCTTCCTTTGTTTGAACCGCCGGTCAAAGGGATTATCAGTTGGGTGGGGGAGGATCCTTGAGCTGATGATTGGTTAGCAGTAGAGATATGTCTATGGGAGCTGCATGTTAGCTCATTTATATCATGACTTGCATCAGGTAGTATACAAAGGATCGTCCATTTTGTCTTGTGGTGTTACCCTACTGCAAATCTAGGCATGGGAGCATACTTCTATTACGAGACCACTTTGTCCTAGAGATAGGCCACCAGGCAAGCCATATGTATATGCATATTCTAGTGCACTTGTCCAGCCCAAGCTGGGAAAGTTGGAGTACTGGCGAGGGATTCTTGATGATATAGATTCAGTGATATGGAGGCCATACACAGATTATGAGGCGTGTGATACTGATCATCTGGAGATGCCATTTGTATGTATGCCCCGGTATCTAATAGGTCAGACCCTGTTCATTATAGAGAGATTTTTGGAATTACGAGGGTAGAGACAATATGGCTATATGTAGGGGATGCCTCAGGGCATTGCGCACTATGGGCGGCACAAGGATGATACTGGATAGGGGCCATGCATTTCATATCAGGTGGCGTATACAGAGTATACCAATTTACAGCTTGAGGCATGGGTTTACAGGCCGGGTATTACTAATGCAAGGATGTCGGATGAGTACTCTGCTTATTTCCACACACATCCATTCCCTCATTTTACATGTCTAGATGAGTCACCACCCATTTTGATGGCACATCAGCCAAGGGGTAGGAGACAGGAGGATGTGGCAAGGGGAGAGTGGGCGATGGGTGGAGGGGATGAGGAGGATAGTGGAGATGAGGAGAGCTTAGATGATGGTGGTGGGGATGACAACGAAGATGGAGGAGGGGATGAGCAGAGGCCAATGAGGCAGAGAACATATATCTTGGGTAGTGCTCAGATCATGCAGAGGCCAAGGACTGGTACTTGATAGCGGACAATGATCAGGGTCTCTTCTACAACACAACAAGCACAGATAGATACTCTGCAGGCCTAGGTATAGACGCTTCAGGGGCAGTAGGTGCAGCTACAGAGCCAGTTGGCTCAGGCTCAGAGTTTGGCAATGCAGGCACAGGCACCTCCTCTTGCCTCGGACCCACAAGTGGCCCAGTTGATAGAAAAGAGAGATTCCTTCAGATGGAGGGTAGTAGAGGCAGAGGGTGTTGCTCAGAGACTCATGGGCACTCTTGAGAGTGCATCTTTGCGAGAGGTCATTGTAGAGGGATTTGAGATTGCTAGGGAGGTTGAGCATTATCAAATTAGATATGAGGAGTTGTTCCCTCTCGACCGCAGAGAGCCTTACCCTCGATCCCACAACAGATCTAGGAGCATATCACGGAATACAACACACAATAGAGGGGTCACAGGGCCTCGACAAGATCCCGACACAGGGGGTAGTGACAGGTCACCATCTTCTAGACCAGCTCCATTAGGGGGCTTGACCAGCAAACCTTGATATGTGATGCTTATTGATGTAGTATTATTGATGTACTTCACACATGTATATCATTTTTGGAGCATGCACATTGTTTTTTATCATATCTCATGTATCTCTCTATACTTTTCACTTTCATTGTACATTGGACATTGGACATTTGTATGTAATTTTGATGAGTGATGATATGCAGTGGCGATGAGTTTTGATGATGTGCATTTTTTATGTGATGATATGATATGCATGTATTTCTACATGATGTAGTATGGATTTTGATATGCATTTTAATGATTTGATGACTAACATGATATGCAAGATGATTCATGATATGATGGCGATTTGTGATGTGTACTAATGATGTCATGTAGGTGGATGACCTAGGATGTTGATTATGAAAAATGCAATGGGATATATGATATTTTTATGAAAAATGATGTGAAAAAGTAATGTATGCATGGAATGTTTGTTTTTGGATTTTTCAAATGCAATGAATAATGATAATGTGATGGAAAATGGATGTTATGTTTATGAAGTGCATCATGAATGTGTAGTATGTATGTGAATTAGGAAAAAAATTGAAATGATATGTGAAATAGGTCAAATTTATGCGAAAAATGCATGATATATAAATGATATGAAAATGATAGATGATTAAAGATATGATACGAATGTAATGTGACAAATGATAAATAATGGGATGAAATGAACATGATTAATAATAAGGAGATGTATGATAAGATGATAAATGACACGCAATGAAATGTAATGAAATGATGATGAAATGATAATGATAAATGATACTGAGATGTATGATAAGATTATAAATGATATGTAATGAAATGGTGATGAAATGATATGAAATTGATAACGATAAAGATAATGAGATGTATGATAAGATTATGAATGATATGTAATGAAATGTTGATGAAATGATATGAAATGGATGAAATGATAATGATAATGAGATGTAAGGTAAGTGAAATGAAATAGATTATGAAATGATGACACAAAGATAAAATATGAAAATGAAATGGTAATGAAGATGATAAATGGTATGCAACTGTGTAGAATGAAAATGAAATAGATATAAAAATGATAAGTAAGATGTTAATGATATGAAGACGATAGATAATATGAAAATGAAAGTGATATGAAATACCTAATGGATAAATGAATGATATGAAATGATAAAGGATCTAAATGATATGCAATAAAACGAAGATGATATAAAATGAGAATGATCAATGGTATGCAATGAAATTATATGATATGAAAAAAATGATAAATGACTTGATAATGCATAATGATGGATAAAAAATGATAAAAGATCAAAATGATATGAGAATGAATGATAAACTATATGATATGTACAAGACCTAGATGAAATGATGATGAAGATAAAAGATGATAATGAAACAAATGTCTGAATGTCCTCCACAAATAGTCCAAAGAGACATGACAACCATTGATGTTTTTGTTCAGTCTTTCAAAAATATGATGCAAATCCAGTATGAAAATATGTACAATGATCTAAATGAAATGCAACTAAATAAAACCAACCATTTGTTGAGCCCTTTGTTAGCTTTATTGAATCATCATAGAGCATTTTAAAATGTTGGAAGTATGTACAAGCATTAGAGGGGAAATTAGCACCAATGATGACCTGAGTACAACTTTCATGATTTTTGATATAGCAAGTGAACACAAGCATCGAGGTATAATTGAACCGAGATGACCTAAGTATTTCTTGCTTAAACAAACAAAGATTAACTACTTTCTTATGCAAATTTGGAATTGTCATCAATGGTACACTTTGGAAATCATGTCTTGCGACATATTTGCACCAGATTGATAGTTAACCTCAAGACAACAGAAAAAGAAAAATCATTCTCTTTCCTCGCCACTCTAGTTTAGTACATCATCGAGTGTGCTCCAGAGGGATGATATCAAAAATCAAACAACCATTGTTCAAAATATAATACTACTATTCCAAACATTATTCAGATTTGAGATCATCCAGATATGTGTTATGATATGGTACTAGCTGAAAACTGTTATGATATGGATCAATGATTGGATAGTTGTTCATGTGATTTGATTGTTTGTTCGTATGATTGGATTTTATGTCATTGTCTAGCTGTTTCGGTAGAACCTGAAAGTTGGTTGCCCCCAGTATTGTCAACGTTCATCCCCAGTATTGACACAACTTACTAAAATAAATATGTACAACGATCAAGCCATGGTAAGACGTTATCGCTCTAGGAAAATGATGACCATATGATGTTTCTATGGCCCTAAGATGATGGTGAAAAAATGCATTAAATGAAGGCTAAGAAGCTAAGTGTGGAACATGAACTAATAGATGGAGAGCTACAAATAGCGTCTGTTTGCTAGATTTTCACTATCTATTTTTATTGCATTTTTCTGATTTTTTTTTTTTTTGTATTTTTCTTGTCAATAGACTACCTGTTGCCAAGTTTTCACTTTGATGTTTTTTTTTTTTTGGGACTTTTTCAAGACTTTTATGCTATTTTTGTTATTTTTTCAAGACTTTTTATGCTTTTTTTATGTTGTTTTTGAACTTTTTCAGGACTTTTATGTTGTTTTTGGTTTTTTTTTTAGGAAATTTAATATGCACTCCAAAGGTAGATATAGAATTGATAAACGCTAGATCCATAGACCGCCTTGACGATGTCGCTCTCCTATGTGGATGACTGTGTTGGATGAAAGGACCCAATCAGAATGAGGAGTACGAGTGGCAAGTATGAAGGACGATAGATGTAGCAAATGGAAGAGGCTAGGATAGGATCCCTAATGTTCACACTACGTGGGCCATCAGGATTTATTCGAAAAGGATCTTGGGAAACCAATGAGTTATAGTACGTGAAGGGGTCATCATCAAAGACGCATCGAAAGACATCATCGATGGAGGTGTAATGATATGACGGGTATGTGAACATGGATGGGTGGAAAGGACTATATGGTATGAGTGATAATGAGGTGGATGGAGACCTTAGATAAACAAATTCTTTCTTTGATTTTCTTTCTTGATAGATGCCCCCAGTGATTTTTAAGGGAGAGGCATGTTTGGAGATCGAATTTTTCTTGCTTTTATTTTTGATTTGTCTGATAGCTTTTGATTTTGGCTTGTGGACTTGTATGGATCTTTCTTTGTTTTTGATTTGTCTAATAGCTTTTTATATTGGCTAAGGGACTTGTCTTGATCCTTCTTTCCTTGCAAGCTTTCTTTTGATTTTAGATCTCCCTTTTAAAAAGGCACTTTGACCTTTGGTTCTTGAATTACCTCCTTTATATTTTCTTTGATTGATACTTGTTGATCCATGTCTATAAGGTGGATGGATGTAGGTGAGATGGAAGGATTAGTGATGTCATCAACAGAGTCTTTGAGACTATCCTTTTCGGTAGGACTAACATCAAAGGAAGCTTGTGCATCCTTAGCGACTTGGCAAGATGGATTTGCAGAGGCCACAATAGGAGATTCATATCCTAGTCCAGGGAAAGTGGAATGGAAGGATGATGGTTGGATATCCTCAACGGGATCATGATCAAAGAGTGGATTATCATAGAAGTTTTGATCAAATAGTGGATTATCAGTGATATGAAAATATTGAGTGATAGCAGACATGGAATAGGTAGGTTTATCATCAAGATCCCAATTGGTTTCAATCTCAACACGATCATCTTTTTGTATTCCTTTTGTAGTTGTCTCGACATCATTATTAGAACTCTGACCCTTCTCAACAACAGTAGCAGTATCTTTTACTAGAAAATTTTCCAAACGATATTCTCCATTTCCAAGATCATGGATTTGGACCTTAGAATTTGATATTACAATGGATGAAGTGGATGTTTTTGAAGATTCGGGATCAACACATGCTTGAGTATGTAGTGCTTCACTTTTGCTAGGGATGGTGATTTCAGCTTTAGGATTGAGATTATGACAAGGTATGGAAGGATTAAGATCTCCTTGTATGGTGATTTCATCTCCATCATGAGGGAATTTAAAGCATTGATGGTATGTAGAGGACACTGCTTGCATTTCATGTATCCAAGGTCTTCCAAGGAGAATATTATAAGGCAACGGGAGATCAAGGACTTGGAAAACCACATCCTTCACTACATGGCCAACTCGGATTGGTAAAATAATTGATCCTTCAGATGAACATTCCTCTTGATCATATGACTTCATGGTACTCTTGTTACTGGAATCAATTTTTTCTTCTGGATATCCCAATGCATGTATAAAATTTAAAGAGCAGGTGTTTAAACCAACTCCTCCATCTATTAGAACACGTTTGACCAGACATTTATGGATCAAAACCTCAATATGAAGTGGAGCATTATGCGGATGGGTGAGTGATGTATCATCATTTTCAGTAAATGATAGGCAATCAGGTGCGGTGGAGTGTCCCACCATAGCTTGGGATTTACAAACTTTCAAATTAGCTGGTACAATGTCTTGTTTATCATGAATTTGATTGTGAACTACAAAAATGTTAAGAATGGTAGTCTCATAGACATAGTTTACATTCTTTCCTTTGTTGTTTGATGAAGAAGATTCCTCTTTTTCATAGTTTGGAATAGGGTCTTTAAATGCTTGATGATCTTCATTTGTTTGTTGGTGTCCTATTGTGATGGTGCCATTTTCTATCAAATCTTGGACTACATTCTTCAAGGCTTGACAATTATTCGTTCTGTGTCCCTTGCACCTATGATAATCACAACAGTATGCATCATTCCATGATGGAGGCTTCACACTGGGTTCAAAATTTCGTTGAGGTGGTAAGATGATAACATTCTTTGCCATCAACTCTTTAAAGGCAGATTCTAGAGATTGACCCAATGGAGTAAAATTTCTTTTGTTGGAGAAGAATGAAGATTGTTGTGAATTTGTGCCTAAAGCAATGTTATTGTTGTTCCCACGAAAACCTTGATTGTTGGAATTCCCTTGATTGGGAGTAGAAGTTTGATTCACATTGTTCCTTAGAGGAGGAGGATTGTTTCCTTGATTTGTGACAGAATTGACGTTGTTATAGTTATTGTTGGGAGGAGCACTTGGAGTACTAAGAAAAAATGGCTTATTCGAGACATGATTTGCATCTACAACACCATCATTCACCAAGTTTTTGTTGCAATTCCAAGACTTAGATTTGTCATTGTTGTTGTGGTGATTTGAAGAGCTAGGATTGTCCTTATCAATTTTAAGTATCCCTCTCTTGACCAAAGCACCCTCAATGGTGATGGCATTATCAATCAGTTTCTCAAAAGAGGGAGGACAATGTAAATTCAAATGATAGCTCATTTCTAGATCTAAGTTGTTTATGAAAGTGGCGATATTTTCCTTTTCAGGAACATGATGTGGGTATCTAGTGAACAATCTTCTCCATCTTTGAAGAAATGTAATGAATGGTTCACTAGGTTTCTGTTTAGCCTTGTAGAGATCAATCATGGTTATTTGATGTTCGATGTTGTAGGAATATTGTGATATGAATTCATTAATCAATTCCTCAAATTTCTTGACAGGCGGTGTGATTTTCAATAGCCACTCCATGGATTGGCCTCTAAGACTCCTAGGAAACAAACACATCAAGTATGTGTCCTCATGAGAAAACTCTAAAGTCATATTTCAGAAGTCTCTAATATGATCGATTGGATCCGATTTCCCATTATAATGATCAAACTTTGGAATTTCACAATGTTTGGGAAATGGGATCATGTTGAGACATCGTTCAAAAGGATAAGGATAGATGTCATCAAGAGCATATGTCTTCATTGTGGTTCCCCCTTGCATGTCTTTAATTTGTCCTTGTAGTTCTTTAATCTGCTGAGACAAGGTACTAAGATCAGACAAGGGTGTTTCATCAAGACTTCTCTTTAAGTTCTCAGTATCAAAATAATGAGGCAATTTAGCTCCTTTGTTAGCCAAATATAGGAAATATTTCTCTTTCTTACGCTCTAAAATATTTTCTAAGGCTTTGTGAAATTTGGGATCTTGCTCAACCTCTCTAAAGTGATGTTCTTCATCTCATTCATCATCACTATCTACAGGAGTTTTTCTCATGTCCCTGTATTTGTTGTAAGGAAATGGATTTTCTTCTCTGTTATCCATGTTGTTGTTGAAAAGGGGATTATGACTCACACTATAAAGGGGATTACTACTCTCACCTTCTTCTTGAGTTCTTCGAGTATAATCTTCTTCTTGAATATCCTCTTTTAGCTTATTATATTGAGATCTTGTAAAAATAGGCATACAATTTTGAAATGTTCTTCTAAACTTAGATCACAGTTTGATAAGCGCGAAAATGATGATGTTTTGATCCGATAAGATGAAAATATTATGATATGATCAAAGATGTTCCTAATTCTTTATTGTGGCTTCCAATGATGAAGGATGTCAGAATCCTATTGGGGAAGTTGAATCAATAATCAGAAATTTGTTTGAAAGGTGCACTTTTAAGATTTGATCCTTATTCTTGAAGAATGATTAAGTATATCAAATAGCCTAATTAAACTCACTAAAGGATTTGACTAGGATGTGTTGGATATTCAATAGAAGGTTGTGGTAGATAATCAAATTTGAGAGGTTGATTGTGATTGTGTCGTTGTGATAGAGCTCTTCTTTGGAAATAGGCTCAGGAATATAAAGGCTCTACAATGTATTCATCAATAAATCCCCTAGCAAAATCTTGGTACCTATGGAGAAACTCACAGTAATGGAGCAAGACATTTCGACTTTTATACAAAAACTTCCTACGTTGCAAGGTTTTCTTATAACCTAAATGTTTCTTAGGTTTCTTGATCCTACTGGCAATCGATTTCTTGAGAAATCTAGTTGATTGCCACTCTCTAAGCGTGGGAGAAATGTCAAGATGCTACTGGACTGAAGATGTTACAAACTAGATCTGTCAAAAGTAAAAATTCTAGAAAGTGACAGATGCACTACACTGTGCCCTATATGCGTTGCAAAAATAGGCATATGCACTAAAGAAGCAATCAAATGCACTACAACAGACCTCATATGCACTACAATATGTCTCAGATGCACTACAGAAAAAATATGTTTTGACAGTGACTAAAAACTATTTACAGAATATTCAGCCTATGCGCTAAAACACTCAATGCACAAAAATAGGTTCTAAATGCACTGAACTAACCAGTGGATGCACTAGAATAGACCTCATATGCGCTAAGATATACCCTAGATGTGCTAAAATAGTTTTCCAAGGTAGTTTTCTAAACAATTTTGAGTAGTTTTAGTTTAAATTTTGCATGTTCATTTTGGATGATCTTTTATTTGAATTAATGTGATTGAAAACACAACAAACACTCTAAAAACAGTTGTTTTTAAGCCCTATACTAAACATCAAGTGTATGTTCAAAAATGTTTTCAAAAAGTGTTTTCACAGGTTTTGTACATAACAGATAATTCAGGCAGACTCACTCTTAGTACTCAAGTAGGTCATCATAATAACCATAGCCCACATCTTAGAATTGCATCAACTCCCACAGCCATTTCACCCCCAAAGGGGCGCCCGTGTTTTTGTCTTTTCCAGGCACGTACTTAGAGTGACAGAAGTGGATACCAAATCCCCTAAGCAAACGGTCCTTGGCAGTTATATGGTGAGTGTCTTGGGGGAAGATTCTTCCCTCCCCTTGCACTGTGATTATTAGGATGTTCGGAAACTGACACGGTTGGCTACTACACTAGGTTCTTAGTAAGGGCTTCCGTTTGGTGCAGCAATAATAAACTCCCTCAGGAGACCTCCTAACCTTTAGAACAAAGGCTTTGGAGATGGTTATCTTACACACTACTGGCAATAATGGGTTTCCCCATATTTGCTTTAAATTTTATAGTGGGGTGGAATAACCTGGCTTTGGCTTGAACCCACTTGGGTTGTTCCTCTTGGGTGAGTAATTTTTCCCACAAGAGCAGGCCCTCTAAAGGATGTAATAAAACATTAAAATTGTAGAAATTAAAAATGCAAGTCTGGTATTCTAATCACCGAGTTAAGGGGAGAGCATAGACCTATTACCACAGACAAAGCAGACAACGTTCTTTTTAGAGCCCAAATGACAATGATTTAATCTATGTGAAGATATTGGTTCACAACAAGCATGGGATTCATTTTAACCGCAAAATCAATGTGTGGTGACTACCCTAGGATTGCTTCTTTTTAAATTCCATGTCTATCCTAGGATTGGTTCATTTTAAATTGATGTGTCTACCCTAGGGTTGCTTCTTTTAAACCAAAAAAAAGCTCTGTCTGCGGAAGGCGTTAGACTTAGAACTTTGTTTAGTCACAACCTGCATGCACTAAAAGATCACACATATGTGCTAAAACAAATAGTCAATGCGCTAAAACAGACCTCATAAGCACTGCAAAAACCCCTAAATGCGCTAAAAGAAATCCTAAATGCACTAATCTAAGAATGCAAAAAGAAAATTTAGACAATTTTAAAGGAAGTGAGCTAAATGTATGTGCTATTTTGTTCCCTAGATGCACTAAAGGAATTGTCGGATGCACTAAAACAGTTCCCAGATGCACTGAAAGACCTGCAGAAGCGCTCGAAGAAGCCCTAGATGCGCTAAGGAAACCCACAGATGCGCTAAAACGTGAAATTTTTTAGAAACCCGAACTCCAGAATGCAAAATCCTGTCAAAAAACCTACAAGTAGATGTCAAAAACGGGGCAAATGCCCCACGGTGGGCGCCAGAAATGTGTGGTTGAAATTAAGTGTATCAAGTGTAAATTAAAAACAAATCAAACACACCAATAAGACATTGTATCAAAACAGAAGATCAAATAAAAGGAATGCAAACTCAATCTTTTGTCCTTGATGTCGTCCTATTGTCCTCTATCTCCAGCGTTTTTGTTGATTCCAGCTTGCTCTCAGATCATGTGCTAGGCTCAACAAACAGTCTTCCTAGAGAACGAGATTAAAGATGAATGCATACTATGCTAAGATATGATTAACATGCTTAAACTAAACATAATAGATATAATGTAAAACTACAAAATTATGAATACAAAAAATGATAATAATAATGCTAAAATGCAAATCGCCTGTCTCTAATGTGTGTGTATGTGTGTGTGTATAACCAATGTTTGGATTCACAGGGGTATTTATAGAGTTTTCGAAAGATTCTGATTGGCTGATGTGATCAACGGTTGAAATCAAACTTGTCAAGATGAACGGTGAGAGATTCTGGAAGTTCTAAAAAAGATGGAAGGTTGAGAGAATAATGGAAAATGTTTCCTTCCCACAAAACCTTTCACTCAAAAATAGAGGCAAATTGCCATTTGTCATCTTTAGTTATGAGTTGGTTTTGTAGTTGAAGATAAATCCCACTATTAAATAAATAAATTTATTTAATTACATGTGACAATGAATTTAGAAGTTTCCATAATTAAATATTTAATATTTAATTATGTGTGAGAGATGAAAATGGAACGTAATTAAATATTTAAAATATTTAACTATGCATGAAATGAGAAAAAGGTGTTAAATTAAATATTTGTAATATTTAATTTAACTGAGAGATGAAGAAAGTGTTTGGAGGAATATTCCATTATTTGAATTTAAACATTCAAATTATGAATAATATGATAATTAATTTAAACAAATTGTAAAATTTATTTAATTTAATTAAGAGGAATATGGAAGGTAGTAATAATTAAATAAAGTTTATTTATTTAATTAAGGTAGAAGAATTATAAAAGTGAACGATATAAAAATAATAATTAAATTTATTTATATGTAGATGACTTTAGAAGATTAATTAAATAATTCATATTTAATTAATTAACAAGCTTGATTAACTATGACCATTTTTAGATGTATACAACTACTAGTAATATTTTTTCTATGTTAACACCTCTTATATTATAATTTTTGTTTGTTGATTTTTATAACCTACTCCATTTAATAAGATTATTAATGGTGATTTCATCATATGATTGGAATATAATATTTAGTGTATATTTATTTATAATATATTGTTATATTATGCATTTTAATTGTTTACATCTAAATTGTGATAACAAAGTTGATTTTAATTAGAGTAATTTATTGAAAAGATAAAAGGAAAAGGGGATATGTAGGTTAATTATTACTAACTAAATAAAGTAATCAATATCACATCAATTCTAGATATAAAGCATTAGTCAAAATAAATAAAATTATTATTAAAATTGTTAAAAAATGATAGAAGTGCTAAGTTTAATGTGTAATAAAGATATTTTGTTGTAGCACATATTTTGTTATCTTTAAATTTAGATTTTTAATATTAAGTCTTCAATTACTAGTTTTTGATAAATTGGGAAATGACCATATTCTCTAATTAGGTATTAAACTACATGATTTTCATATAAAAATTTATGACCTTGAAATATTTACTTCTTTAAATTAATGTTTGTCTCTATGTATATTTAAAGGGTGGTCCTTAAAATGATAAGTGGAACTTGCTATACTAGGAAGGGAACATATATTTTTTAGTGGAACTAATATTAAATTCCAATTGAGAAATAGGCCTAAATTTTTGATAAATAAGACATTCTTCTTTAAATTAATGTTTGTCTCTATGTATATTTAAAGGGTGGTCCTTAAAATGACAAGTGGAACTTGCTATACTAGGAAGGGAACATATATTTTTTAGTGGAACTAATATTAAATTCCAATTGAGAAATAGGCCTAAATTTTTGATAAATAAGACAAACTATAAGGGCCACTAAATTGTCACATTTTCCCTGAGTTTTAGTTTATCACTAGTTAAATTGTCTAACCATAATTTGATTAAACTTATAAACTAAATCCTTTCACCATAGTACAAATAATGTGTGATTGAAACCTAATCACCTAAATTTAATAATACGCATTACAAATTTTAAATCATTATTCCATTCCTATTAAATTCTCACTTGCCTTTGGGGTCGTATTTTCTTTCAAATTGAAATTTGGTGGGGTTCATCACTTAGAATTTTTTTTTGTAAATAAGCTTTCAAGAGGGGTGATCCCACAATAGTGGTTTGCAATTTCTGACCAAACTGGACACTGAAATTATTTTTTCAAACTAAATCTTCACATTCGGGCACCTATAGCGGCTGAAACCGTGAAGAATTTGAAGATGATGCAAACTAGAGTCTCGTCACATTTGTCTACAGATTCTAAAAATATTTTTTCCAAAATTTTTGGAATCAGATTCCACTTCTTTTTCCATCTCCCACGAAAACTAGTTTTTTTTCAAAAAATGGCATTTTTAAAAAGTGACACACACTGTATAATGCATAACTTTTTTTCCATGAAGGATAAAATTCTAATTCTTTCGAATTTAGATTCGTAACTCTGATATCTAGTGCTTCCACTTGGTTAGATAGTTTTTTATTGAATATTTTTTCTTTAATCAAGCTTCAAAGTCAAACCAATTACAATTCAGACATAGCGCGATCGTATAATGTATAAATTTTTTTTGTATATATCGAAATTCAATTTTTTTTTTCTATTGGATCAAGGACTTCAATATCTGGTGCATTCATATTTTTTAATTCATTTTTTTGATAATCTGCTATTTTTCCACATGTGCAAAACAAAGACCTTCATTTTCAATGAAAAACCTATGTTTAATAAAACTAAAATATCAAATACATAATAAAACCAAAACATATTAAAATTATATTCATTGGATAGCTCTTTCTAAGGACTACCTAATTCCAGTTGGGTTTGTGAATATTCCTCCATTTTCATCCTCAAACCGAGCTCCGAAGTGCCAAAATTCAAGTTTTTTTTCTGTCTTAGGGGAGATGAGGAATAAAGGGGGTTCACATGAACCCTTAGGGGTTCGAGTGAACCACTAGGGGTTCGCTCGAACCAGGGTTCATTCGAACCCTAGTTCATTCAAACCCCCCTTCTATAAGGGGTTTTGATGGCTTTTTTGGCGGGAAAGTATTAAGAGGGTTCAGCCGAACCTAGGTTCTACCGAACCCCTAATTGGTTCAGTCGAACCAATAGGTTCATACGAACCCCTAAAATCAAGTTTTTTTCCATGCATTCATTTTTTGTGAGTTTCACTTCAATTGTAAACCACTATTGTGGCTTCACCGAGAGATATGTTGTGACCCCCTAGTTTATCCTAAGTTATAGATAAACCTCATAGTTCTATTAGAAACAAGGTGCTAATTAGCTTCCATTTCTATCTACTGTCTTTGCTTGAGCTATCTGTGAAACAAGCCATTGACATAACAACAAAAATATCAAACAAACAAACCATTCCGCTCCACCAGGGAATCATTTTCAGACTGTAGATCATTTCCATATTGTCCTATGTCCTCCCAAGCCCATCAAGGCCTACTTGGTTGAAGAACCCATCGTTCTTTCTTTTCCTTCGAGGAACCCCTTGAACCCTCATGTTGAAGAGCTTGTCACGCCTCTTTCAAAAGGGAAGTTGATTTTTCCTGCTAATCATATCACTCCTAGATTGAAATTAAAGTCCCCAAACCTGCAACCCAAGTCTTCAAAACCCCAAAAAACTCCAAGCCAAAAAAATAGCTGATGCTAGTTTGTGTGAGCTTAAACACACACCCACAAAGGTCATGGTAAAAGGATTAACACATATTGGAAAGACCCCCCTAGTAAAAAAAAATCCCATAACTAACTTATTAATTCTTGGAAGAGCTTACTTTTGAAGAAGATGAGAATGAAGATAACAATAAGAATATGGATAGGGAAGGGAGCAAAAAAGAACTCGACTCAACTAAAGATGTAGACTACACTAACCCTAGTGTTTGGAGATCTCATAGATTGGCAGGTAAGTAGGTCCCCAACATAACAATGGATGAAATATCTAGTGATGAGTTTGAACATGTTAAGGATGAGGATGGTAGTAGCAAAGAAGATAATGTCGAGGAAGAAGAGGAGGATATTGAAGGTCCGAGCTTGTTTCCATAATTTAATGTCATGTTTTGAGACCTAGAGGATTCTACCCCTACTAAAGATCACAACGAAGACAACTGCCCCAATTATGAGAAGATGATCCAATATTTCATGGCTTTGTTGGCTAGGGTGGAAAATTTGGGGAGGGACTTAATGGCCTTTCCTACTTTACCTTAAAAGTCATTCATCACTCAACTGTCACTCTTGGTTTAGTCTTGCATGAAGAGATAAAAAAGTATGACAAGACCAGAGAACCCAATACAAGCTACTAGAAATAAGATGTTTTTAAGTTCCTTATGGAGGACTAGGAAAATCTTTCTAAGTACCTAGATGTTCTTCTATGTTTTATGTTTTAAATTTCAAAACGTTACTCTGTTGAGACTTTGATGTTATTTTGTTGTCGTTGGCCTGTAAAATGGCCTTTGATCCTGGTTTCTATTTGTTTAACTTTCTAACCTTGGTGCCTTTTTTGTTTGGGTACAACACCTTGTAAATGGTTCTTATTTTATCAAAAACAAGATCTTGAACATGACCTGTCAAGATTGTGTCATGATGTGCAACACTTATTTGATGAGTACAAAGAATACATGTAATATAGAGTTCATGTACTAATACTATTTTTGTATGTTGCATGGATAAGAAATTGAGATCTTGTCTACAATTTATGACAAGTGTTGTCTAGTCATAGTCAATATGGTGTTTGTCTACTTGGTGGTCCAACTTGGAAAGGGTATTTAAAATACACTATTTGAATGTGACTTGATAACAATAATTTATGTCAACATTATTGTTTTTGTGGTGTTTACATACTAGGAATAGCAGTTTTATTTAGAACCCTTTTTCTTTCTTTTTTAAAAATTGATATTAAAGTTACCAGGTTTCAATAGTTTATTGTAAATAAAACAAAATGTTTTTGATAAAAAAATATAAAATTTTATTTCATCTCCATAATAAATTAGGGAGTGTGATTTGAGATTCTAATTTTAGAGTGTGATTTGAGATATATTTAATGTCTGGAGTTATGTTCATGCTGGAAGTCTCCCTCAGTAACCACTTTGTTTTCTCAGCCAAGCATTTAGAGCAATTAGATTTTTAAATTTGAAACAAGATTTTTGCACTCTTTCACATGAATATATTAATTACATGACAAAAATGATCACTACTTTTTTATCTTTCTCCTCTAAAAATAAAATTAAAAAGATCTACTCTATCTTTATGGGTTGTTATAATAAAGCAACTAAAAAGACCACTTTAAAATAAGAAGCGCAAAAGCAAAAGCAAAGCAAGCAGCCACCACTGATAATTTATTTACTTACCTTCGCGCAGTGGCATCGGCAGCAGCAGTGACAGAGGCAAATTATACTAGTTATTACCAGCACACGAGAAGTTTGGATCTGGGAAAATGGAGAACAGATTGCAATTGAAGATTGGAAAGGGCAAGAGATTGAAGCGCACCCGCCATGCACTTAAACAGCTCGCTCTCTCAACTTCCTTTCGTCGTGAGGATTTTGAAGCCGCCGAGATCTTGATGACGCTTGCCACTGCACCTGCACCTGCAATGTCACCTCATTTCCACATTGCCAACAAGCCCAGAAAACTCGATGAATCCTCTGATTTAGAGTTGGTTGATTTTGATCAATCCAAGCTTGAGAGGTCGTATTCATGTAAAACATGCAGCAGGGAATTCTCTTCATTTCTAGCTCTCGGTGGTCACAGAGCAAGCTGCTTCAACAAGAATTTCCAGTCTTTTCAGGGCTCCAAGGGTATTTATCCCAATATGGGCACTGAGGCAAACAATCAGGGATCCATTAAGAGAGCTAAAGTCCACAAATGCCCTGGTTGCTACAAAGTATTTTCATGTGGGCAAGCCTTGGGTGGTCACAAAAGGTGCCCCAAGACTTGTATTTCTACAGTGGAAGCTACTTCCAGTCTTTCTTCGATTGAGCACGAGCAGATTCCCCCTGTTAAAACTCTCTGCCTTCTAGATTTGAACATTGCTTCCCTTGCTGCTGACAATGAACAACAAGATTCAAATGGCTCTTGCTTTCAGCTTGTTACTTATCCTTTTCCTGACCATTATGATCAGACATTTGGGATGGGCCCTTTTGATAGCAGGCCTGAGTGGGAATCAATGGAGATCAACAGGTTGATGTTTCACCCAAAGAGTGAAGCTCATAGCAGATTGAGATTTTCTCAATTACAGGATTTGAAGATGCTTTAATTAATGGTGCAAGGTAAATTAGAGGTAGTACTTTCTAGGAGTTTTTAATTTCTGGTCCGTTTAGAATCTTTCATAGGTTCAGGTTGAGGATCAGTAAATCTGATTTGGTCCGTTCCAAATTTCCAATGGTAACGTCTCTGACCAAATCAAATTATTGTTGGACAATTCTTTAATTTCGGATATTTCCTGTTCGAATTTGGAGCCAGGCAGCTAACTTAGGCTTTTTCTTCTCTTCTGAATTTGCAACAAACATATTGTAAAGCGATAGTGGTAGTTTATACCATCACTTTGCCTATTTTTGTTTTACCCGACTTGCGTGTCACTTTTTACTAACTGCCGTAACATAAATTAAGTTATTATGAATAATATAATTAATTAATTTAATTGAGAGTTGGATAAAGATCATATAATATTTTTATGAATATTATAATTAATTTAATTGATAGTTGGATAAAGATTATATAATAAATTCTGAAACTAATAGAAATAAATATATTTTGTTGATTTTGAAGGTTGAAAAATAGTTTGTTTTTTTGATAAAAGGAAAAACAGATTTTGAAGGGATCCAAAACCCTTAAACAAAAAGAACAAGGCTGCAGAAAAATACAGCAAGCAGCCAGCAAAAAAGAACAGCTCCACAACAAGACCAATCAAGATTTGCACTTTACACTTTTCTTGTGGGAGTGGAGAATCATGTCGAAAGAGGGCTTAGAGGATTTAACTTTTTTTCCTTTAACTGTGATCCACCCATCTTCCACTTACGCCGCTTTCCCATCCCAAACCAGCCCGCAACTTTCATGAGTATGAAAGCCAGCAGCCAAAGAATCATGATTTTTATATATATTGGAAGTGTAACGATGATATTTAAATTGGGGTTCTAAAAATTTGATGTAGCAATCTCATGCATGCAGAATTGACCTTAAATGCTGCTGATTTAACTTATTACATGTGGGAATGAACTTGTGCAATGTGAACTTCTACATCTCTTCAAACTTACCTTTGTACTAATGGTCATCATTGGGCTTCCTTTCTTGACTTTCTTGTATGTAATTAATAATGTAGTTGTGATATTCGTGAATATGGTTTTGTGCCATAATGATCACCTATAATTTAAAAATCTATATAATAGATCTCTTGCTTTTTCTTCTATCAAGACAATTTGGGGCTTTTTGTATAGGGGAGAGGGACCTATAGTGGAGCACCCTAACTTCGGGTTTCTCAAAATCCTACAAGGAAATTTCAAATCACTCTCAATTTTGTACAATAGTTTATTTGACAACTCACGTGCTTCTATATTTCGTTTTAGGGCCACATCATCAATATGATGCCATATCAATATGCTTTTTGTTTAAGTATCAAAAAAAGGCCCAAAAAAAAAGTTAGACCAATAGTGGTGCAGTAAGTCATGTTTTATTGGTGTGCTGATGTGGCATCACATGATTTGTTAGTTTATGTACTATATGGATAAAAAGTGTCTTGCAATTGGATATTAAGGTGCTTCACTATGGGACCCACTGAGGACTACTTTTATCCCCACTATTGGACCCCGCTCCACTATGGGCCCCTCTCCCCTATTTGGTTGCTTTGTGATTAGGAGATCATTATTGTTATTTTATTTTCCTTCATTTGGTATCAAAACTAGTTATCTAAATGAGAGATGAATAGTTGAAGGTGTATTTAGCAAGGGAAATTTGATTCACACGCTTTTCAGAATAGAAGTTTTTGAATTCGTCAAGAATCATAAACAATAAATTTTAATATAAATGTGGATCATTTTTTATAAATATTGTACATGATTTGATATATGACAATCAATTACTTAAGTTGTATTTCATAGATTTTCACACTCATTCATTGACATTTATGCAACATATTGGCACAAAGCAAAGCTTCTAGTTGGCAAATCAAATATCATAGGAGTGCAATTACTTGTGAGACCACATGTATTTTATATTAGTGATGATAAAGAGCACAATAAATACTTCATGCAACATTTCTTTCAACCATTCTATATTTTGTTGGAAAAGATGTAAGAATTATTTTTAATTATTTTGTTAGATGATTCTACTTCACAATTCAAATTTCACAACCTTTTTTCTGCGCTTTGTTGATTTGATTGAACTATAAACAAGCCTCAAATTTGGATATTTTCGTGATGTTCATGGCAACAATAATGCAAGATATTATATAAAATGTGTAATTAGAAAATACAAATTAATTATTAGGAAGATAGTTAAAATGATGCAGTATCATTATTCAATGATGTTTTGAGCATTTCCCATGTAACACTCACACTTCAAGGAGGAAACATCCTCCACATAAAATTTTGGGATATAATAGGTATACAGTAATGTAATGTTTACTTTATTTAAAATAAACTGCAAATTGTTTGCATTTCCACAATAAGCATATCATCTATAAATAAATCAGACCTTCTAAATACAAAATATTTTTTGGAAATTTAATTGTCCAGTACACTTGCAATTCAAGCTATGAGAGCTAGAATCACTTGTATTTAGTGCAAATGCTTCATGTCTCCTGAAGTGTCATTCTAGGTCCACCTGGCCTTGTTTTATTCAATTTTGTTTCCTCTCCTATATCAACCACCTGGAAGGAAGACAAATTGTGTTAGCGATAGATTAAATTGGAAAATTAAAGACATGTGGTGCTACGAAGAATTCATTTCGTTCTAAATTTCACCAATATTGGATTATATGTTGTGTTGACTGCAACATGCTAGCTTGTACAAAAAATAAACAAACATGTTAAACTGTACAATGGGAATTTAATTTCCAATTTAGCCTATTGCTATCACTAGTAATATATATCAACAATTACATCTGCCATTTTTCCTTTCTGTTGGAACTATGAAGAACTAAACGTTCATTTAGATATATGAAAAACTCATCTCTCCTAGCATGTTTTTTTCTATTTTTTTCTTGTATTGGTAGTAAATGGCAGAAGCTAATCTCCCTAAAAAAACACATGTCTTAGACATGATAACATAATGCTCCATCCCCCATACAATGGCATCATTACGAGATAAGATTGGTGAACATATGCTGACAAAGATTTAGGTATGTGTCATTAGCGAGTGTTGTCACATGTCCCTGTATGCCAAAAAAAAGTGTTTAAATATGTTTTTCTATCTTATCATGCCTCTGACATGCATTTTTTTAAGGATAATAGCCACATCCATAGTAAAGATAATTAAATTTTGAAAAATACATTGTGTATTGACACATGCAATTTTCTATACCAATCCTTTCCAAACGCACAAATTGATATCTAAAAATGCCAAATTTTCTATAGCAATGATTGATTTATTATTTCTTTTTTAGCTCAATTATAGTCTCCAAAACTCCACAAAGATACAATCATCACATTATCACAAGAATTTTAAGAATCTTGAACAATCCAAATGGAAGATGTCTACTATGCTCAGTTCATTGTGCTTGCATGTGTTGAGTGAAGATAACCATGCATCATTGTACACACAAATCACAGAACATGGCCAATATTATGACAAACAAAATTTTGCAGGTTAAGTAGAATAGAGAATCAGTGACAGTGTACTTGGACTTGTATAGTGCATCGGTAAAAGCATATGATAGAGGCCATAACTTGCAATAATCAATAAGGGCATAGATGACAAACAAGAAGGATACCAAGTACCACTATCAAACTTATGTTTAAATCCTGTGTCTCTTAATGAACACCTAAATGATGAATATTGGTATCATAACCATTGTTTAATGATATTGTAAATTGAACCATTACTTGTATAGATGAATAACAAAATACATAATATTGCAAGACACATTGGTTGCAAATCACAGTGTGCATCGGTTATGTAAGAATAAAGGTTAAGAAGTCAACAAAAACCTTGGTGATCACTTTGATTGATAAACGAGAGGCTATTCTCCCTACAAGAACACATGTCAAAGGCATGATAACATACAAAAATGCATAAAAACATACATAGATACACACATAACATGATGGAACAAAATAGTGTAGGGCCTGCCAAGACGGGGAATAAAATCGACAAATTTGGCAAACGGGGGAAATGTTATAGCAATGAAAGCGAGGAGATAACGACACTGTTAGGTTGTGTTTCCCACATTTTTCTGGTAGTCAACATTGTGGACAGGAGATTCACCATAAAACTTATCAGCTTGGTGGCTTGTGCGAGAAGCTATGGACCTTTATTTGGATTATGTGCACTCATGGTAATTGGAGGCTAACATGGGTAAGACATGCATTCTAAATTGTAATAAGTATTGTTTTTTGAGAACATGTGTTTAAATATGATAATACATAAAACAATTGCAAGTTGGAAAACACTGCATTATGAGTTATTTCATTATGCGTGCTCAAAGCTAAAGGGTGGAGAGCACAACAAGGGGTTGCAAGTGGGGGATACATAAAACTAACCAAATTCACCTAAGGGGTGACAAACCAATTGGGTTGTTACGTGTAGAGGGTTTTACAACAGTATGTCGGTTGCAAGTTTAATAACAACGAGTGTTTTGTAACTTGTAATTTTACAAAATAGTATGAATGTAATGAAAACCTTTTATGATTAACACTTGATAACAACCCAATTGGTTCATCACCCCTCAACTCAAATAATTAGTAAACTTATGCACTATTCCATTCATTCCAAGAAATAATAAACTTATGCTAGGTACATGCTATTAAAATATGCATTTTTAGGAAAAGGAGCATTCACATATAATTATTGTCTTGTTTTGAATTACATTATTGGTTTGGATAGGAGCTTGCATGCTAGTTTATTTATGTTTTAAGTTTCAAATCTTAGTTATTACATTAGTAATGCAACATTTATGTTCTTTTCATTCATCTTGCATGCTCATTAGGAATTTGTACATTGGTTTGATTAGTATTTTTATTCATATTATATGATGAATTTCTTTTATGCATACACAAGCTTGAGTTGAAACCAAGTATGATACATTGAAATTTGTATTAACTACAATTTCTTTGAGGCATTATATCAATAGTTGTGTATAAGCAACCATTAATATTTTTGTTTGGAGGAAAGGCGTATGTGTTCAAGTAGAGCCAAGGATATATTTGAGTGAGCACATTGGATAAGATCTATGGTGGGTGGAGTCAAAGCCATGGATTGTAGTAGTAACACTCAATAAACCATTTTAAACTAAATAAATTAGATTGGCCATGATTGAGATATTGTGCACTACCTACCATAATATGACACATATGCATGTAGTGAGGTCACGATTATGTCACAACTCTATGAATGCAAAATGCCGCTTAAATAACTTTTATCGTCTTGCATTAGCACTAATGCTAGTATCTCATTGGTTCAACCTACACTATGATATCCATTGTGGCCTTGTCTATCTCCCCTTTTCCAAGGTATACTATTGTTGTTGGTCCATGTTTTGATATGTAAGCAGAGTGGGATGAGGACATTGCTAAGGTGAGTTGACTATAAAACACCAAGAGCTTAGTGTTACTATGCAGCTAAAGTTTTGGTTATGGTATTATTTAATTACAACACACAATGCATAATCTTTGAATGTGGTCTAAAGATTGTGGCTTGATTTACTCTTGAGACTTAACTATAATACAAAGAAGTCTTGAACTTCAATTCTTGTATAAAATCTTGCAATACTTCTTAATCTCACCATTATTTTCCTTACTTTAAATATATATTTTTTAATTTTTTCTTTATCAAATCCACAAAAAATTATATTTTAATACATTTAAAAACCTTCAAATCTTAATACAAATAATTTAATTATGAAATTATTGGAGAAAAACATAAAATATTGTGAGGGATCTCACCTGTAGGGGACTAGTCTCACCCTAGCTCGCCTCAGGTACCCAAGGTAAGGGCTATTGGATCACTGGGTTGGGTCGTGTGGCACCCGTGCAGAATCAAAAAATAATAATTCAAAACGAAATGTATCAAAATGGTCTTTCTTAAGTTTATTCCGTAGATTATGATTTTGAATCTAACATTCTTACATTGGAGGCCATGTGTAAGTTGACACTACTCCAAACAACCTTAAAATAATATTATAATGAAATCCGCAAATCCATTATTTTTATGGAAAGAGTAATAAGCCATAGAAATACATGAATCCTATTGGTTAATGGGAAATGGAAAACCATTCAATCAAGTTTATGGTATCCATCTAATATATTTTAGATGTGAACTGGACAAGGGTTTGTACACTTGCCAACCATTATTATGTTTAGAGACATTCTATAATGGCTTTAAAGACCATTAGCAGCTCTTAACAGGGAGAATCACCTTGTAATAACTTGAATCAAAGCCTCAAAATTTTCATCAGAATGCTCCGGAAGTGTCTTCAATGCTTTCGAGAGCTTGTAAACTACTTCTGGTAGGCTTGGTCGTGCTCTAGGATCCTCGTCGACGCAGGCTTCGGCTATCATTGCAAGGCAAAGAACACTATCATCGGGACAAACA
The DNA here is from genome assembly GCA_007258455.2 of Sequoia sempervirens. Taxonomy (NCBI): domain Eukaryota; kingdom Viridiplantae; phylum Streptophyta; class Pinopsida; order Cupressales; family Cupressaceae; genus Sequoia; species Sequoia sempervirens. The sequence continues at coordinate 14,271,896 of VDFB02058242.1, read as the reverse complement.
CCTGTAAGATTTGGATCAATCCACTTTTTCAGTTCCACTTCTCTGTCTACCCCTTCCATAAGAGGTTTAATTTGGGTCCAAAGAAGACCTGCCTTCCCTGCTAATGGAACTCCCTCTTCACGCACTATGGCTTCCTTTCCAGAAATCAGCTCTAGTAGCACAACTCCAAATGCAAACACATCAAGCTTGGGGGTCACCAGTCCATCTGCAAGGTATTCTGGAGCCATGTATCCCCGTGTGCCTACTATGTGTCTTGTCAGAACATTTATCCCTGATTTTTCCATTCCAAAATTCGCAATTTTAGCCCTAAAATTTCCATCCAAGAGAATACTGTTACTTTTCACATCCTTGTGCACAACACTAGGGTTTGTATGCTCATGAATGTATTGAAGCCCGTTAGCAACATCCAAGGCAATTTGCAATCTGATCTTCCATGAAAGAAATGTAAAGCTCAATGTGGAAGCAGTCTGCTTCGGTATGGATTCATGATCATGGAGCCAGGAATTGAGAGAACCATTATCTGCATACTCATAAACTAGGTAAGATTGACCCTCTGAACTGATACCAAATCCTTCTAGTTTCACCAAATTACTATGATTGACCTTCTGCAAAATCTTCAACTCTTCAGAAACTTCTCTATTCACCTGCTTTATGGCATAAACCTTACCATCTAAAGTACCTTTGTAAACAGAGCCCTCTATGTTACAGAGGGGGCTAAAATTCTGAGTTGCTTTCTGTAAATTCTCAGCAGAAAATATGCGAGGCTTACGTATGCTACGTGTAACACCGGCCAAAAGTTCTTCATGTTGAGTCTTTTTTCTTTTAAAAGACCCCACTCTCAAAGCTGAAGACCTTTTTGGATCTTCCGAAGTGCTTGTTAATCCATATGAGACTGTCCTCTTTCTCAGAACCCAAAAGACCAATACAACCATTGCCAAAAGCGCCATGGCCCCACCTATGGAAGCCCCAATAACAACATTTTTATGTGACTCCCCACTCAAAGAACTCCCCAAAACAGGAGGACTATCAGTTGTGCCTGAAAATGGAGATGATGCAGGGGAAGGAGATTGAGCTAATGTTGGCTTTCGAGAAACAGGAACCAAGAGTGTAGTATAAGCATACAAATCTGAAGGCATACCATTCACAGACTTCAAATCCTCGAGATTTGCATCAAATTTTTCACTGATGGATTCCAGACTCTCTCCTTTCTGTGCAATATATGTTATTTGCATATTGATCCCCTTCCTAATTTGGTCTTTGGATGGACACTGACATCTAATTGGAAAGATGACTATACTATCAATAGTGAGATTTTCTGGTACTAAAGTAGGATTTGTAACTCCTACAGCCTGATATGTGGTCAAATACTCAAAATTCTCTGTTGAAACCTTATAAAAGGTATCGTCCTTCTGTATCTGATAGCTTATGTTGGCCTGAGAATACTTTCCCATGCATCCACATTTGATGGGAATAAACAACTGTTGTCCTTCAGCTAGAGAAGAGGTATCATCAGGCATACCAGTAGCTCTTATTATTTCTAAATTGCTCACTTCAAATAAATTACCGATATCCGTCAGATGAAGGTACTTAGGGGCCTGGGCTTTATAAAAAGCATATGTATCACATGGTGCTGGGCCATCAGAGCAGCTGTAGCCTGTGACATTGGGTCTATCAGTTTGTCCTTGGATTTTTGCAGCAATACAGAGGAGGAAGAAAGATAGAAATGCCAGTTTCCAAGCGGTTTGAAGCATGGTGGTAGAGGACTGAAACACTGTAAAATCATCCAAACTGATGAAGTGGGTGCATTTGCATATGCCTTCAAAAGCAAATTGGAGAAATGGGTGGAGGATTATGCTCTACCAGGAGACTATAAATTGTTTTTGTTTTTCTTTCTGATGAGAAGCTTCCCTTAGCAGATCAGACACGCCAGTTTGAACGTCTCTTGCCTGTGATTGAAGTCTGTTCAAAGGAGGAATTTGTCCGGACTGGGAACAGGATCCTAATCAAGAATTTCAATGCAATTGACCAGAGCAAGTCTTACAGCTGACCCATAAATTATGATTTACAGGGTCAGGCTATGCCATTTTGTAACCATAATTTATGTCAGCATTATTGTTTTTGTCGTATTTACAGACTAGGAATAGCATTTTTAGTTAGAACCCTTTTTCTTTCTTTTTTTAAATTGATATTAAAGTTACCAGATTTCAATAGTTTATTGTAAAAAAACAAAATGTTTTTGATAAAATTTGTATAAAATTTTATTTCATGTCCATAATAAATTACGGAGTGTGATTTGAGATTCTCATTAAAAAAATATTTTAATTTTTAATAAACATTTTAAATTCTTTTAATAATAGATTTAAAGTTTAATTATTTTTAATTAATAATTTTATTTTTTATGAAAATAATTAAGTGAATAAAATGTTTTAACACCATTAAATAAAAATATATATAAAATCAAGAGCAAGAGCAAACTTTAGTTGAGCACAACATGACATAAGAACAAAAGAGACTCATAGTGGTGTTGATGCCATTTTGGATTTCCACTTTGACTAGTGACTTATTGTGATTTATTTTAGATTTCCACCTTGATATTAAATATCATATTGTAATACTTTGACATTTAATATGCACTAAAGTCTATCTTTAAGTTCAAAATCCATGTGCCTTTACTTGAATTTTTAAAAACGCCTATACCAAATTGCTTTGATTCTTACTAATCTTGTAAAATTTGATATTTAATTTTAATAGTATTTCTTCTATGTTAACACCTCTCTTATATTATAAATGTTATTTGTTGATTTGTATAACCTACTCCATTTGATAAGATTATTAATTGGATTTCATCATTTGACTAGAATATAGTATCTAGTGTATATGTTTATTTATAATATTTTTATCATTATATTATGCATTTTAATTGTTTAAATCTAAATTGCCATACCAAAGTTGATTTTAATTAGAGTAATTTATTGAAAAGATAAAAGAAAGAGGGGATATATAGGTTAATTATTATTAACTAAATAAAGTAATCGATACCACAATTAATTTAGATAAAGTGTTAGTCAAAACAAATCAAATTATTATTTGGCTGCAGCCTATCATGGTCTTAAGTTGGCACAAATCAAAAGCTATAGGAAAGTTTGGCTAGAGGGGGAATCTTTGAATATCATTAATAATTTGAAAAATTGTGTTCCCCCCTCTTGGACTATTGAGTCTTTGATAAGAGACTCCATTGAAATTTTGAAATCTTTTGATGAATGTTACATTTCGCACATTTTGAGAGAGGGCAATGGTCTAGCGGACATCTTCACTAATATTGGAGTTAGAGAGGTTAGGGAATGGGGTTTGAATGAACCTCTCCCTATAGAGGCTATTGCAACTATTAACTATGATGGCTGATTTTAATTTGCTTAAGTTCTCATTATGGTTGGTGGCGTGCATGTCTTTCTTCACGTGGCCGATTATTATGAGAAAGGATGGTAAGCCAAATTTGAATCAAGCGAATGGTACGGGGGTTGGGTGTCATAGGGAACAAAACTCAAGGTTCTTTATTCTCCTATGTTTCATTTCAGTTCTCACACGGTTTCTGGGTGTTCTTAGCATTTTCTTCCATAGTTTTCCTTGCACTGTGTTTGGAGCCCTCAAACTGTTACCTTATGCTAATTGTGTCGTTATGGGTGGAGATAGAAATCGCATGGAACCTTTCTCATGTGAAGCTGCAAAGAAGGAGGAGGTTTGGCAGATGTTGGAGAAAGGAGGGTTAATTCCTTGCTTGGAGAAATTACATGGCAATAATCCTTAGGTTACGACACTATTTGCTAAAGGATGGAATAATAGGGTGCTAAAGCTATATGGAACGAAGTTTGATGTCAATGAAGAATTTATAGCTAATATTATTGGTCTGGCTATGGATGGTATGGAAGTTTTTAGAGATAAAAAGGAGTCATAGACTGCAATGCAAATCTTCTTCAAGGGAGATGAAGCTAAGGATTTGAGGATTGCAAGGAGTGGAGGCTACCAGAGAAGCTCTCTTAAGGTGTTGTGGGGAGATGTTGCGGAAGAACTAATGTGTTTTATAACCTTGGAAGGTCGCTTCTCAACGGTTAATGCATACCACTTCATCTTGCTCAATCACTTCTGACATAAGAAGATGATTTCCTTTCCTTATTATCTCCTGATGTCTTTGGATTCGGGTCTTAGGGATCATAAGAAAAACCCTAAAAATCCCATTTTGCATGTGGGGTTAATCCTTCTCATTTCTAATTATGCAAAGACCTTTGAGGTGGCTAAGCCAATTTTTACCCCAAAGGGTAAACAGCCTAAGCCTATGAAGGAGTATGAGACTACTTCTGAAGAGGAACCGACCAGCAAAAAAGTGAAGAAAAGGAAGTTGATTTTGGAAAAAGAGTTGGATTCAGAGGGGGATATTGACTTTGTTCCTAATTCACTTCTTTCTTTGGAGGTGGGTCCCTAATCCCCTACTACAGGAAAGATGAAAAAAGGGGAGTTGTGTACTAGCGAGGGTTATGCGACTTGTAGTGATGAGGTGGATGTTGATTTGTCAAGTAGGGCTATGAAAGTGAAGGATGATTTGAATGGTGAGGATTCCTCGCCCCCCCCCTATAACTAAGTAGAAGAAGGAGCCAGCAGAGGGAAGTAGGAAGAAACGGGTTATGAGGACTGCGAGTCAAATTTTGGAGAGGGAATTTCCTCTCACTATTGCGGGTGGCCTCGATGCTGATTATTCCCCAATTGTTAAGCCAGATTTGCAACAGAAAGGTAAGTCTGGAGTTGTTGATGTTTCTATGGAAACCCGGGATGTGGAATCAGAGAGGCTTAAGAAGAGAAAGGTTATGGTGGAGGAGATTGTGAGCTCCATCCACAAAATCAAGACTTTAGTTGCTGCTAGGAAAGGAAAGGAAATCTCTACTAGTCAGGATAAGGTTAGTTCCTTTTAGGAGGAAGATACTTTGGGGAAGGGGGTTTTTAATATTGATGAGAAGAAATGTCTGATGTGCTGGGAACTCCTCGTGAGGGTTCCATTTTTTTGTTCAAATTGTGTAAATGGTTTTTACACGAACTCAATAAAACTAATGTCAAAGTTAGGGGTGTGGTGAGTAAGGTTGAGGAGTCCTCTGTCCAAAACCAGATAGATGAATTGTTTGGTTCCTTAAACACTGTGGCAGAGGAAACTCTTAAGATGAAACATAATCTTGAAGGTAGAATCCTCACCCTTGAGGATCAAATGGAGAAAATTTGGGATACTGTGATGAGAGGTGGGGAGGTGTTTAAATCTATTGGTAAATTTGATTCTATTGGTGTGATCTCTCCTGTTGTTAGTGCTAAGAAGCGTAAAGAAAGTGCTCATGTTGAAGAGATCGGTGTTGCTGGTAAGCTGATGGAGGAGGAGGGTGTTGCTGGGAAGGGTGGGGAGAAAGGTATTGTTTTGATTACTAAGGTAAATACGGATGGACCTGGTGTTAGGACTAGGAACAAGACTAAAGCTTAGGTTGGGGCTTCTGTTAAAGAAATTTTTGATGTTTTGGATGATGCTTACAAGGCTGCGGAAAGCAACCTGGAGGCGGCGAATATTCTAAAAAACATGTGCTACTGGTTGGGATCCTCCTTTTTGGCTGACTTTTTACTGTTGGGTCGTTGTTGTTGGGCTATTTTTTGCTTAGTGTTTTTTTCTTAAGTTTCAGCTGCTTTCTGATGTAAAGGGTTCTAGGCCCCTTCAAAACCTGTATTTTACCTCTAATAAAAAATAAATCAAATTATTATTAAAATTGATAATAAAAAAATGATAGAAGTGCTAAGTTTAATGTGTAATAAAAATGTTTTGTTGTAGCACATATTTTGTGATATTTAAATATATATTTTTAATATTAAATCTTCAATTACTAGTTTTGGACAAATTGGGAAATGACCATATACTATATTTAGGCACTAAACTAAATGGTCTTCATATAGAAATTTATGACCTTGAAATATTTACTTTAGATCTTTAATTAATGTTTGTCTCTATGTATATATAAAGGGTGGTCTTTAAAATCACAAGTGGAACTTGATATGCTAGGAAGGGAACATATATTTTTTAGTGGAACTAATATTTTCCAATTGACAAATAGGCCTCATTTTTTGACAAATAAGACAAGCTATAAGGGCCACTAAATTGTCACATTTTCCCTAAGTTTTAGTTTATCACTAGTTAAATTGTCTAACCATAATTTTATTAAACTTATAAACTAAATCCTTTCACCATAGTACACATAACGTGTGATTGAAATCTAACCACCTAAATTTTATAATACACATTACAAATTTTAAATTATATATTCCATTCATATTAAATTCTTACTTACTTTTGGGGCTGTATTTTCTTTCAAATTGAAATTTGGTGGGGTTCATCACTTAAAATTTGTTTTTGTAAATAAGCTTTCAAGAGATATGTTGTGGCCCCCTAGTTTAGCCTAAGTTATAGACAAACCTCATAGTTCGATTAGAAACAAGGTGCTAATTAGCTTCCATTTCTATCTACTATCTTTGCTTGAGCTATCTGTGAAAGAAGCCATTGACATAACAACAAAAAACTCAGACAAACAAACCATTCTACTCCACCAAGGAATAATTCTTAGACTATATCATTCCCATCTTGTTCTATGTCCTCACAAGCCCATCAAGGTCTACTTGGTTGAAGAACCCATTGTTCTTTCTTCTCCTTCGAGGAACCCCTTGAACCCTCATGTTGAAGAGCCTGTCAAGCCTCTTTCAAAACAAAAGTCAATTTTTCTTGCTAAGCATATCACTCCTAGATTGAAATTAAAGTCCCCAAACCTGTAACCCAAGTCTTCAAAACCCCAAAAAACTCTGAGCCAAAAAATAGCTGATGCTAGTTTGTGTGAGCTTAAACACACACACCCAAAGGTAATGGAGAAAGGGTTAACACATATTGGAAAGACCCCCCCAATAAAAAAAATCCCACGACTAACTTATTCATGGAAGAGATTACTTCTAAAGAAGATGAGAATAAAGATAACAATAAGAATATGGATAGGGAAGGGAGAAAAAAAGAACCTAACTCAACTAAAGATGTAGGTCCTACACTAACCCTAGTGTTCGGAGATCTCATAGATTGGCAGGTAAATTGGTCCCCAACATAACAGTGGATGAAATATCTAGTGATGAGTCTAAACGGGTTAAGGATGAGGATGGTAGTAGCAAAGAAGATAATGTCGAGGAAGTAGAGTGTTAGGGTTAGAAAGGAAAATATCTAACAATTAAATACAAATTTAAGTAATAAACAGAGAAACTAAAAACACACAAAATAAATTATAACACAGAGAATTTAATGTGGTTCACCCAATCCGAGCTACATCCACCAAACCGCAGCCATCCAATGATTTTATTATCCAGTGCAAAAAAACTATTACAATCTTGCGAATAACTGCGTTTTCCATTATCCTGTAACACCCATTTGAACCCCTTTTATCAAGATTAGAAGCTTCCAAATTTTGGGTTCTCCAAAATCCAATTTTTCTTTTTTCGTTGATTTTTCCCTTTTTCGTTGATACATGTCGGGGTGTATAGTATACAATGGGCTATATAATATAGCATGATCAGTCGCCACATACCAACAATCTCCCACTTGGAGACTGATCATGCTCCATACCAACACAATCTCCCACTTGGAGACTGATCCTGGATGACATTGCTGCAATTACAACTCCCACTGGAAATAAGTACCTTGGACCCTGCTGCTCTGTTATACTTGAATTCAACCTTGAAGGCCAACTGAAGCTGAAGAGGATCTTAGCTTCTTCATTGTCACCGCCTTCGTAAACATATCCATTGGATTGACATATGTATGTATCTTGTTCAGCTTGACTTGTCCATCCTTCAACACCGACCAAATGGAATGATATCTCAACTGTATGTGTTTTGTTTTAGAATGCAAGGCATAATTCTTTGCAAGATGTATAGCACTCTGACTGTCTGTAAACAAGTAATTTCCAGCTTGTTGTTTTCCCAACTTATCCATGAAAAGTTGCAGCCATATCATCTCATTTTCTGCCTCTGTTGCAACAACATACTTTGCCTCTATGGTGGATAAAGCAACCACCTTTTGCAATCGAGAAATCCAACTCATTGTTGTCCCACCAACTGTAAATACATAACCTATGGTACTCTGCCTGGTATCTATATCCCCTACCAAATCTAAGTCAACATAGCCTTTTAAATCAATGTTAGAGCCCCCAAAACATAAACATTTATTAGATGTACATCTCAAGTACCTGAGAATCCATTTTACCGCATTCCAATGCTCAACTCTAGGATGACTCAAATACCTGCTAACAAATACTACGACATGTGCAATATCTAATCTTGTGCATACCATGGTGTACATTAAACTTCCTATAGCTGAAGCATATGGTACCTTGGACATTTTTTCTTCCTCCTCTTGTGTCTTTGGACAAATATCCTTAGTCAATTTAACATGACTAGGCATAGGTGTGCTGATAGCTTTTGCATTCTCCATATGAAATCTCTGCAAAACCTTTTCAACATAATTAGCCTGAGATAAAAACAATTTTATGTTTTTCCTATCTCTACAAATTTTCATACCAAGGATTTGTTTTGCTGCCCCCAAATCCTTCATAGCAAAATATTTTGCTAACTGTTGTTTTAGCTCACTTATGTGATCCATGTTAGACCCTGCTACAAGCATGTCATCAACATATAAACACAAAATAATGTAGTTTTCATTATCCAACCTCTTAAAATAAACACAATGGTCAGAATTACACCTGTTGTAGCCTTGCTCAGCCATAAAACTATCAAATTTCAAGTACCATTGCTGAGGTGCTTGCTTCAAGCCATATAAACTTTTCTTCAATCTGCACACTAGTTTATCCTTACCTTTGACCTCAAATCCTTGTGGTTGTTCCATATATATTTCCTCTTCCAAATCACCATGGAGAAAGGATATTTTAACATCAAGCTATTCTAAATGCAAATCTTCAGCAGCCACAATACTTAAAACAATACGAATAGAAGTCATTTTAACAACTGGAGAAAAAATCTCATCAAAATCAATACCCTTTTTCTATGCAAATCCCTTTACAACTAATCTGGCTTTAAATCTCTTCTTACCTCCATCCTCCTCTTTCAGCCTATAAACCCATTTGTTTGGTAAAGCCTTTTTACCTGCAGGCAACTTGCATAATTCCTAAGGCTGATTTTTCAGCAAGGAGTCCATTTCTTCTTCCATTCCATGCTCCCCGAACCTTGGTATCCACCTGCATAGCTTCATCATAATATTTTGGTTCACCAGCATCAATTAACAAAATAGTATACAAAGAGGGAGAGAATCTTTCTGGAGGTCTACTTATCCTTGAAGATCGTCTAACAGAGTTTGTGGTATTTTTTGTTGTTGTTGCCTAGCATGAGGAACCATTGAAACATCATTGTTTGGAATATCATCCAACACTGCATAATCATTTTCTTTCTTCTCATGCTGCAGCAACAGATCTTTGTACAAAAATTTCTCATTAAATATGACATCCCTGCTTCTCAGAATCCCAAAGCCTATAACCAAATTCATCAATGCCATATCCAACAAATATACATTTCTTTGATTTTGCATCAAGCTTGGTTCTATTTTCAGAATCTACATGTGCAAATGCTTCACAACCGAAGGTTTTGAGAAAAATAACTCACCTTCTTACCTTTCCATGCTTCCTCTGGAATACCACAACACAAAGGATTAAATAAAAAACAGTGTTTACAGTCTCTGCCCACATTTTTAAAGGCATCCCAACATGCAATCTCATAGTTCGTGCACACTCCATTATTGTTCTATTCATGCGCTCAGCCACTCCATTTTCCTATGGAGTCCTTGGAACCGTTTTCTACCTACGAATACCATTAGATGAACAATAATCTTCAAACTCTTTGCTGCAATACTCACCACCATTATCAGATCTAAGACATTTTAGCTTTTTACCTGTCTCATTCTCAACCAAGCTTCTCCATTTTTTAAAAGTTTCAAATACATCAGATTTCTGCCTAAGGAAATAAATCCATACCTTCCTAGTTGCATCATCAATGAATGTAACATAATACAGAGAGCCACCGAGAGAGAGATACCTGAGCTGGTCCCCATACATCCGTATGCACAAGCTCCAATTTCTCATCTTTCTTTTGCTTCCCATCCTTGAGAAAACCTACTCTCTTTTGTTTTCCATACACACAACTTTCACATAAATCCATATTAACACATTTTAGACCTGGTAAAACATTATTTAAATGAAGTACTTTCATACCTTTTGCACTCATATGCCCAAGTCTATTATGCCACAGTGCTGATTCAGAGTCCACAACAACTATATGATATTCTACCTGCTGAACTGTAGCAACTGTTCCTGAACATTGACTTTTTTTCATAACAATTAAAGTAGAAGGAACAATATGACCTGTACAAAGATATAAGGTGCCCACTTTCACACCTTTTGCTACCACTAAAGCACCCTTTGTGACCTTCCAATTTTTATCACTAAATGTAACAACACAACCTTCATCATCTAGTTGCCCTGCTGCAATTAAATTTCTGCTTAACTTTGGAATATGCCTTACCTCATGTAGTAGCCAATGATTCACATTCTGCAACTTAATCTTGATTCTTCCCTTTCCAACAATCTGACAGGGTTCGTTATCTCCTAAATAAACTAGCCCAAAATCCCCTTGGACATAATCAAGAAAATAACTTCTATGGGGTAGCATGAAATGAAGCCCCTGAATCTAACACCCAAGAATCATCGCATTATCAAGGGAAAGAATCAAAGAATCCTCATCGATTTATTACTTACCACATTTTCCTCTTTACTTCCTTCCTTTTTGTCTCCTTTATTTTTGTGAGACCAACAATCTTTCTTTAAATGACCCGACTTACCACAGATTAATCCCTCTTGTCTCTAGATGGGGACCTTTTGTCCTTTGATTTTCCTTGTGACTTCCCACGATTTCGGAATTGTTTCCTCTCTCCTTTGTTTTGCCCCTGTTTTTGCATTCAAAACACTTGATGTGGATGTTCCACAGCTTTTCCTACAATTTCCTCGCTCAAAATAACACCAACAACATCATCAAATTTCAATGTATTCAAACCAGAAATAGAATTGCTAACAGCCATTACCAAGCTATTCCAGCTTTCAGGCAAAGAACACAGAATCAAAAGAGCCCTAACTTCTTCATCAAAGTTTACTTTGACAGAAGTTAATTGGGTGACCGTATTAAACTCATTTAAATGATCAATAAGACCCACCTTCGCCATTTTCATATTAAATAAACGCTTTCATAAGAAATACCTTTGAAGCGAAGGCTTTTCATATAACTTCGTCAAGGTTTCCATCAACTCTTGAGTTGTCTTTTCTTTTGTAATATTGAATGCCACCGATTGTGCCAGGCATAAACGAATACTGCCAAGAGCCTTTCTATCCAAAATCTCCCAGTCCTCATCAGACATTGCTTGGGGTTTCTTGGTTTTCCCTTCCAAGGGCCGCCATAAATCCTTCTGATAGAGGTAGTCCTCCATCTGCATCTTTCATAACTGATAGTTCTGCCCATTAAACTTCTCAACCTTCTTACCCTTGTCTGCCATTACTCCCACTCAACCATGAGACCTTCCTACAAACGATAATTGAAACACAACCCGCTCCGATACCACTTGTTAGGGTTAGAAAGGAAGATATCTAACAATTAAATGCATATTTAAGTAATAAACAGAGAAACTAAAAACACACATAATAAATTATAATACAGAGAATTTAGCGTGGTTCACCCAATCCGGGCTACATCCACCAAACCGCAGCCATCTAATGATTTTATTATCCAGTGCAAAAAACCTATTACAATCTTGTGAATAATCACATTTTTCATTATCCTGTAACACCCATTTGAACCCCTTTTTATCAAGCTTAAAAGCTTCCAGATTTTGGGTTCTACAAAATCACATTTTTCTTTTTTTGTTGATTTTTCCCTTTTTCGTTGATACATGCCAGGGTGTACAGTATACCATGGGCTATACAATATAGCATGATCAGTCGCCACATACCAACACAGAGGAGGATATTGAAGGACCAAGCTTGTTTCCATAATTTAATGTCATGTTTTGAGACCTAGAGGACTCTACCCCTACTAAAGATCACAAGCAAGAAAACTGCCCCAATTATGAGAAGATGATCCAATATTTTATGGCTTTGTTGGATAGGGTGGAAAAATTGGAGAGGAACTTAATGGCCTTTCCCGCTTTACCCTAAAATTCATTCATCACTCAGTTGTCACTCTTGGTTTAGTTTTGCATGAAGAGATAAAAAAATATGACAAGACCACAAAACCCAATACAAGCTACTAGAGATAAGATGTTTTTAAGTTCCTTATGGAGGTATGGGAAAATCTTCCTAAGTACCAAGATGTTCTTCTATGTTTTATGTTTTAAATTTCAAAGCGTTACTCTGTTGAGACTATGATGTTAGTTTGTTGTCGTTGGCCTATAAAATGGCCTTTGACCCTGGTTTCTATTTGCTTAACTCTCTACCCTTGGTGCCTTTTTTGTTTGGGTACTGTTGATGCCAAAATTTGACAAGGTAACAACATCTTATGGGAAACTCAACTTATGGGGGACCTTTTGCACTAAACTGAGTGACTTTTGAGTTTTTAGATAAGTCAACTTCTTCTATAATGGGGGTTTGGGAAGGGAAAAGGAAACAGATGTAATAAAATAAATTCTAATCTCAGGCGATGTGCCAATAATTAATGATAGGCATGATAAATCATGGATCTAAGAGGCTGATTTGTACTTGTAGTGTTCCAGAAAATTAGAAACTGAAGATTATAGTATAGACAATCCATTCGTTGACATGAAATAACATTGCATACATTCCTACTACCAAGAAGAGTCATTAGACATGATCTAGATCAACAAACTTGCATTCAACATATATAGAAGTTCTCAAATGAAATGTTTAGACAATAAAAGCACAGTTTACAGTTTAATCAACTAGCATGGGAGAACAGAAAGGACAAAAAATTGACTCAGTCTGAAATTATTTTGCAATAAAATAAAGCAGTAATAAAGGTCTGGCGTCTTTCCCTAAAACCAGTGTTCCTCCAAAATTCTGGACCCTTTTCTCACAACAGAGAAAAGTATATATAGCAGAAAAAACCCCCACCGCCTCGGAGAGCAGCAAAAAAAAATATTTCACTATCCCTTGGCAATGATATAGAAATAAGAATATTCCCCAAGCCGTTGCAATAGAAACAATTCAAAACCAAGAATCTGGTCATTCCAGGCATAGGTACATCTCCTGCAAATGATGACGGTGGTCCCGACAAGGTTAATTAGACAAGTGTCACCATCCCGTGCAAATGATTATGACAAGCAATGGCCAATCATAGCATTCAGTTCACTTGGTTGATCACCTGAATATGGGATATGCCGATTAGGCATGTGGCAGCATTTCGTTGCCCGTGGTCGTTACTTCATCTCCAGGCTGAAAGATTTGCAAAGAGTGGACACATAGCAAGAGTACACCGCAGATAACAATTGTGGGGCTCGCCAAACTCTTTGGGAATGAGGGCTTCGTGGCACTTGAGTGAAGCCCATTGAGGCAACAAGAAAGAATAATAAAAAATAGCCCTCAACCATGACACGTGGAAGTATAGTGGGGGTTCTAGGGATGTGAAAGGAAGGAAAAAACTTGGGGTGCGCAGAGCAGACACATGGAGGGAAAAAACAGACCTGATGAAAAGGCTGAGCTAATTCCCTGTGATGCGCAGGCCGAAACATAGAGGAAAATACACTTGAAGGGAGCTCATTAAATACTTATTAACAACTTTTGGCGACTACCAGGGGCATTTCATCTGAGGAACGGAGAACCCAAAATTTCTCTGGTTTACAAGCCAGAGTGCCATTTTATCAGATAACAAAGTCAAAGATTGGAAAGGACCACCTGTAGAGGTGACCATTCATCCTCAAATGGCCTTACCATGTTGCACAAATTCTCTCGGGCTCCACTTAGATCAATAGTTTCTTTATGAGGTAGTGCATTAGGTAAACCAACCCCTGCCTCACAATGAAACAATAGCTGTGCAAGCGGATGAATAACTCCCTCAATGTCGGTTGTGGTGGGAGGATGATTGAAATTCCTAAAGCCTCTAGATTATTTTCCTTCTCTTCTATTCTTTCTACAATCTTCTCGGCTGTAGCAATAGAGTCATTTTCAAGGAACGGGGATGGCAAACTCATCCTTCTTAACTTGGAGAAACTCTCATGTATGTTGTCCAGTGTCTTCCTCAGAGTAGTCGTGACTGCTTTAGTGGGCTGGAAGGCATAGTGGCAATGGATAAACTTATTTTCCATCTGAGCAGTAGCATCTCAATCTTCAATTCTTGCCCTGGTGAGGTTTTCATCAGAGACCGAGTATAGCTCGGTGAGCAGATCTTTTGCTTCTGAAAATTTTTCCAAGATAAACTGTGAGAACTGCTTAATTGTATCATTAGCCTCCTAGCTCAGCTTTGATGTCTTGGTGATGAATTGGAGGGTAGGCTACAGTGCTAGGCAAAAAATAATAATCTTTTCCCAGTGAGAGATGAACAACTACCTAACCAACGAAATAATGTCTGAATGTGTAGGAGAAGATAGGAGAGAGCTTTTAAGAGAAGGGATCTCCATGTCCTTTGAGTTAATGCCCTCAACCAACTCTTCCTTTTTCTTTTTCTCAAATTCCAGTTGCTCCACAGGGCTGCTCATTTCTTTATTCTAATTCTCCTCGATTCGGGAGTGATTTGCTAAGTGCATGTACAGAGAGGACTTTGTCTCTTGGAGCTCTTCTTCTAATTGAACTTTTAGGCCCTTAAATTCAACCTTTTTTCTTGTATTTTTTGCTCACATTGAGCTTGTTGGTGCTCCAAAGCTTCATTCCTCTGTGCCATTCCTTGACTATACTCAAGGCGAAGTCGCTCCAGCTCTTCACTCTTTAGCTGCAAATTTTGCTCTGCTTCCTGATTTTTAGTGTGCAGCTCTTTTACCATGGCAAGGTTGATGGTCTGAATCTTCACAAGCTCGCCCTAAAGTCTGTTCTTCTCATCCTCTACTTCTAGCACCCTTTTTGTCATATGTGCAACATTTGCCACCAGGGATTTCTCTTTTTTCTCCAAAAAACTAACTCTCTCCCTTACTGCTTTAAGTTGTTCATCCTTTTTCTTTAGCTAGTGACCAGTTTTAAGGAAGTCAAAGGTGACCACCCGTTGTGTTTCCTCCATAATATCAACCTTATCCTGTGGTCAGGCCACCTTCATGTCAAGCCCTACCACATATATTTGATAATCTTCCAAGTGAATCTCCCCCTGAGGCTTGGTTACTCTCGGGTACATGGTCACAAACTTCAGCTCTTGTCGGGTCTCATCATAAAGAGTCTATATTTTTGGCTCAGCAGAAACACTTTCATCCTTTGCCTTCTACTTTTGCATTCTACTTGTGTGTGATTCCTTTCCGCAATCAATTTGTGCCATAAATTTGGTTGGCGACGAAACTAGTTCGCTTGCGAGAGGAGCACCAGAAGGTAGGGCATATGGATAGGTAACCCTGATAGGCACGGGCATTTGCTTTTTCTAGAGAGTGACAGTTTGCGGGGAGAAGTGGGGCACATTCCAAAGCTTGGTTTGAGGACCAACAGAAGGGTTAGCCACTTGCCATGACTCAATTGGTGAATCGGCAGGAGGACTCATAGGCTGGAATGGTGAAGGGGTTGTCATTGCGGAGTCAACCTGTTGTGATGGAAGAGGATCCGTAGCAATAGCAGAAGGAGTACCCATAGAGGGAATTCCTTTGGAAAGCGAGGCAACTAGAGCCTGAGTGGCAGCAACGGGTGTAAGGGTTTGCAAAGGAGTAAATCCGAGTGGGGTCATCTGTGAGAATTGGGCGAAACCTCTCGCATGTGTTGGATTAAAAGTGGGAAATAGAGGGCCAGTACTCATGGCAGGGATTGCCGTTGAGGCAAGGGAAAATACCAAGGAATGAGAAGAAAGGGAAGGAGCAAATTTTACCTATTGAAGGGTCAATGGAGGCTCCAGAATCGTTAGCGACTCTTCCTCAGCTTCAGGCTCCTGGCTAGCTGCAAGCACCTGTCTTCCGACAAGTTCTTGCGAACCTTCTCCGATAATGGTCTCTATACGTTGTCGTTTTGCGAGCAAGGTCTCCCAAGCCTCGACAGTTATTGTCATTTGTTGTTGTGGGACCTTGGCTACCTTAGTGGCCCAAGTGAGTGTATGTGAAGCCCTTGATAAATTAAAACGTACATTCGTGGCCACATAGGCGGGTTGTCCGGAGCCTTTCTCCTTCGACGTGAAGGACGCAAAAGTTGTCGCTTCCTCTTCCTGCTCTTCGGAATCATCCTCTGAATCATCGCTCTTATTGATGCTAGAGTCTGGGCTGGGGTGGTCATCATCCAACCATTTTTCAAATTTCTTGTCCTCCTTCAAGCTCTCATAAGGGGCATCCAATTGCCCTGTCTGCCGACGATACTTCCAGAAAGCTTCTATCTTTTAATCAGTCCATTCCTCATCCTTCTGCAATTTGTTGTACATGGTGTGATCCATGTGGACACTATCTTTGGCCACTGCCACAACAAAGTAGAACTTGTGCCATGGCCCTTTGTTATATTATGTGGGAATACGTGCCAATTCAACAAAATTTTCATCCTTGTCTGCCCGCGGGTTACACCGCTTTTCCCAGTAAGGTCAAGGAACATGAGTGACTTTAATGTGTGGCTCTGGAAGGTCATTGAAAGAGTTGTAATCCAATTTGTCACTTACCAAAACCAACCGTAAATGAGCTAGTTTATCCTGTAATAACTAATCCGATTGTTTCTTTAACAAAGTCATTGTTTAGAAATTCTTCGAACAAGTGAAGAATCATTTTCTCTTGAAACTTTTGTTGTTGTAGAAGGAAAAATAAATGATGCACACCTGTCTATACATTTCAAGCACAAGCACCCTATCTGTGATGCAGGTTGGGAGAAGGAAGGGTTGACCAGTGAAGCCCCGCATTCGAAGAATTGTGAAATTTGTTCCTAAGAACCAGTCACAAGCGGGAGTGAAATTCTACATATATCCAGTCTGATCCCTGTCAAGCCAAATTATGTCACCTTCTCCTAATAAATCATGCAAGACCAGAGTTATAAAATAATCCAAAAATGCATAATAATCATATGATATGGAAAGAAAGGGCGTCCACGTGGATACTGGCTTCCTCTTCCCCCGTTCATCAAAAATTGATAATTCAAAGTACCCGCCAAAGAAATCAGGGTTTTGATGTAGGAACATGTGAACCAGGAAGGATAGAAGTCTAAACTTTCCCTACACTAGGTAATTATTTATTTGTCGTATCATTTCATCTACCATGAACTCAGCAAAATCATACAAGAAGGTATCATGCTGCTTGCGGAATTAGAAGGCCGGTCCCAATTGAAAGGTTTCCACCATCTCATCAGAGTCTCAGCTGCACACAAAAGCTAGTATCGACATGGAATCCTGCATATCCTCGCGAAATGAATCGTGAGGCAACGAAATACTTGGAAATTTAGCACCTGGGACTATTTTCTTACCAATCTCCTCCAACAAGAAATTTGAGTTCTTTTTCATCGCCTTCCATGTTTTTTCTCCTTTACCAGGGTAAAAGGACTCAATTTTCTCTCTTCTTTTACTTGGGTTTGGGATGCATAGCATATGCCAAATGGCCCGTGGGCTGATGTGAACTCTTAAGTTTCAGCCCTCGATGTAGCAGAGGGTTATAACGCTGAATGACAATGTCAACTATCTCCAGGCAGTAATGCACCAACGAGACCATGTATTGTGGAAAACCACTATACCAAACCTTTCTTGTTGTAGACGTGTCTTCCTTTGGTGTCATCAACCTTGCACAGGCTGCTTCTCTTAAGGATTTAGGGTTTTTTGCGAGTTCTGGGTCATAAATATTATTCCATTTCTCCTCAACCCTTTTCTTATTTCTGCAATCTTTGGGCCTGCTCAGCTCTATCATATACGCTCTCTTCGGCTTGCTTAGTATACCAGGCGTAGCATATCCTACATCCTCATAGATATACACATCCTTTGATGACCGTATGGCTGTAAACAACTCTTGGCCAATCTCCTCTTGCATTTGATGTGATGAACTCTTCGACATTTTTCTTCAGATCAAAACTCCTGTAGGTTATGAACTCTTTGTAAATTCTATCTGGCTCTAGATATGCTAAAAACTTCTCTGCACCTTAAGCTAAAAAGACTTTGAACCTTAAACCTTTTCATGCAATATTTTGCTATCTTTTCTCAAGGTGGTAGAGGAAAGCATTCTTTTTGCATTTAATTCGACATGTACCGTTAATCTATTGGTTAGTGCGAAATGAATTACTTTCCATTTCGAGGTGGCAAGAATTCATTATTACGTTTGGAAACTGTGTGATATGATGTGATTCCCTTGAAACTTGAGCCAACAATTTTCCTTCTAACCTTACATTAGTATGTGCTGGTAATTAATATCCTAGACATAATGATTAAGCCAAAGCAAATGATCACGACCTGAAAAGATATGGATATTACCTTGGGCTTTGGGAAACACCTATGAGATGACACAATAGCCTACGACCATGCAACTTACTGCCGATGAGCGCCACCTTTTTAAAGCTAATTAACTAGCTCTTATTAATCTAACACACATTGAACCATACCTCTGTAGATGCAATTGGTCCAGAAATGCAAGAAAACACAGGCACACCTTTCAAGTTGGCACTTGGTTATCATCACGTTTTGTCAAAACGGATTAGCATGCATCTTTTCATTTTTTCTATAAATAGGCCGCTAAGTAGTGAGGAAATCACACTTAGCATTTGAGCAGTTTTAACAATAGGTTATTGGTGCAGTCCTAAGCAAGTTTTCTCATAGGCTAGGTGGTAGGTAAGTTTCAGTGTTGGTTAGAAGGTAGAAACATAGTGTCAGTATCGTGGATACTCCTGTTAGGTTAACCTCTTATAAGTCAGACAACATTTTTGGGGGAGATTTCCACTAGGCGATTGAAGAGAATGACCAAGAATAAACACTCCTTGGTTTTGGTAGCCATAAAATGGGTTCTGGGTAGGGATTGTATAGAGTACGAGGACAAGTATCATGTGAATACTAATATCTACTCACATTTTGTAGCATCAATGTTAGACATTGGTATCCCTAGGCCTTTAACTCTGAAGCTAGTCAAGGAAATTTTTCCAAGAAAGTACCTGAATGGCCTAGGTGAGATTGTCACTCATGCTGCATATGGGGTAGGCCTGCCAACAACTAGTGACCTCCATCGCTACATTGAGGAAGAAGCAGTAGTTGTATGGTTGTCATTTCTCAGTGGATTCCACCTTCAGACACACGACGAGCATCAATAGAGGGTTACCCAGGCTTTGCACTTTCTGTTCCGCAACTACAACGTAATACCATTATATGATGTTGATTGGTATATCGACTTCAGGAGCCTGGTGTTCCCCCTGCCAATGGCGGTTGTGCCGAATGACTTTGCTTCTACTACCGAAGAACTTGTTGATGAAGACGCGGTAGGCACCGCCGTAGAAGAAGCAATAGACACTGCCATAGATGCATCAATTGCTGCCTCCCATGCTCTTGGATAAAATGCCTCCCTGCTCTTGGATAAAATGGTCCCCAGTTTCTTTGTTTCCTGCTATTGCATACACAACCTGCCTTACAGTTTTGTATATAAGCCTGAAAAAGGCTAAAAATATAGCATATATGAAAGAATAGCTCGTATAGTCGTATACTTTTTGGATTATGGCTTTCTCCACCATTTTGCAATGTAAAAACAAAAGAATATATATAAATTGCCATATATCTTTATGAAAATCCATGGCTCTTTCTTCCATTTTGCATTTTTATTTTATGGGCTCTTTTATTAGCATATGTGTTCATTTTCTTTGCACATGGGTGTGTTTTACATGTAAAGCAATTCCGTTGCTCTATCCTCTGCAATTATGGGTTATTTCTGCAAAAACACGAACCAATTCAAAAAAAACCAGCCAACACAAAGGGAAATAAAATAAAAGCACTATTCACATATGTACAAAATAGAACTCGACACTTAATGGAATAGCTTAATATGAATCCCATTGACTGAGATTCCTAAGGGTTCTTGTTCCATACTTTCTAACTTGAAAGTGTTATGTTCCCTGCACCGAATGATTTTAAAGGGGCCCTCCCATAGGCTATCAAATTTACCATGCTGACCTGGCTTAGCAGCCCTTTTATCATATTTCAGTACTAAGTCTCCGCACTTTAGGCATTGGTCAGAAGCCTTCTTGTAAAACCATCGCTTGACCACTTATTGGTGATTTGTCATGGCTATTAGGGAATTCTCCCTTCTCTCTTGTACTTGTAATAGTTCAGCAAGCCGAACCTCCATGGCGCCATTTTGTTCTATCTTGAGGGATTTCAACTATTGGAGCGCTGGAATCTCCATAGATATAGGTAACAGTGCCTCTTTCTTGTATACCAACTCGTAAGGCGAAGTCTTAAGGACTTGCTTAGGAGTTATTCAGTTCGCCTAAAGCACTGCTCAGAGGTTTTTATGCCATTCTCTCTGGTGTTCCAAACCAATTCTTTTAAGGAGTCGGACTAGGTTCTTGTTTGTTGACTCCGCTAGGTCGTTTCCCTATGGGTAATAATTTGATGATGTCTTAAGGAATATTCCATTTGTTAATGCAAAGTGACATACCTTTGCTCCTAGGAAAGCTCTGGAATTATTGGAAATGATAGTCTTCGGAGGACTGAACCTTGTCACCAGCTCTTCGAGGAAATCCACTATCTATGTCTCTATTGCGTTCTTAAGCAGAACAACCTTCGTCCATCTTGTGAAGTAATCTGTGGCAATCAGAATCCACTTGTGCCCAGAACTAGAAGAAGGATTAATCATCCTGATGAAGTCTAGGCCCCATTGTGTGAATGGTTCGTTCGCCACTATAGGCTTGAGAGGCATTGTAGAATTCTTCCTTCTGTCGGTAAAGAACTAGCATTTTTTGTAAGATTTTACCAAAGAGTGGGAGTCGTTTAAAAGTGTAGGCCAATAGTAACCTACGCACATGATTTTGGTGGCAATGGTCTTAGCGGAGAAGTGTCCACCCACGACACTGTTGTGGAATGTGTAAAGGATTCTCTTCGCTTGCTCTGAAGTAACGCATCACAAGAGGAGGCCATTGAAATTCCTTTTGAAAAGGACCCCTTCCACTAGTGTATATCCACAATTTTGTAGCTGGTAGTATCTCCTCTTTTGGGAGGAGAGACCTGGCGGATACTTTCCTGTTTGCCTAAACCTTATTCTAGCTATCAGCCAGCAACCCTCCGATTCTAGCTCATTTATCAGAACAAGCTCTGGTTGCTCTCCTTCGGCGGGTATCTCCTCATTCTGCGCCATGTATTCACACAGTCTTCTTCCTCTGATAGTTTTAGTGGGTTTTACCTCAATGTCATATTCAAGGATCTTGGTGATCCAATTAGCTCTTTTTTCTGTGATTTCTCCTTCCATGATATATTCATGCACACTAGAATGTGCGACATAAACAAACACTTTTATGCAAGAAATTAGATGGTGGAACTTTTTAAGTCCCTTCACTATTACAAAGGCTTGTCTTTCGACAAAATTATAATTCATCTCATATTACTTCAGGGTCCAGGAGTAGAATGCCACTAGATGTTCTCCCTTTCCTTCATCATCCTTTTGGGTTAAGACAGTAGCAATACTAGACTTGCTACTGAATGCATACATTATAAAATCCTTAGATAAATTAGGATTAACCAATACCGGAGCTGCGGAAATAGCATCCTTGACTTTTTCAAAAGCTTCCCGAGCTTTGGTCATCCAATTGAATGCTTGATCCTTTTTAAGAATCAGGGTGATCAACTTAATTATTCCCGCAAAGTCGGAAATAAACTTGCTAACAAAATTTACCTTGCCCAGGAAGGACTAAACACCTTTCTTATTCATCGGAAGGGGAAGTTCATTGATAGCTTTCACCCGTTCAGGGTTGATTGAAACTCCTTCCTTGGATACCACATGTCCTAACAGCTTGCCTTGTGGTACTCTGAATACACATTTTTTTGGATTTAGGGAAACCCTGAACTCCTGGCACTTTTGAAAAACTATTTCTAAGTGGTCAAAATGAGCATCCTTAGATTTAGAAAACACAGTAAGATCATCTAAATAAATTAGAATAAACTTATTGATTAGCTCACTGAATGCTATATCCATCACCCACTGGAATGTTGCCCCTGTGTTGGATAAACCAAAAGGAATTTTAGCATATGCAAATGTTCCCCACTTTGTAGTGAACGTGGTCTTGTGTTGATCCTCCTTCTTAACTCGGATCTGATTGTAACCAGAGAAACCATCTAGCAGAGAAAACATTTCTGATCCCACTACCATTTGTAAGATTGAATCCATAGAAGGCAGCGGATAATGGTCCTTCAGGGATGCTCTGTTTTGGTCTCAGAAGTCCACACGCAAGCGGATATCTCCATTCTTCTTTTCGACCGGGACCAGATTGGATACCCAAGTACTATGCTTGATTGAGAAGACAATGCACGACTCAATTAGCTTGGTTAGATCTTGCACCATTAGCGCTTCAATTTTGGGTTTTACTAGCCTCTACTTTTGTCAGAATGGTTTTGCACCTTCTGTCAGCTCGATCGTGTGCTGAATGATATCAGGATCATATCCTTCCAGATAATCATAGGACCAAGCCACTATTCCATATTTCTCATAGAAACTGATGAGCTTTTCTTTATCATGGTGTGAGAGATCTTTCCCGACCCAAAGGTTTCTGCCATCTGAGACCTGAAGGTCTACGTAATCACTTTTTTCTACTACGAACTTCTGTCTATCATTCCTTGCATCATCATAATCAATTTTTTTTCAAGAGTAACAAATCCTTTTGGAAGCTTGTTGGATTTGAGCTACATGATTTGTCTTTCATAAGCCTCAATCATCTTTGGTTGAATTTGATCGACGAATTCTCCTAACTGCTAGATGAATGAGGCGATGTATTCATCACTTTCAAAAACCTCCCAACTCTGATCATTGTTAGGAATCGCCAGTCGGACTAGTACTCGTACAATGTTTTTGTTATGTATAAGGTCGGATGCAGGATCAAACTGAGCACCAATCATGGCCATGTGGTCAGCGTCACCATTTTTTCTTCGGGGAACAATCTCGATGTTAAAGGTTTCAAAAATCTCAACCAGGTCCCAGACTCGGTGCCGATAGGATCTCATGTGGACATTCCTTGTCACAGAAATCCCTCGGAATTGGTTGACTACTAGTTCAAAATCTCCAAACACGATTAATTGCTTAATGCCCATTCGCTCTGCAAGGCTTAAACCTTGAACTAATCCTTCATATTCAGCCTCATTATTTGAACAAGTGAAATGGAAGCAGAAAGACCTTAGCATTTTATCATCTTTTGGGGATATTAAACATATCCCTACTCCAACGCCTACTTTACCTCTTGCTCCGTAAAAGTACAACGTCCATAGCTCATTTTCCTTGCTACCTTTGAACTCTTTGGCAACCTTCAGGAGCACTTGGTCTTCATCATAAATTACCTAGGTGCCCAATCTTGTAGCATGATAATTTTCGAAAGGGTCACTATCCATCTATTCACTTAATAGAGCATCCTCTTGGTCATTCCGATCTCTACTCACCTTTTCCTCCTCTAGTAATTCAACACAATACATTTCTTGCTTGGTGATAGAGGTATGCGCGACTTCAAAATTAATCAGGGCTTCATCTGCTACTTGTTCAGAATGCAAATCCTCTGATTCTATCTTCATTTTTGTGTCGTGCTTGGTTCTGAGAATCAGATGTGACCAATCCAAGGATAGGTATTTTCCCACCTTTGCAGTAAATTCTCGAGATAGACAGAGACCGAACATGGGAGGAACATCTATGATCACAGTATCTTGCGACACTATGATCCTAGGGCAAGCAAATAGAGTTAAAGGAAGTTCCTTGATGACACCTATGGTTTCAACTTTGTTCCCATCAAGCTGTATTACTCCCCTTTTGATAGGCTCATAGCTGAGTCCTAAAGCTTTGGCTATTTGTTTAGGAATAACCGTGGTGCTGACACCAGAATCAATCATAGCATTGTGCAATAACTTCTTTCCTATAATGAGAGTTAAGAAGAATGGTTGGGGCTTCAACTTATCTCTAACTCTTACAAGGGATTCTTTTCTATTGTTCTTAAGGATTTTAGCCGACGGTAATTGAATAACAACCTTTGCATTGGCTAACTATTTTTTTGGCGCTGTGTTGACCTCTCCCTGAAGCGTCTTCTATAACAACATTTTCTGCTCTGGGATAGCTAGAATGTCCCATAGAGACACATTAGCATATGATTTCTTTAATTGTTCTACCACATTAAAAGGTGGAAAACTTGGAGGTTTCTGCTCCTTGGCTCTTTTTATAATAATTTCCTTTTGTGGTTGAGATGGTAACAGGGCAGTGGAAATTCCAGGAATCTGATAAGAAGCACCTCTAAGTTGCGGGCTGGCTAGATGAAAAACAACTGATTCACTAGTAAATCTCCTCTTTGAGCGTGTGTTATAGTCAGATTGCACTTACGGTGTTTTGGATATGGACATATCATTAACAAACATTATTTCTTCTTCCTTCATCCATGAGAAGAGCGTGTGATCAGGAGCGATGTCAGATTCATGTTCTAGAGACATCCCTTGCATTTGCACAGTGAGAACCGCACTCTCCATTTGTGGTCAGGCATATATATAACCTCCGTGATCTGTTGTCACACCTTGCCTGCGTTGCTTCGCCACCTTTTGTTGTAATTTGACACGCGGATAGTTCTGGGGCATATGTGCATTGTTGCAAGGGAAGCACCACAGATTGATGTCATCAATGAGGTTGTTTTGCCCCGCAGTTAATTCCCTACTTGAGCTTGGTGAAGCGCTCGTCAGTGGAGTAGGCACTGAAACCATTTGGTTAGCTGTCAAAGCTGGTAGATTAGTGCAAGACGCCCCCTAGTACTAATTCTATCGATATGAGGACCGACCACCTTGATATTTTTGATAGGCAGGCTTTGGAGGTGTTGATTGGTTCCGCTTGAGGGTGGTTATGTCATTTTCCATGGTCCGCAACATTTCTTTAAGATCGCTCATTTCATCTTTGGAAGAACCGGATGTAGAGGAAACATTTTGTGGCACTACCGCATATGTGTACATTGACTGGGGAGTTGCAAGCGCACTAGTTGACGCGACCTCTTGTGCGGGAATCGATATTTCAGGAAATATCGGCATGATAGGCCGAGGAGGCAACTTTCTGCAATCTATCAAATGATTCTTGGATTTGACATCAACACCGTAAGCATCTGGTAGAATAGCTCCTCTCAAAGACTTGATCATCATGGAAATTTCAAAATTGACAGACTTTAGATAAAATATGAATGCCAACTCTGGAGTCGAGCGTATAGTAAAAGGGATCCTCTACCAATCTGTGTGGAATCAGGCATTGAAGTCCATCATAGCCTCCTGGGGAGCTCGTTTTATGACAGATAGTTGATAATATAGTGAAGAGCGATCTTTGTCATTTGAGAACCTCTCATAGAATAGATCTTTGAGCTCGTCCCAGGTGCGAATAGTGCTAGGTGACAGTGTTCAGTACCAATCTAGCGCCTTTCTTTTGAAAGACGCAGTGAGAAGCCTTAGAGCTACATTATGTGTTGTGATCCCGTGCACTAGACATACGTCCACCACATCTTGTAGATGTTTCACAAGTTTTCTTGAGCCATCTCTTGTAAACTTGGGTATAGCTTTCATAGTTGAAGCCGAGATAGCACCCCAGACGATAGGTGCTATTGGGGCTGCTAGGGGACTTCCGGCGTCCCATGCCACGTAATTCCTATTGGCGGCTGGCAACATGGTTAGAGGACCGGGTGACAGGAGTGGAATGGTTACCAACTGATTTGTGGCTTGCACTATTCCCAGTGGAGGTACTAGTAAACTGGGGTTGCTTTCTATTTGGGATCTAGTTACAGGTTGATGGCTCATACACCCTTCTAAAACACAAATTCATTTAGGCTTGGTCCCACCGGGCATGCCAGAAAAAAGAACAAACTGTTGATGCCAAAATTTGACAAGGTAACAGTGTCTTATGGGAAACTTAGCTTATGGGGGACCTTTTGCATTAAACTAAGTGACCTCCAAGTTTTTAAAGAAGTTGGTTTCTTCTATAATGGGGGTTTGGAAAGGGAAAAAGAAACAGATATAATAAAATAAAGTCTAACCTAAGGCGATGCGCCAATACTTAATGATAGGCACGATAAATCATGGATCTAAGGGCCTAATTTGTACTTGTAGTGTTCTAGAAAATTAGAAACTGAAGATTATAGAATAGATAATCCATTCATTGACATAAAATAATATTTCATACATTCCTACTACCAAGAAGAGTCATTAGACATGATCTAGATCAACAAACTTGCATTCAACATATATAGAAGTTCTCAAATGAAATGTTTAGACAATAAAAGCACAATTTACAGTTTAATCAAATAGCATGGAAGAATAGAAAAAATGAACAATTGGAACAGTCTAAAAGTATTTTGCAATAAAATAAAGCAGTAATAAAGGCCTGGCGTCTTTTCCTAAAACCAGTGTTCCTCCAAAATTTTAGACCCTTTTCTCACAACATAGAAAAGTATATATAGTAGAAAAATCCCCCACCACCTCAGAGAGCAGCAACAAAAAAGATTTCGCTATCCCCTGGCAATGATGTAGAAATAAGAATATTCCCCAAGCCATTGCAACATAAATGATTGAAACCAAGCATCTGGTCATTCCAAACACAGGTGCATCTTCTGCAAATGATGATGGTGGTCGCGACAAGGTTAATCAGACAAGTGTCACCATCCTGCACAAATGATTATGACAAGCAGTGGCCAATCACAAAGTTTGCCTGGTTGATTGCCCAAATACGAGATCTGCCGATTAGGCACGTGGCAACATTTCGCTACCCGCAGTCATTACTTCATCTCCACGCTGAAAGATTTGTGAAGAGTGGACACATAGAAAGAGTACACTACAGATAACAATTGTGGGACCCGCCAAACTCTTTGGAATAAGGGCTTCATGGCACTCAAGCGCAGCCCGATGAGGCAGCAGGAAAGAATGATAAAAAATAGCCTGCAACCACAACACGTGGAAGTATAGCAGGGGTTCCAAGGATGCGAAAGGAAAAAAAAACTTAGGGTGCGCAGAGCAGACACGTGGAGGGAAAAAATAGACCTGATGAAAAGGCTAAGTTGATTCCCTGCGTTGCACGAGCCGATACAAAGAGGAAAATACACCCGAAGGGAGCTCATTCAATACTTATTAACAAGTACAACACCTTGTAAATGGTTCTTATCTTATCAAAAACAAGATCTTGAACATGACCTGTCAATATTGTGTCATGATGTGCAACACTTATGTTCTCCTTTCTCTCCTTTTTATCACACTCTTTAATAAATAGGGCATATTGTAAGGCCTAAAATTTCATGAGTACAAAGAATACATGTAATATAGAGTTCATGTACTAATACTATTTTTCTATGTTGCATGAATAAGAAATTGAGATCTTGTCTACAATTTATGACAAGTATTGTCTAGTCATAGTCAATATGGTGTTTTTCTACTTGGTGGTCCAACTTGGGAAGGGTATTTAAAATACACTATTTGAATGTGACTTGTTTCCATACATCATTTCCCCTTACATTGATTTAAATAATGATCAAGAAACCATTTTGAAACTCTAAGAAAAATGTATTGGGGAGGCTTCCATTAAAAATAATTAGGCCACTTGTAAATTGCTTCATACAAAGCTTGTAATGGTTGTTTTGATGTTGTTGTTGCAAGATTATGTGTGAATGTGATTTCTCACGTATGTGATTGATAAATAAATTATGATGATTCATGTACAGATTGTAATTGTTTGTTAATGCATATGTAATTGATATAAGGACTGGTCTTATTATTATTCAAGTTTTAGATAAATTTTCTAGAAAAATCTACATGTAAAAAGAAATCAACTTACATTACTTAATCTTCAAAAGTCTTTTCCTCGAACATCTACAAAAATAATTTTCACTTACCACCATTTATTTACTCTATAATATGATGGCTATGATTTCTTTCTAGAAGAAATCAACATGTGCCATTTACAATGTTTACTCAACCTAGAATTACTTTAGATTGTTAGATTATTTCTTGATCAATAGTTGATATCCTAATATATCAACCTAGTATAAATATAATATTAAACATTGATATATAAATAAGCTAATAGTCAATAAGAAATCTCATGTTGGGTACAATTTTAGTTAGCATGTGCATGTCCTCAAAATTGAACTAGAATCATTTGGTTAATAGGGAAATATTAGTTGTAGACTATGTGTTATTGCCCTTGAAAACTTGCTCTAACACTATGAAAAAGTAAAAAAATATAGGGGCATCCATGCCAACTAATTATGTAGATATCTATGCACCCACAATTTAGATAACATTTAATTTTTAGATTAGTACAAGATAATAATTTAGTTTTTACTAGGAAGAAAAATTCAAACAAATTATCTTATTTTCAGTATTATTTGATAATCACCAAAAACTTCTCTTATATTTTAGTATGTTAGTAATTCACCAAGAACAACAAAACTATTTAACAATGTATATAAATTTGTGATCTTTTTTTTCAAAAAATGAAATATTTTCTTTGAGAATTAATGCACTGAATACTAATTCTCTAGGATTTTATAAAAATATTAGGGGCCTTTTCTTAAAGTTGTCTAAAAGGGAAGTCAATTATTTTTGTACTTTACTCCTTAATAAATCCTCTTTGATCAATTTAATGATGTTTGTAATGATTAATGACACACCAAGTAGAATGTAAATTTCTATATATGTGTCGTAAGGGGGAAATCAAGAAGCATACGAAAATCAACATAAATGAATCAAACAAAAGAATAATTCAAACAAAGATTAAGATTCCATACCCATTACTCATGAAATGAACAATATGAACTTACTAAATTCAATGATCAAAGTATTAGCAAACAAAGAACAAGCAAAGAATTCAATAAAATATATCATTACCCATCTCATGTCGAAGTGTATTCACAATGATGTTGGATTGTGTTTTTGGATCAATGAGAAGCCTCCATTATCATTTTGCAAAAGCTTCAAATGTGAGTGTAATGTTGAACTAGAATGTAATGATTTGTAACGTGCTCAAGAGGTAATTGTGCAACACTTCGCTGTGTGAATTCTAGATGATTTTTGAGAAGGTTGAAGGTTATTTTATAGATTTTATGTTTCAAGATTGCGTAGTAGAAGATCTTGATCAATGGTTCAAAACCGTTGAGAGGAATTAGATGGGAAGAATAAGTGGATTTAGATTGCATAATCTGTGTGATTGATGAAATCAAGTTGAGTATTCAATGGAATTGAGGAAATAGATGGAGAGGTTAGTGGGATTGATGAATAGATGGATTAGTTAGGAAATAGATGAATCAACTAGCCATTCAGCGTGAGCAATCGGTGGTCGTGATTTTCTCAATCACAAAAGGGGGTGAGGGTAATTAATTGATTAAGCTTTTTGAGTTGAACGTGCAAGTCATGTTTGACTTTAACAAATAAAGTTATATTTTTTGTTTTGACCTTTTTGAATGAGGTTTGAATAAATAATTTAATTATTTAGGTTTAGGGGAAACTGATTTAGTTAAACTATTAAGTAATAATAATTTAATTGATTTAGAAGAATAGGGTTTATCAGCAACATAATTAAATAAATTGTGTTATTTAATTAATCAATAGGAATAAAAGCTAGATTAATGATAAAAAAGTGAATAAATTAAATAATTAAAGATTTTAATTAATAGAGGAAATTAGAGTTTTTGATGTAAATGATGATTGAGGATGAATTACTTAAATAATGTTAAATCACTTAATTAATAGATGAATATGAGAAATGATAATAATTAAATAATAATGTATTATTTAATCATTTAGGAGGAGAAGGGTGAGAGTTAGTTAAATAGTGTTGTTATCCAGTCAGGACAATTTAGGGTATTTACATTTTTCCCCTCTTTGATATAATACAATTTTGAGCATTGTGTCAAAGAAAATTTCAAAAATTCATGCTCAGGAGTTGCCCTGGTATGCCCCGGTATGCTCGATGATGGCGGGATAGCATGGTGCCCCCTCGAGAAATTTGGTGAAAATTTTGGATAATGAGCCAATTTTTTTGACAAGCTGATGTGATGTGTTTAGGTGCAAGGAATGACAGAAGAAATGTTGACTAGAAGAAAATGTTAGTAAGATTTAGAAGATAGAAGAAATTAGATGATTGATGATATGTAAAACATGATGAGTTTTCTTTTTCTTCATGGAGATTTCATATTTTTAGCAATCCTTATTGATGTAGTAAATAGACACAATGCACCAGGGTATTAATGACCTAGGCCGCTTTGTATCTATTGCATGGAATTTGACTCTACAATCAAGGAGTATTCTTTCTCATACCATACATACATAAACCCTATTTGAGTGTATGGGTGAGAAGCTTTTAAAATATTTTAGACCAACTACACGAGAGGTATGCAGTACCTAACATGCAACCACTATACAAAATACCTCAAAATAACTTCCACACATAGAACAAAGCAAGTATTCACCGTAGTAGTATCACAAAAATATCCAACAAACAGAGAAAAAAAATGATGCTCAATTTCCCCCCATCCTTCCTCTCTAAATACTTATGGACATCCTCGAGAGATCCTGGGAATGAGTCAGTAAGATAAATCATAAAGATAAAATCACAAAAAGATAAACAATGTTGTTGTATCACTTGCCATGTTTTTTTTTTGAGTTTTCAGGCTATTATCAGGTATTGATGATGTCTATTGTAGGAACGATCTATTTTCCAAGACATATCTCAGGATGTTGATGGTGA
The DNA here is from genome assembly GCA_007258455.2 of Sequoia sempervirens. NCBI lineage: Eukaryota > Viridiplantae > Streptophyta > Pinopsida > Cupressales > Cupressaceae > Sequoia > Sequoia sempervirens. The sequence continues at coordinate 14,240,803 of VDFB02058242.1, read as the reverse complement.
ATTGTCAATATATAGGTAGTTAATACTTTGACATTGTTTTAGTTTGTTTGTGATCAAATCTTTGTGATTGTTTGCTTGAAAGTTTTAGCTTTTGATGTTGCTTTGTTTGTTTATCTATTTTGTCAAAGGGTGAAAATGAATATTTTGTTTATTATGGAGGGAGGGGGGGGGACTAACCTAGGGCCTCTGGGGCTCATCAATTCTGATGGCCTTGCCTATGTTATCTACGCAGAGGCTTGTAGTTTGCTTGTTTAATGGGAGTAATTTTTTAGATTTTTTTTATTTTACGATTGTTTTTGAATTTTGAATTTTTGACTAAGTTAAAAGACCATGATGGACACCTAAGGGGACTGACCTAAGGCATTAGGGGTTGATCAAAGATAAGCCTGTCCTACATTATACACGTAGATACCACATAGTTTGACTGGTGTTGACTCAAAGCATAACATGTTTTTTTGGGATTTTGATGTTTTGACTTCGTTTTTTATTTTTGTTTATTTTTCAACTAATTTTGGATTTTGGTGTTGATCATATGGATGTATGACAAAGAAATATCAGTATATAAGGATATCAATAGTCTTCTGAGATCTTGTTGATAGGCTAGCTAAAGTCAATTGATTTGATTGAGTAATTTCTAATCATGATAACATTGTTGAGGATACACAAAAATGCAATGATCATGTTGTCAAGATAGGAACACCATGAGGATTGGGAAGGATACATCCCAAGATGATGATTGATTGATTAGATAAAGATTGATCAATATTTGTAGCCAGGCTAGGACCAAGATTTTTGAATGTTTTGATACCATGTTGAAGTGTTAGCAAGATGTAACTAATATGGATTATTTGAATTATTTAGATGATGCCTAGATCACAATGTGAGCTAGAAGACATATCAAGATTTATTCAAAAGAAAGATGTAAATACTTTCCCCTAGTGTCTAGCAATGTATGGATTGCGATGAGTGGATGCATGGATAAATGAATGGATGGACATGTAAAGGATGCCAAGGATTATCTTATGGTAGTATAACATGTTCGAATAGAGTATGCCCCTTTGGACAATGCCTCATGGCTTAGATAATGCTAGATAAGATAGGATCAATTATAGTGACCGATGTCAAGATGTTTTCCATAAGCAAATGTGAAGTGTACACCAAACCTTTACCAAGATCAAGATAAGTTGGATTTAGATAAAAATGGGTTTGATGAATGGTTCATGGATTTATTATGGATAAGATAGATGGATGGTGGATGGAATGTTGGATTTATTATGGATAGGATGAGATGATTCTACCTACAATGACATATGCAGATGCTCGATTCTACTCATGACGCCTATTTTCTAGGTTTTCATCATGGTACTTGTCAAAAGCACCACCATAGTGGTTTTCACTAGAGGATTATTTTTATCTTTACTCTTTTCTTGATTTTATTATTATTATTATTATTATTTATTTTTCATTTATTTTTAATGTTTTATGCTCATGTTGAACCACTTGGTGGTACTGATGTAGACATTGTTGGTGATAATATATATGTTGTTGTTGTCATGATGTTCCAATGATATCCTACTCGAAGGATTTGTTTTACTAAGATACGAGTGCTTGAATGTAACCCTTGATAATTCTTGTCTTCTTTGTCGATACCAATGTTAACCTTACCTTGATACACACATCATGATAGGGTGCCCTTAGAGTCCTTATGATAAAGAGACACTGAAATAATGGTCAATGTGAGATTTGGATATCAAGGATGGTGAAATGCATTGAGGGATATGAGATTCAAATGGATTGGTCGACAGTTTTGAATTTTTGACTCTCCAAACTTGGGGTGATAAGCAATGATAGGTGGACATGGAGATTTGATTGGGACCAACTTCTTGATATACCTTGTAGGTCACTCTTGAAGCTTTCTTTTGTATCACTAGACATCTTTGATGGATGAAATTCCCTTTTTTATTTTTCCCCATAGTTTCTTTGATTGATGGAGTCTAATAGGGATGATTTTATTGCTTTTGCTTTGGTATCCATTTGTATTTGATTTTTCTATTTTGTTGTACCGATTCTTGTGCTTCAATGACTTGTTCCTTTCTTCGATATAACTTTTTCTCTTGTTGTTGGTCCCAATTGGAGGGTTGAAATATGTGTGGATGACGATTCATGATACATCTAGTTGTAGCATTGGTAATGGTTTCATCACGAGGACTCTTTGTGCTCTCTATGTAGATTTTTTTTTTAGATAAAGTTGCCCCCAACACTATAGCTCAATATCACTGATATGTTTAGATTCCTTAATTGCTAAATAACCAAGACCTTGATTCTTAGGATTTTTAATAATCTGCACTAGTTCTAGGATACCATGTTCATGTAGGCCTAAGCCTCTACCTTGATAATGTATCCATTGAAAAAATTTATTCGTAATAGGATATGATTTACCTTGGAAACAAGGTGGTAATCCTTCGTTGCTCTGTTGTGGATCCTCAAAGGTGGTAGCTTCTTCATTGGTAGGATAGCTTGCTTTGACAAAGGTAAGTGATCCAAGTCTATAAGTGATAGGATCCTCCATATGTGGGATAAATTATTGATTGATATATTCAGATTGATCTTATGAAATATCGGATTTTAATGTTTCGTCAAGAGGTTTTGATGATTCACAACCCATGTAAAAGTATTCCTCATGATCCATTTTTGATATGTCTCTAGATTTTGCTGTCTTGATCATGTGTAGAGATGTCAAGAGTAGGAGACTCTTGTTCATTGGTAATGATGTCAAGAGTATGAGACTCTTGTTTTGGATAAAGATCATCTACATGTCCTTTAGGAGTAAGCATCTCATGGGTAGATGTATGTGCACTAATTGGTATATGGATTTGTTCTTCTTTTGAAAAATATTGGATTTCTTGGAAGACATCTGCCAAGTCATTATAGTATTTTGATGATAGGGATTCTTGATATTGACTTTGTGTGGTGTTATCTTCGATATGCTTTGGTTCACATTCTTGACACAGATCAACTTCAAAGAAGGGATTTTTGTAAAGGATCCTTGGATTTCCTCCAAATGTGGACATATGGGTGATATCTCTTGGCTTAGATTTTTTGCATTGGGTATAAGTGTTATATTAAGAGTCTCTTGATCATCAATATGTATTGTCATGAGGTTGGATGATGTCAATGTATCTTGTGTTCGATCATTGCTAGACTTTGGTGATTGATTTTGATCATGCTTGGGATTATAGTCTTGGATGTATTTTCTCTTTCTCATTGGATAATGTAGAGACATTATCAATGTGATCAATGGTAGATAGATCTTGATCATTGTTTTCAACTTTTGAGGTTGAGATATTGTCAATGTTGTCATTGGTAGATGGCCCTTGATCATTGTATTCAACATTTGAGGTAGAGATATTGTTAATGTTATCATTAGTTTTCAGACCTTGAATGTTTTCTTAAATATGTATTTCTCCTTGATTAATAAGGTCTTGGATGAGTTTCTTGAGTGTAACACATTTTTATGCATCACGACCTTTTACTCCATGGTATTTATAATACGCCTTGTCGTCGTACCATGAGAATTTGATGATAGGCTCACCACTTCGTGACTATTTTGGAAGTGTGATAAGTTTGGCATCAACTAATTTTTTTAACACACCTTCAATTGGCTCCCCTAAAGGAGTGTATTTACATTTAGTAGTGTGGTTGGATTGTGAGGCTTGTTGTGGTGGAGATGACTGTTGTATTTGAGATGAAATTTCTTGTTGGTTTTGAGATTGATGATCTTGATAATGTTGTAGTTGATGATTTTGATGTGGATATTGTTGATTTGGGGGTTGATATTGTTGTTGGATTTGATTTTGATGTTCGGTGATTTGATTTTGATGGTGTGATATTTGATTTTGTTGCTTATATGAATCAATTTTTTAATGATGTTGGAAGTGTTGTTGATGTGGATGTTGAGGTGTTTGTGGAATGATGTTTGTTTTTTGTTGATATGTAATGTCTTGACATTGAACATGTTGTTGATGATACATCGTATTTTGATTTTGTTCAAGTGTGTCAACCATTTTCTCAAGTGAATTTAGGGAAATTTGATGTTGTAGATTTTTTCCTTATTGGTGATTTTGAAACCCTTGATAAGAGTGATTTTGATATGGATGAGGATTTTTATTGAAATCTTCCATGTGACAAGATGCACTAAAACCTTGATTAGGGGAATCCATATTTGATATATCATTGAAATTTGTAGTGTATGATGACCCCATGGGTGTATAGAGTGGAATTGGATTTGGTTGATGGATTGATATTGACATGTTTTTGGGGATAGTTGGATTTTTTGATGTTTTGATGTTTTTGGGATTTTTTATAAAATGATGTATGGAAATGGTGTGTGAAAAAAAAATTGGTCAAAGATCTGTTGATGGTTTGCTATGGATTGTGATGCTCAAGAACTTAATGTAAGAGTGATGTTTGGTGGATGTTTTGGAAATGATACTAACTTTGGGACTCAAAATGTTAGAAAACTTGGACCAATATGTCACTTCATTTTTTTGGAGGATATGTTTTGGAGATCTACTTGAACTAGCCTTGAGGTGCAAGAAAATGTTGATATCTTAGAAATCGAGAGCAAAGGAATAATCCAAGTTTTGTTTTGATTTTGAATCCTAAAACTAGGTGGATGAGTTTGATTTTTTTTGCAAATGGATATGGACTGATGAAGATGTGTGGTGTTTTGAAGTATAACTTTTTTGTTCTGAAAAGATGGAAGATTAACCAATTTGGGATCAATCTCTGATTTGCACCAAAAAATAGGGTAATAGCAACATTTTTTTCAAAAGCAACAATCTTCGGTCAACCATGGTTGAAAAATAAGTCAACTACAATAGTGTTTAGATCAATAGCATAAATGCTCAAGTCAACTACAGTTTTTTTTTGCAAAAGAGGTAAAGTTTTGACAATCACTGTCATAAACCAGAGTAATAGCAACCTGTTTTAGATCAATTGTGGCGATGTTTAGGTCAATAGCGGCAAAGACAACAACAATAGTGGCTTCTATTCAATTTATTTTCTAGTTTCTATTTTGATAGTAGTTTGGACAAGTTTGCTAAATTTTGATTTCTTGTTTGATTTGATTTGTTTTGAGATTTGGCAAGTGATACGACACAACAATCACAATTTTTGACTCTAAATGTCTATAGCTTTACGCAAGGTTCTTTCCACAAAAGCTCAAAGTTTATGAAAGTCAAGATACTAAAACCATAGTTCCCAATGTTGAATTTGGTCTAAATGTGACTTGAAATGTAAGCCTAAATATTTAGAAACCTTTAGAGATAATTTTTTAAGATATCTTTTAAGGAGTGCAAATATAGGGCTCTTTTCAAAGGTATTCAGGGTTTGTGATTTTGATAACTAAGTTCAATGTTTGTTTTGTTGTGTTCTTTTTAAATCAAGCAAAGTGTTTGAATTCAATAAAATAACTTTGGCATACATCAGTCAAGCCACCCTAAATAGGTATGCTCTTTTTGGTAGGCTTACCTCATGCCCCAAAGGGATGATTTTACATGCAATTTGTGGAGGAGTGTAATGGTATGCTAAGAATGAACTCTTAAGCTCTATGACAACCAAAAATTGGACTTGGTAAGTAACTTCTCGTAAGAAAAGTTCTGATGCACTACTTTCAAAGAGTGTTTCAAAAAACAAGGATGGCTTCTAAAATAAGGTTCCTAGTGACAAATCATGAACACTGTACGTACACTACCATTTTCTAATCACTTAAGGCTCTTTAACCATTCTCATTCCACTTAAGGCATGGGATTAGGTGCAGTATGTTGTCACTTGGGATTGAAGCTACTCTCTTACAATTTCATAACCTTTAATATAGCCCACTAGTAAATGTGCTTCAAGACCTTGCTTATGAGTTCTCCATTGTGGGATGTGTCTCATTAACAAGCCCTCTCTTAAGGGTGACTCAAAAAAATGCAATATCCCAAAGTGTTTCTCTCCACCTAGGATTGTCAAAAGATGCAGGGGAGAGGATATGCTCTCAACTTTCCAATCATAATAGACACATCATACAATTCATAGAAATTCAATTTTTAATCCCTAAAAGTTGAAGTGTGAAGACATCAATTCATGTTTTATGTGCACCAAATCAAAAGTATTTAAGACTTCAGTCAAACATAGAAAAGGTTCAAAATAAAAAGGATTTTTTCAATTTTAATAACCAATCTTGAGTTTTTCTAAATGGATTCGTTTGTCTTAATGTGGTCAACAAATAGAAAGCATTCATTCGTAAAAAAAAATGAAAAAACATTGGTTGTTTCATTTTATAAACACCAAATGAAATGTTATGTAACTAAGAAAGCTTTGTAAAAGTTTAGTTTTAAACACCAAATTTGAAATGTTTTCCTACACTAAGAAAGATGTGAAAAGTTTAGTTTTAAAACACCAAATTGAAGTGTGCAAGTTGTGGGTTTAATTTTACAACACCAATTTTGAAATGTTTTCCTAAACTAAGAAAGCTTTTAAAAGTTCAATTTTAAAACACCAAATCAAAGTGTGCAAGTTATGGGTTCAATTTTACAAAACACCAAATTTGAAATGTGTTCCTAAACTATGAAAGCTTGCAAAGTTCAGTTTTAAAACACCAAATTTAAGTGTGTAAATTGTGGGGTTCAGTTTTACAAAACACCAAATTGAAATGTTTCCTAAACTATAAAATCTTACAAAGTTCAATTTTAAAACACCAAATTTAAGTGTGTAAATTGTAGGTTCAATTTTACAACACCAAATCAAAATGTTCCCTAAACTAATAAAGCTTTAAAGGTTCAGTTTTAAAACACCAAATTTAAGTGTGTAAATTGTGGGTTCAATTTTACAACATGAAATTTAAAATGTTTTCCTAAACTAAGAAAGCTTTTGAAAAACTGGACTTGGACCATTTGCCTTCTCTGCAATAAAAGCATTATTTTCATTTTCATAAATGATGGTTCCATATTCCTACAAATGCCACATCAATAATGTTAGAACCTTCCAAACACAACATAAAATCAAACATTAGGGGTTAGACAATTGATTAAGCATCAAAACCCTACAATCTAGACCAAATTGCAATGTAAGTTAACTTTAGGTGCACCAATGGAAAATTTAACTATACAAAAAATGAAAACCACCTACACCATTGCAAAGAGCATGAAATTCTACCCCATTTAAAAAATATCACTAAAAGATACTTATGTATGACCAAAATATGGTCTTTTGAAGATAGGGTATAAAAGTCTTAATTGCTAGAGAAAAGCAACACTGTTTAGGTCAATAGCGACCCAAAAAAGTGTTTAGGTCAATAGCGACCCAAAAAAGTGCAATAGCGGTTGGAAAAAGTGCAATAGTAGCCCTGTCGAAATCCTGTAGCTTTCACATGAAAAAAATTTATCAACAACATTTCGGGAAAATGCAACCACATTTTGGGACTTGGAATTGCTTAGGAAAACTAAAGGAAATGTTAATGTTAAGGACCAAGGTCCTACTGGGCGTTCCAGTTGACATAAGGGGGAAATCAAGAAACATACGGAAAATCAACATAAATGAATCAAACAAAAGAATAATTCAAACAAAGATTAAGATTCCATACCCATTATTCATGAAATGAACAAAATGAACTTACTAAATTCAATGATCAAAGTATTAGCAAACAAAGAACAAGGAAGGAATTCAATAAACTATATAGTCACCCATCTCATGTCAAAGTGTATTTGCAATGATGTTGGATTATGTTTTTGTATCAATGTGAATCCTCCATTATCATTTTGCAAAAGCTCCAAATGTGTGTGTAATGTTGAACTAGAATGTGATGATTCGTAACCTGCTCAAGCGGTAATTGTGCAATGCTTCGTTATGTGAATTCTAGATGATTTGTGAGAAGGTTGAAGGTTATTTTATAGATTTTATATTTCGAGATGAACAATCCAAATTGTGTGGTAGAATATCACGATCAATGATTCAAAACCATTGAGGGGAATTAGATGGGAATAATTAATGGATTTAGATTGCATAATTTGTGTGATTGATGAAATCAAGTTGATTATTCAGTGGAATTGAGGAAATAGATGGAGAGGTTAGTAGGATTGAAGAATAGATGGATTACTTAGGAAATAGATGAATCAGTTAGCCATTCAGAGTGAGCAATCAGTGGTCGTGATTTGCTCAATCACAAAAGGACGTGAGAGTAATTAATTAATTAAGATTTTTGAGTTGAATGTGCAAGTCATGTTTGACTTTAACAAACAAATTTATATTTGTTTGTTTTGACCTTTTTGAATGAGGTTTGAATAATTAATTTAATTATTTAGGTTTAGGGAAAGTGATTTAATTAAACTATTAAGTAATAATAATTTAATTGATTCAGGAGAATAGGGTTTATTAGCGACAAATTTAAATAACTTGCGTTATTTAATTAATCAAGAGGAATAAAAGCTAGATTAATGATAAAAAAAAAGTGAATAAATTAAATATTTAAAGATTATTTAATTAATAGAATAATTTAGGGTTTTTGATGTAAATGATGATTGAGGATGAATTACTTAAATAATGTTAAATCACTTAATTAATAGATGAAATTGAGAAATGATAATAATTAAATAATAATGTATCATTTAATCATTTAGGAGGAGAAGGGTGAGAGTTAGTTAAATAGTGTTGTTTTCCAATCAAGACAATTTAGGGTATCTACAATATGTCCTTATGATTGTATTGTTGATGCAAATATCTCCATAACGATGGTATGATGATCAAATAAGAGATGGATGAGTGTCTGAATGACAAAAGGTTGTTCTTCAATACAACTTGAGCATTAAAATTTGAATGTTTCATGCTTGAATCAATGAGAAACAACTACTTGGAGGAAAGTTGGATTAGGCCTAGGAATTATTAAATTTAGTTTTTGGGAAGTAGGGTTCAAGGTTGCATGTGTGGTCCTAAACTAGGTTTAGAGTTGAAACTATGGTCTTGACAGAAGACTAAGAAAAAAATAGGGATGGGATTTGATTCCTTTGGAAAATAAGATTCAATTCCATATCAAGTTTATGTTGAATATCAACTCTTACAAATAAATATCATTTGGACACTAAAATAGTACAATAGGGATAAAAGGTCAAAGTGAATCCAAAATAAGTCAAGGGAAATGTGAGTGATGCACTTTTTAACTATAAATTTTGTCCCCAAATTGACTTGCTTGTGAAATACCACATGTCATGAACATTAAAGTAAACAAACAAACAAAATGAAAGTGAATTACAAGCACATGTAAAAAATATGGATAGGTGAAATTCCCTATTTGTGCTTCATATGTATAATCATAACTCCATCTTTGTCGATGTGTGCACAAAATTCCATCAACATCTAATAAAAAATATAAAATAAGCATGGACACCAACTTATTAGTGCTATCACTAATTATGTAAAAGTTAAAAGAGAGTTTTATGATCAAATAATGAATTTATATAACCCAGAAAGAGAGATGGAGTGAGAGATATAATGATCAAAGATCATATAATAGATCACTATAATTAATGAAGGAGGTACTATAGGATTTTTTAGTGGAACATTATAACCATGCTCCCAAATGACAAAAAAATGATGTAGTAGTGCAAAATGAATTGTTATAACCGTAATCATGGAAGAAAATCAATGATATAATATTCCCCCTCTAATTGGTTACATCCAAAGGATGCAAAAAATTAGAGGAGAGGAGAATAATGAATGTGTGTAAAGGTTTGACCATATAATCACAATAATCATGTAATAATCCCATATATTCCATCATCTAAAAAGGATGCAATAAGCTATAGTAATATACAATCCTGAAATAGCATGTGGTGAGAGGTCATTAAGTGCTCCAAATGTTGCACCCAAATGTGAGGATGAAGAATAAATGATAGTATCCAATGTGATAGATGTAAACATGTAAGCATAGATAAATTTTATGTAAAAATTAATCTTGTAAGCATAAGTATGTAACACAAGAGAAGAATTATATTTTGAAATTTTGGTTAAGCATTCTATTTTGATCGTTAATACTCTTGATGAGGTTCACATCTCCCATATCTATAGGGAGGGAAACCCCATTGTGGATTCCTTTTCTAATATTGACGTTGGTATTGATTCAAATAAGTTTTGGGATAAGGTAATTGATGCCCCCTATCACATTCAAAAGCTCATTAATTATGATATGCACAGTGCTTGTAATGAAAGGGGGTTTAAATAATGAAAGGATGAGTTTGAAAAGTCCTTTTGATCTAATGATGTGTAGAAGATATGCCTTGGGAATTAATTTGATGGAAATTAATACTTGTTGTCACTTCACACGGATTATGGGTATTTTGGTGAGTTATCAAAAGAGTTTTTTGTGGAGTCTAAAAGCTATTTTCATTGCCCTATTTCTCAAATGAGATAAAATGGGTGAGGATGGAAGTATAACTAAGCCATCATCCTATGAAGATGTCAAAAATAAAGCTATGGTTTGGAAGATCCTTGAAGATGGAAGAGTCACTCCCTATCATGACCCTGAAATCACTAAGGCCTTTGTTAATGGCTGGCATAATCGAATCCTCAAGGCTGGTGGGAAGGAGCTAATTATCATAGAGGAGCTTATAGTGGAAATAATTGGTCTCCCCACCCAGGGTAGAAATTTATTTAGAGGAAGTAAGGCCTCCAAAGGTGCGGTGAAACATTTCTTGAAGAGGTCAGAAGGGAAGAAGCTACTAAAACACAATGCAGGAGGCTTTGATCGCCTATCTATTAAACATGTCTGGGTGGAGGTGGCAGAGGTCCTCATGCACTATTTCACCCTTGATTGAAGGTACACTCTCATCTATATGGTTTCCATTTTATCATCCTCAATCATTTATTTCTCAAGCATCTAGTTTCTTTTCCTTTTTACCTTTGTACTTCTCTAGAGTCCGGTTTAAAGGAAAACAAGAAGAATGCAAAACAACCCATTTTGCATGAAGGTCTTATTTTATTAATTATGGAACATCTAAAATCCCTCCCCTCTCCCATTGTGGGTAAAATTCTCCCTACGAAGCATACTCCTATGGCTCTTATTGTTTCTTCTGATGAGGGTTTAGAGTATAGTTCAAATGGGGATAAGGAGTGGAATGAAAAAGATGAAGTGGAAATGGTGCGTAACTCTCTATATGAGGATTAGAATTTGAAGAAGGGTAAGAAGGAAAAGAAGAGGACTTGAACATATATTTTGTGGTCGAGTGGGTCACATACGAGGGAATTTCTTCATGATGACATTCATGTCTCTTTAGCTAAGAAGAACAAATCAAAAATTCTAAAATTGGGATGAAAAGTGGAAAAGGTAAGGATAATTTTGAGGAGAAGGCTAATCTACTAGTGAGCTATAGTGGTAAAATCCCCACTCTTACCATTGATATTCATTTCTCTTCAACTGAGAAGAAAAAATTGAAAAATTATAAATTTGGATGAAAGGTGGTAAAGGAAAGGGTAATTTCGAGGAGAAGGCTAATCTACAAGTGGAATGTAGTGGTAAAAGCCTCATTCTTACACCTGATAGTGTTAATTTTGGTCATATGTGTTCTCCTTAGGAATTTTCTAAGGATTTCCCATATCTAAACACTAACAAAGAGGAAATTTATAGTGTTTTGGACTTAGCTAAGGATGGAGTGGTGGGTCAGTTTCATCTAATTAAATGGTTCTTCCTAGAATTGAATCAGATAAATGTAAAACTAAGATTATTGTAGAATAAAATTGATGCCAAAGGGGAAGCAAAGGTTTTTATGAATGTGAAGGATGATGAAAATGAGACTCATTTGGCAATGGAAGCTATTATAAATGAATTTGGTCTTATGAAAGAGGATTATGAGAGTTGGGTCAAGGGTTTGAAGAGAAAATGATGCAAATTAACCAAAACCCAAAGAGGGTCATCAAAATTAGCCAATGCATTATTCAGAATAGTATTGAAGGTATTCACATCCTTATTGAGAAGCTAAAGGAGCTCAAGGAAGACCAAGTTGTTGATGTATCCATTGCTACTAAGAAGATGAACAAGGATCACAAAACCAAACGAAAAAAAAGCCATTCAAAGTATAAAGGACCAAGTACATGCACAAGGGGAAAGAAGAAATATTTCCAAGAAGAGAAGAATGATTTTCTTAGCTTGGTTTATTTCCATAAGAGCTTCTATTAGTAGGAGTTGGAAGCGGGTAATACCCTCAAAGAGTTACAGTAGCTCTGCTATTTGTTTCTAGTTGTTTAGCTATTTTTTCTTGTAGTTTTGTTGTTGGTTTGCTTCTAGGTCTCTGTTGTTTTGTTTAAGATTGATTTGAACTTCTAGGTTTTAGGTCCTTGTAAAACCTATTTAGTTGTAGATGTGTTTCTTTGAATATATTTATTCCTCCATTTTTGTAAGGGTTTTGGGTCCCTTTAAAACCTATTTTACCTTAATAAAAAAACACAAGAGAAGAATGAGAGCATAAGATAGATTATGCAAGTGTAGAGGTATAGAAAAACTGACATTATCAAAGAAAACATAGAAAGTTCATAAGAGAGAATTCTCCTCAAATGAGAAAACATAATGTGTCATGGATAAAATAAAATTTGAGAGACATATAAGCAGACGAGAAATAACATGTAGGAACTAATAAGGATAAACATGTAAAAAGTGAAATAAAAATAAAAGGACCAACACATAAATAATAATAGAAGATAGCATATAGGAGGAGAACAACAAAATTGACTCAATAAAAAAGGCCAAAGAAATAAAACCACAGAGAAAATAAGCTAATATATTTTTGGTCAACATAATGAGAGTGGTTTCCAATCACTCTATGACTTTGTATCATAGCAAATCTGTTGGAAAAACATAAAATAAAAATACATAGAATACAAAAGAAGGAATATTGACATAAACCACATAATATGTGTTTATATTCACTTTGTGTCAAAATTTTACCACTAAAAATATCTTTGTGCCACCCACATACTAACTATAAACATGAAAGACACAAGAAATATAGAAAAAAAAGCATAAGGTCTTAACCAATTATTTTGGAAGAAAGTACCTCCACAAGAAGATCACATTCATCTCAATCATGAATACCAATATCCCCATATAGTATTGCTAAATTAGCCTACAAAATAATCTTCTTATCACTATTTTAAGTATTACTTTTGACAAATATGCTATACATTTCTAATTTTTATTTCCATAACTAATGCTCATCTTTCCTTGATGATACTTCTATGTGTAGATGTTGAGCACATTTATTATCTTTCTTTCCTTGTAACTCATGTACATGTTATTCATAATACCTTTATTCCTTTCATCTTTCCTTATCACAAATCAAACTTATCCTTCTCAAGAATTATTTTGAGGTAATCATATGCCCAAACCCTAAAGTTTAAAAAAATAGGTTATACCCCATGTGGCTTTGTAGACTATACCTCAATATATTCTTGATAATAATGTGATGGAATGATTATTGTTTTATGTTTTATCTATTTATGTGTAGTTTGAAACACAAAATCAAGTTTGGGAACCCCAAAATTAAGAAAAGCATGCAACAAGTGAATCAAAAACTTGCTAACAATGTAGTCAACTTACAAAGACAAGTACCCCAAAACCAACCCACCAACACTAATCAAAACAAAAAAATATAGAGGAAAAATCACCAAATGAATACAAAACCCAATAATGGAAATTCCCCAAATGCTATGAAAAATCAAATCAAGTGATTAATAACACAAGAGCCTCAATGAATTTAGTTGATCTAGCTTCACATGCAAACAATGTGTATATTTTATGTCATAGTTTCACATATATAGAAAATGATTATCATGAATTAAATATGTTTGAAACATATTCCAAAAATAAATAGAAAATATAGAAATAGTGTACCTACAAATGAAAACATGATAAACCAAACTAATAAGAATCTTAGAGTTGCCTTAGTATGGTAAAAATTATGAATTTCTAAGGGAAAGTGATAACACATGAAAATATAATTTAGATGAAGTTTAGACATATCAATTATTTCAAAGAGGTAAAAATTGCATGCTTAGAAGTAAAAAAATCATACTATTGACTACCTCTACACCTTCAAATAACACTCAAATTTGACTTGCTAAAAAAGCCAGCAATAATCCAGTTCTACCTAAAGGTACTACTTCATATTCACAACTAAGAATAAATATTCCACTATTGCAAATAGATGGACCTTTAATAATGAAAAATATATCTAGGTATAATAGTATTGAATATTAGAAGGAACAAAATCTTATGTCTCTATTTTGGAGTTGCAACAAATGATTGACTAGAAGGATTTTCTAATAAAAATATTGGTTGATATAAAATTAAAGGAAACTAACAATATTTTTGGAACACATGTAATGATATACAACTAAAAATTGAATCTTCTCCATTTATTTTGATGATCATATTTTTTGGTAAGAACTTGCACATCTATATTGTGGATTTAAGTTCCTCTAATAATATGATGTTGTTTCTAGTATGCCATAATTTAGGATTGACTCCTAAATAAAATAGAAAAGAAATTGATTTCGATAAGACAAAGGTAAATATGGTGGGTGAAACAAACTATATTCACATGCAACTAAAAATCCTAGTTGTAAATAACCTATATGAATATGATGTGTTAGTAGAGATTGATCCAAAAAAATTAAATATGAATACATGAAATAGATTCTTTACATATATGTGGCTCCCATGATGTGGCTTGCCTAATCAGATTAAGATTGGAAAGAGAACTAAGAGTGAAAAACTTGATGATATAATAAAACCACTTAGAGCTATGTGTTTGTATGGTTTAGGTTAAGGAAATTTTTGAAGAGGTTATGCTTACTAAGATTGCTTCACCAATAAAACAAGGGACAACAAAAGAGGGCTATGATATTATAATTTCACTACTAATAAATATTATTCATGAGTTATCTTGTGAGAATCATGATGAAAAATAAATATCGTTATTCAATGCTCTGAATTATCCACACAAAAGTAGCAAGAAATATTTACCATTATTTTGTAGGGGTGAAACATGTTAGATAATAAAAGTGAGTATAATGTGAAAATTTTGTGAGTCCACATTTTTCAATAGAAACTAGTTCATCATACATTCCAACCTTTTGACTTTAAATTGTTCAAAAATTGATATAAAATTGAGCAATGATAAGGATTTTTTTTCAAATCTTCCATTGCCTAATTGGTGATTCATTCTATTGAATAATATGTTTAGTCTACTTATCTTGAATTTGTCTTGGAACTAGAAATAATAAAAATAGGAATGAATATCTTTAAATGTGTATATCCAAATGAAAATGAAATGTCAACAAACCTAGGATTTTTTTTTTAATTGATAATATATTACCAAAAATTCAAGTTATGCAAAGTCAGCTATGCCTAGACTGAGCTACAAGAGTTACGAACAAACATGTACAAGAAAAATTAAAAATAAATAATAGATAACCATCTTATATAACATCAAAATACTATGCATAGTTACATATTCCAACTCTCACTATATCTATCAATATCATAAAGTCCAATAGGTAGTGTGATCTTAGATTTGTTGTCATTGGATCTTACAACCTCTAGACCACCATCATCCTCAGTTTATAGAATCCTTTATTTTAAACCCATATCCTCGAGAAAATTAGCATAAGTAAATTTCTTATTATACCTTTCTTGAAACTCCAAAAAAGCATTGACAAATTTATCATCATCCTTCATTTCGTACAACCAAAACCTTATAGTTTTCATTTAATTTTTTAGAACTTTAGTAGAACCTTTTTCCATTAACTCTAAAAAAAATTCATTTGATATTTTCAGCATTAGAGTGACTTGAGTGGAAACATTATTGAAGGTGAGTCTCATACAAGATATCCTACAAAGAACTGAGTTTAACAAATCTTGAAACAATAGATGAACTATCCAGCTAGTCTCCAATCCTAACCAATCAAGTGCCCTATCAACATCAATGATCCCAACCTATCATTTTTCTTATACAGGATGTTGCATCATTGAAACTAGACTTGATGTCTTATACGACATGCTTCATCTCCTAAAACTAGACATCATCCATTAGCTATAATTTTTTCTTATACAGGTTGTTGCATCCTCGAAACCAGACTCGACGTCTTATACAAGATGTGTCATTCTTGAAACTAGACTCAATCCTATCAATTGTCTTATACAAGATGTTGCATCATCAAAACTAGACTCAATGTCTTCTATGACATGCTTCATCTCCTAAAACCAGACATTATCCAAAATCCTATCATACAAACACCCATTAATTGGCAAGAAGATCTAAATGGTTGTTGACTTGTTTGGTCCAGTTAGTCTTATCTTTTTATTTGATTTATATTTGGTCATGTTACTATGTGCCTCAAATAAGTCCACAAGTGATGAGAGGAGCAATGATGGATCATGACCTTTGTCTCTTTGATTTATGTTTGTGATTTTTCTTGGAAATATGACTGGGGGGAACTAAGTTCCTTGTGTGTGATTGGGGTTCTATTTGGAATAATCAACATATCCTATGCAAGTTAAAGGTCATATAACACTTTCTTGCATCAAGACTATCATGCTTTGTGGTTACTTCTTCACATATTCTGACAAAGTTATAGTGTCACTAGTACACATCATGACATTCCTTTTCTGCAATGTGTCTGTTTTTGCAAAGGGATGATATCTCACACCTTGGTCTATGTCATACCTTGGTGTTCATTATCCATTTCCATAATAAAATTCTCTATTATGATAATTTTGCATTAGAATTAAAGCTCAAAATCTTTCATCAAGATCTCAATTCATTTTGTCCATTCCATTTCATCTTAGCTCATCTAATTATTCTTCCTTTCACACTAACATTTCTTCCATCCATCCCCACAGTCATCTCGATGGTGTGCTATGACACAAAAAAAAAATGCATTAGTAGCATCATCTTACATCCATAATCATGTTAGACAAACATTCATAATGTGTATATAGGCCATACATATTGGCTAAAATATAAAAAGATAGATAACATTCCATTGGAACACATACAAGTATAATCCACATAGCATCATATAAATATATCATCCACATAAGAATTACATAAATCATGACATAATCATATCAGTACCATCCTACATATAGATCACATAAACATAATAAGCTCATCATAAAATCATGTTCATACATCCATACATCATAACATATATAAGCATAAATCATACATCATAAACCCATAATCCACATCATATAAGAAACATCATATAACCATAGAATGGATATCATAACATAACATCATATAAATCCATCACATAGGAACATGCATATAGAATCAAACACATCATATAGTCACCACCAAAATCATGCATCTCATGTGTGTATCAAAATAATGTGTCATAGTACAATATCAGATTATTGTAAAAAATGGAGCTCGTAGGCTCAATCAAAAATACATGTCTATATCTAAAAGCAAGCCTAGCATGTGTTGCCTCTATCCCATGATGGTGACTATCCTAAGGGTGGTGGAATGTCCTCTTTGTGCCCTAACTGCTACCCATGAGACTACTAGGTTGGTCTATCATATGGGGACCTCCTCTATTGTGATGTGGGCCAGTATTGCTTTATGGCTTATGCAAATGTGCCTTGCTCTACAATCTACTCTTTGTACAACTAGGAGCTCTCTTTTCCATTTTCACAACATCCTCATATAGTCTCTTATAATACTACATAACCCTCCCAACCTAATATAGTTGTTGTCCTAGGTCTACCATAGACCCACTGATAGTAGTAATGAACTCTATCGATTGTTGTTCAACCCTCTAAGCGTGTATCACTACCATGTCTCTCTCTGTTATTAGTTGTGCCACCTACCCCTATAACTCAAGTACCTATATTGCATGTGCTCGTAGTGCTTGCACCTATTCCTATAGAGCTTGAATTTTTCCTTGTGGATTCTTCCCTCCATCCTCTACATCCTCCTCCATCACATCCATAATGGCCTCCTTGATGGGAATGTCATGCAAGCCCTCCTTGATGGCTACCTCTCAATCAGCCTCCTTGACCTCCACATCTACTCCAATCTCAAAATCAACCTCCATCTTTGCCTCCCCTCATACCTCCTCCACATCTGCCTACACCTACTCCACCCTTACCTCTTGCTCCCCCTCCTCATGGATGGGTGCTACCCTCTATGGAATCTTAGGTGGAATTCCAACTCTACCACGTCTGCTAATGTCATCTCTACCCCTACCTCTATCGCCCCTACCACCATCCATGCCACCTCCACCCCCATCATCACTACTATCACCATCGCCTCATCCACCAACCTAGCCTCTATCATCTCCTCTCCCCCAACCTCTCCCACACTATCACCCTCGTGGTACTTTTCTCAACCTCCTCCACAAGTGCCAATGCATCTAAATTTGTCAGTGATATTGGTCTGTGTTGTTGCCACCAAGCATCGTACTCAAGAATTGTGCCCACATCTACCAAATCTATTATATCTCCCCACTGTATCAACTATAAACCTACAATCATAAAGCAACCTGCACCTCGATCATCGATCCCCACTAAGAAATCTCTAGAGCTGATCATGTGAACTCTGTTATCCCAATGAGCACACCTTGTCTTTCTATGAACTGTCGAATAACTTGCTCTAGTAGATGCCTCTCTATAATATGTTGTGTCTAAACTATCTGCCAAATCAAATATCTATTCTATCGACAATATGGAAAATACTTGGCACCATCCTCCTAGGTGGGACAATCCATGTATGGCCTCCATGTGTATGGATTTAGGAGAACAATAACGTGCCTCTAGTATCCAACATCGCCCACTCGAGTCTACATGATTGTGCCTCCATATATATACACATACGACAACCTAGATAGCAAGTATTTTTCTACCGACAGTCTGAAGATAGCTATATGCTCCCATGCACATACCATGAGTAGATTAGTCCCACATCCAATAGAATATGCATCTCTATATGCCACATCATGCACTTGGAAGTATAACATCATGATCATGCAAGGTCCCTAGGAATACACTATCACATCCTCCATCATCCCCACGAGCATCTTTCCCCATCCTATTGGGAATCCATGACCCCATCGATATGGAATCACTACTCCTCCAATCACACTATAGATAACAAGAATCAACTTGTTATATCTATCCACGAGCGTGTCCAATCAGATCTCATAATCCTCAACACCTAGCAAGGCTACATCTTGAGTATCAAAGCATTACTGAATATCCACTAGCCCACAATCTAGATGATAAATCACCCACTCACCATGAATAGGAAGCCTCAATATCCTTCATACATCCTCAAGATTAACTATCACCTCTCTAGTTGGTAGATGAAACAAGCTCGTCTTTGAGTGCCATCTCTCTACAAGCATTGATAGTAATCCCCTATTAGGGCACAAATCACAAGAATGAAGGTAACATGATATAATCTCAAGGCATATAGGGCATCTCTCTCCTCCCCATTCAAATGGTCTCATAATCTAAATGACGATGCTCGACTCTCTTGTGTGTAAATGAATGGAAGTCTCACCTAGACTCACAAAAAGTACATCATGTCAATCAAGATGCCTTAATGAACCTATTCAACCTATTGCATGTTAATTTTTTTATCAAAACCTAAGTAAATTTGGTCATCAATCAAATGTGTTGCACAACCATTCAAATGTGTCACACCTATGTGGTGCACTATGTAATTACGAGCTGGTCAAACACATGTGTTTTCTATCATTTTTATGTGTTCTCATATTACACATGCATTGCACCATCTAACAGTTGTGGTGTAGGAAATCACATGCGTCATTTTAACCCACATTTTTGTTGCAACATTACACATGTGGTTAATGTAGAGATTTATTTCACAACCCCCACAACAAAAATCCTTTCTTAAAACATAATAAATAATAAGAAATACTCATTCAAACATTGCTACAAATAAACACAAAAATCTGCTCTCTTCTTGCAACCAAATCACAGACTTGCATTACAAATTCATGAGAATTGATTACATCAGTCCATAGAGGACTCAAGGATTACAACATAGCCCATTTAATCTCACAAATAATAGCAAAATATCCTCAACAACAACAAACTAATCTGATCACACAATCTTGAAACCCTTCTCCTACACTTACACATGAAACAATGTATTGGAAACTACAAAATATTGCTCATGTTTTCATCCATCCTCAAGGGACTCAAGCTTTGCAACATGGCCCACATAAAATAACAAATAACAGAAAAATATCATCAACTACAACAAACTCTGATCATGCAACCTGGAAACCCTTCTCCTTCCTCAAAACTTGAAACTATACCTTGCAAACCTCCAATCAACAACTCCCTATGAAAGGACATTGTTGTAGCTTCATATTCATGCCTTCAACCTGCAAAAACAAACTCCAAAACCCTTCTTGGAGAAAATCCACACCATTTTTTAGTTTATCCTTCAAAAATTCTTTGGAAAAACTAAACAAGAATGAAACTTTTTACCTTTTGTATGCCTTCAACAATGAAATGAAATGAAATTTCATTTTCCCTCATAACTTGGAATTTCATGTTCATTTCAACCTTGGTACGCCCAGCTCATGAAATTAAAAAATGCAGCAATAAATCATAAATATCATGCTAAAATAAGCCAAAAAGGCATTAAGGCAAGACCCACTATGAAAGTGGACTCTTTATTTCTTTTCATGCTTTCAGTTTTAAAGGAAAACTTCAACCTTACCATCTTGGGCGCCCACCTCCACTTCCCTATTTTTTAGGGATCTTGGAATTATGAAAGAAATTGATTATTATGCAAATCCCAACACTTCCCACTACTTTTTCAAGAATTTAGCATTTAAAACACCTTTTTTCTCCATTTTCCCTTATCCAAGTGCATTTATTTTGAACTCAAATGAAAATTCAAACTCACCAAATGCATTGACACTCAAATGCTCAAGGAAATGAAATTCACAAGCCAAAAATGTGAATTACCAACACTCCAAAATTGTCACTCAAAAATTAAACCAAAATGGAATTGAATAGAATTACCACTTGGTCATGGATGCTCCTACATTAGACACCCATGGTAGAAAGAAATGTTTCATGAGTGAAACTCATAAACATTTTTATACTCCATGTCTATCTTGGATCCACCTTTTCTCCTTGTTCACTAAATATTTTCTATTCATCTCAACCTACACCTTCACATTAGTATCCCCTTTCACCTTTCCTCCTTTTCTCATCCCCATGAAACACAAATTATCAAACTCTACCTCCCACCAATGTTCTTTATAAAAATGAATCAAATCAATGGTATTCATACCTTATTCTTCAACACAACACGTGTCATGTATTACCTTTCTTGCTGCTATACCTTCTTCTTCTTCTTTGTGTTGTCTTCAATGCAACTTGTCACTTTGTTGGTGCCTTTAAAAAGACACTCTACTGCTGCAAACTAATTTTCTACACCCAAAAAAATGTTAGAACAATAATCTTGTGACTCATCATCCACCTTTTGCAACAAGTAATCAAGTTCTTCTATCAAGGAATGCCCACCTTCATCATTCTCAAACAAGGAATCATTAGTAAAATCCAACTTCACATTCACATCTTGCTCATCACTCTCACCTATCTCCAACACATCTACTGCTACAACTACATCTTTATTCTCATCATAATCTAAGAATAAAAATAAAAAATTACCTCATTACCTTTGGTTGCAACCTTTGTGTCAACTGAAATTTTCTCATTCCACTCTATTTCAATTTCTTCCAATTGCATTAGAAAATCATCCTCCTCACCTTCATCCATTTTCTCTAACTATTTCAAATCACTAACCAAACAAATTCCAACCTTGCTACATACCTTGCCTCCACTCTCATCCAATGGCTTCAAATTATGATGAACTCCATCCTTCATCAAACTATAAGTGTTCGCACATCAATCATGCACTACTTTTCTGTCAAATTGCCACAGTCTACCCAACAAAAAATGACAAACATCCATGTTCATAACATCACACAATACTTCATCATAATAACTTCCAATCTTAAATCTTACCACACACTATTCATTTACCAACACTTCGTGATCATCCTACAACCATGAGATCCTATGCAGATGTGGGTGCCTCTTCCTCTCCAACTGCAACTTCTCAATCATCTCTATAGAAACAACATTATCAGTACTACCACCATCAATAATGAATTTACAAACTTTACCTTTTCATTTGCATCTTGTACGAAAAAATTTCCTCCTCTGAATGGGTTCACTATTTTCATTCATCAAAACTCTCCTCATCATCAAGGCTTCACCATCTTCTGCTTCTTCAGAATGGGTTGAATGTGCATCTTCTCCATTTATATTTTCTGCCCTATTCTGATTTACAATTCTTCTTCTTGGTCTTTCCTCTTCATGAGGACACTCATATGATTTGTGCCCCTCTTCTCCAAACTTGAAACATGTTATTTTTAAATTTCCTCTTTCAAAAACCCCACCTGATGTTTCTCTTCCCCTAAAATTTTGATCACAAGGTTTGCTTGAGTTTTCACATTTTTCATCCTTGCTGCCCTTAATGTCTCTAATATTCTATTCATCCTTTTTTTTTTTGCACATAAGCCCTATCCTTTCTCTTTTTTTATTCTCAAACCTCTTGTTCATCCTTTGTTCTATCTTCAATGCTATTTGATAAGTGTCTTCCATTGTCACAACTCTAACCAGTGTCATCTCTTCTTGAATAACTGACCTCAATCCATTTATGTATCTTGCAACATTCTCTTGGTCACCTCAAAATGTTCAGTTCTAATAAGGATTCTAAGGAATTCTTTCGAATATTATTTCACACTCTTGCTGCCCTGTCTCAAACCTTGCATTTTCTTGAGCATGTCCAACTCATAATCCACATGAATAAACTGTCTTTTAAGTTTCTCCACCATTTTATCCCATATGTTAATCTTTTATTTTCCTATTCTTCTCCTTTCTAATTGAGTCTCTCTCGACCATATGGAGGCATGTCCTTTCAACCTTTTTTTTGCATATCTTAGTTTGTTTGGATCCTCTATCTCTTCAAATTCAGAATACTCCTCCATCTCATTCAACCAATCTATTAATTCTTCTAGATTTAGGCTTCCATTAAAGGTAGGTACATCCATTTTTGGTATTTTTTCCATTTTTGTTAAAACTTTCAACAATGGATCCCTTGCAACTACTGTAATTTCTTCTCTTTGTTCAGTATCCAAACTAGCATTCTTTGTGCTTTCATCTTCTTCATCACTTCCTGGGTCTCTCATTCTTGCAAACCCTCTCCTTATCTCATTTTGCAAAGTTTCAACCTGCCTTCCCAAAACTCTAAAATCATCATTCCTGACAAAATTATCTCCTATTCCTCTTGCTCTACCTCTACCATGATGGGCTCCTCTCCCATCCATTTTTTTCAATACCCACAACACAGTCCTGGTGCAACTACCTCTCTTCAACGCTTTGTTACACACTCAAGATATTGTTGCTCTGATACCACTAATGTAGAGAGTTATTTCACAAC
Source organism: Sequoia sempervirens (assembly GCA_007258455.2). Taxonomy (NCBI): domain Eukaryota; kingdom Viridiplantae; phylum Streptophyta; class Pinopsida; order Cupressales; family Cupressaceae; genus Sequoia; species Sequoia sempervirens. The sequence goes on along the minus strand of VDFB02058242.1, from coordinate 14,217,212 downwards.
CTCCACAAAAAAATGATTTCTTAAAACACAAGAAATAATAAGAAATACTCATTCAAACATTGCTACAAATAAACACAAAAATATACTCTCTTCTTGCAACCAAATCGCAGACTTGCATTACAAATTCATGAGCATTGATTACATCAATCCATAAATGACTCAAGGGCTGCAACATGGCCCATTTAATCTTACAAATAATAGCAAAATATTCTCAACAAAAACAAACTAATCTGATCACACAACCTTGAAACCCTTCTCCTGCACTTACACATGAAACAATGCATTGGAAACTACAAAATATTGCTCAATGTTTTCATCTGTCCTCAAGGGACTCAAGGGCTGCAACATGGCCCACATAAAATGAAAAATAACAGCAAAATATCATCAACTACAACAAAAAAATCTGATCATGCAACCTAGAAACCCTTCTCCTTCCTCAAAACTTGAAACTATACCTTGCAAACCTCCAATCAACTACTCCTTATGAAAGGACATTGTTGTAGTCTCACATTCATGCCTTCAACCTACAAAAACACACTCCAAAACCCTTCTTGGAGAAAATACATGCCCTTTTTGAGTTTCTCCTCCAAAAATCCTTTGGAAAAACTAAACAATAATGAATTTTTTTACCTTTTGTATGCCTTCAACAATGAAATGAAATGAAATTTCATTTTCCCTCATAACTTGGCATTTCATGTTCATTTCAACCTTGGTACGCCCAGCTCATGAAATTCAAAAATGCAGCAATAAATCATAAACATCACGCTAAAATAAGCCAAAAAGGCATTAAGGCAAGGCCCACTATGAAATTGGACTCTTTATTGCTTTTCCCACTTTCAATTTTAAAGGAAAACTTCAACCTTACCATCTTGAGCGCCCACCTCCACTTCCCTATTTTTTAGGGATCTTGGAATCATGAAAGAAACTAATTATTATGCAAATCCCAACACCTCCCCGCTACTTTTTCAAGAATTTAGCTTTTAAAACACCTTTTTTCTCCATTTTCCCTTATCCAGGTGCATTTATTTTGAACTCAAATGAAAATTCAAACTCACCAAATGCATTGATACTCAAATTCTCAAGGAAATGAAATTCACAAGCCAAAAATATGAATTACCAACACTCCAAAAGTGTCACTCAAAAATTAAACCAAAATTGAATTGAACGAAATTACCACTTGGCCATGGATGCTCTTGCATCAATAGTGCATCTGACACTTGCGAGCAACTTAAGCATCCCGACTATGTTTTACACTTGCATCACACATCAGAAATGTGGTGCACAAGCCCACACATATGATGAACACGTAGACAAATATGGTGCAGAAACTACATCACATCTGTTTGGTCTTCTTTGACCCCCTAAATCTAGCAAAAATTGACAAAATCACAAAGCAAGGAAAGGTCACACACCACCCTACTTGAGCCCTTTGACCACCTGAATGATCATAACCAGTACCCTCGATGCGCTGTGACTGGTATAGGAAACATAGCTCCGCTGCTTCTATTCAAAATCTCACTCTAGAGCTCCTAGAATTCTAAACTCAAAGCACACAAATGACCTATTTTGGACCCCCTATATCCTATTTATAATTTTTTTGACCTAAGAGGGCCCCCCTACTTCATAACTGACCGCATCAAATTTTTCCTTCAAACAAATATATCAAGTCTTGGATCTGCCTATAAGCCTAGTTTTTCATCGCCAATGCATTCACGCTTATCAAATTGACTTGTCAATAAATTTTCCAATTTTTTGGGAACTTTTTGAAGATTTGTCAATTTTCCCAAGGGGGTACCACACTATCTCGCTTTAACCGATGCATGCTAAGGCATACTAGAGTAGGTCTTGAGCTAATTTTTCCTGATTATTCTTTTACACAAAGCTCAAAATAAAATTGTATCAAAGGGGAAAAATGTAGACACTGAAAAATGTCCCGAGCCTGCAAGCAACATTTTCTCACTAATTTGCATCCTTCCTACATACTTAAATAATTTTAATTATTTAATTATTTCCTAATGTCATACCACTTTCTTCTATTAATTAGATAATTTTCAATTATTTAATTAATTCATTTTATCTTTATTCTTCTTTGGATTAATTAAATAAATCTAATTTATTTAATTACATCACTAATTACTCTCATTTCTCATCTATAATTAAATAAATTGTTGTTTTTTTAATTTTTCATTTTCATTTTCCCTCCTTCCTTTTATAATTAAATAATTTTTTTTAATTATTTATTTATTTTCCATTTCCCTCCATCTATTATTAAATAATTGCAATTTTCAATTATTTAATATTTCATTTCCCTTTTTCTTCTATAATTAAATAATTATTTTTAATTATTTAATTATTCATTTTCCCTCTCCTAAAATTAAATAATTGTTGCAATTATTTAATTTGTTCACTCACCCTATTTCTCATCCATTGATCATCATAACTCATCATTCAACCCTCACACTTCATTTGAATTGGATTTTCTATAAAAGCAAACTATGAATTCCATTTCAAGGTTAACCACAATCTTCATTGTTTTTCTATCACTCATATCATACTATCTTGAGATCTTTCTATCAATCATCCACATTGAGCTTATTGCAAGTATCTTGCACACTACATATCTAAGAGTAAACAAAGAAAATTTGAGAAGAGCAATGGACAAGAATCAACTTTGGCATAGGAATTGAGGTATTATTGTTCCATTATTATTTGATTTCCTTTGTCATCTTGTGCTTCATTATTAGATTAGGGTCTCTATAGCTTGAATTTAGGTATTTTTATGGTTTTTATCGATGATTCATTCTTTTCCCCCAGTTTTCCCTATCTACAGGAATAAATCCCATTGATTACAAGTGGATTTATAGAAATAAATTGTGTAGATGGTAAGTTAGGGTAGTACAAGGATAGACTAGTGGCCAAGGGCTACTCCTAGAGAGAGGAATTTTAATTTCATAAAAAAAGTCTCATGTTTCTAAGTCATCTTCATTAGATTCATTCTATATATTGTTGCAAATTGGGATTTTAAGATTAATAAAATGGATGTTAAAACTACTTTCTTGCATGGGGTTCTTAAAGAGGGTATTTATATGAGATAGTATAATAGTTTTATTGTGAAGGGTAAGAAAAATTTGGTTTACAAGTCAAAATAATCATTGTATGGTTCAAAATAGTCACTGAAGATGTGCCATAATTTTAATACATTTTTCATTGAGTTTTCATTTCGTTGGGGGTAACAAATATAATTTTGTTTATGTAAATATTATTGATGATTATATTCCATTTATTATCTTATATTTGGATGATATGTTGTTTATTGATAATGGAATGGTGATGATCATGTAGCTTAGAGTTAAAATGTTTTGGCATGTTTGATATAAAGGACTTTGGGGTTGTGAGAATTATTGTTGGATGGAGATTAGTAGTGATTGTACACATAATCTTTGATTGAGTCAAAGTAAGTATATGGATACTATTTTGTGATGGTTTACTATGCATGACTATAAACTAGTAAGTATCCAATTTCCTATTGGTGCTAATCTTACTTTGGACATGTGTTTTAAATATGATGATGAATTTGATGGGATCCCTAATATTCCTTATGCTAGTGTTTTTGGTAGTGTGATGTATGCAACAATTTATACTAGACCAGATATTTCCCAAGTAGTAGAGTTTTGAGAAGGTTTATGTCTAGCCCTAGTAGGGAGCATTAGATTTTCATTAAGATGATAATTAGATATCTGCACAAAAACTTTAATTACTATTTGTGTTATCATAGCACTAATGATGTGGATAACCCATTGGACATATAAGGATTTATTGATGCAAATTGGGTAAGTGACTTGGATATTAGAAGGTCCACTAGTGGATGTGTGTTTTCTTCATTTGGAGGTGCAATGATTTGGATGTTTAAAAGGCATACTATAATTTATTTTTCCACTACAAAAGTAGAATATATGACCATTATACTTTCCTCAGAGATAATTTGGTTACAAGGACTTTGTATTCCTCTCTCGATTTTTGTATAAATTGGAGGCATGAGATAGTCATTTCATAATTTTATTTTATAGGTAAATAAGTTTTATCAAAGTGAATCTAGGGTGTTAGCATGTTTGATATATATATATATATTTGTTGAATATTAATACATACTTGTCTTCATTTTTGTGTAGAATTTTTTTGAAATATTTTCTCCATGTAAATATTATGTTCATATGCTTGTCAATTTTATTCTTATTTTTTATTTATTCTATCACATAATCATCATATGATAATCCTTGGATAAAAAATTATATTTTATATTTGCACACACTTGTATAAGATTTTATTGTAGTTTCACCTTGTTTCTCAACACATCTCACATTATGTATCATAGTATAAAGAGTACTTCCTTCATTTGGCCTTCTCTATTTTATGCACTAAATTTATTTAGTATTATTCTACATAAGTCATATTTAAAAATAATTTTTAATCCATGATAAATATTTTGACATAACCCCAAGAGAGAAATTACACAAAAAAGTATTCATAATCCACAATGCAAAATAATAAACAAACATACCATCAAGATAACACAAGTTTACCCTAAGAAAATCCAACAAACTTGCACAAAACCACCAACTAGTATTACGAAAAACCATGTGCCTCTAAATCATTAGCTTACAAAATCATGTCCCCCTTATTTATTTTTTGGTACTAATTTTTTCCCATATTATATATTTTCAAATGTGCAACCCACATTAAAAATTTATCTCAATGTTACACACACCATGCAAGTGGCCCTAAGGATTCCTAACCCATGTGAAATACATATCCCTATATTTCGTAGGTGCACCACAAATAAATATTAATTTTACATTACAAGCACTATACAAGGTGAGCAAAAAGAAATTCCTAACATTCTTCCACTTGTATATATTTCTTAAGAGGTCAAAAGGTAACAAGTAAACTCAATCATCAAGGGGACAATCCCTAAAGCTAGCATGTACCATCAATACATCCAATTTCTCCATATGCTTTAAATAAAGATATATACAACAATAACCAAGGTGGACACCATCTCAAACATGAATCCCAACATCCTCCATCATGCCAATGCATAAAAGATAATTTCCAACCCAAAGATATACCACACTAACTATCATGTAGAAGCACAAACCCTACCTCAACTCAATATCAAACATAAACACTAAATCTAATGGTAACAAATAGGTCTAAGTAGTTTTTCAATTGATCACCATAGCTATAATAACAACCATAACTAGTGGTTGACACATCTAGCCAACCATACCTTAATCATTATAGGTAGATAGTATGTTATCAACATATCCAAACTAGAGTAAAACTTGATCACAAGTCCTTGTTTATATACTATCCTACATAAATAATTCTTCCAAGGTAAAAACACATAACTTGTAATTAAAAACCTTAAGATCCTCAAAAATGAACTATAATGAAAACATCCAATAAAGGATACACATCTAACCTATAATTCCCAATGGACAGGTAATTTCAAATCTTAAATCAACCAAGGAATCCAAAATTCCACCAATAGCACTCAAATAGGTGTAGAAAATTTCATCAATATCATCTAATACCAAGGAACATCCACAATGAGATGCAAACTTCCATACTAAATTTTTGCAACACAACTCCCTCACCACTAGACTCCAAATCTCTCCCAAGTTCTCCACACTCAATAAAGTAAAGATAATGAAGATCCTCCATGTTACTAAAAAATAATGAAATGAAATAAAATTAAATGAGGACAAACATGGTGATTATAATAGCTCCATGCAAGCCTCAACTAGAATTTCATGTGAACACAAACCTCCAAGAAGAAACACAAGACCATAGAGAGAACCTACAAATCAAAACCATGTAGCATGCCACTCTACCAACACCTCTAAGAGCTCAAATTGAGAAAAGTAAGATCTCCTTCACAAAACCCCAAATAGAAAATCCTTATCAAGGAAAATCCCCAAGCAAAAACAAGGAAAGAAATTTAAATAAAACAAGAGAATTCAATAAAAAATAGTGGGAAAGATGAATATCCCTAGAAAATATTTCCCAACATTTGATCAAAGAAATGACTATGTTTCTTCTTGCCCATTGTCATTCATAACCAAATCCTTTCTTTTTGTAAATACCTTTTATCAAAGGTCTATATATTTGGCATTCGCATGAGGTTGTCTTGGTATTTGACTCAAGAACTTTTGAATCAAGGTGGTCAATTTTGAAGCCTTCCAAATTATTAATTTAGGAAGTGATCCACAAATGGTACAAGGCTTTATAATCCAACTCATAAGTAAAATAATTATCTTTTATTCATTTATTTATATACCTATTGTGAGCATGATCATAACCTAAGCTAAACCTGCAAGATCTACATGAAACATACAAATATTTAGCAAGTTAAGTCAAGCTTGCAATGAAATACTTGAAAACATCAAACGAAGAAGCCATTAAACATAAAATAAACAAGAAATACATAATGGAAACTAGTTAAATGCCTCAAACCTCATCCCAGTGGGGGATTGGTATTGCATTGATGTGGAATTTCAGCCCTTTCCCAATCCTTGGATTGAAAGAAGCTTTGAAATGGATTCTATTGATGAATATTGATGAAAATAGATATAAACAAAGCTAAAAATGAATGCAAATGGATGAAATTGAGTATGCAAATGTGCAACATAACTTTGCTAAAATGGAAGTGGATTCTTTTCTCATAGAAATGAGGAGTATTTATAGGAGAAATGGTTGAATCAATGGTCAGGATTGATTTGATCAATCAATGGATGAGAATCCATGAGAGGTGAAGGCATGGATCAAGGATTCTCATCAATGGATGAGAATGCAAGTTGACAAGGATCAAGGATTTAATCAATGGCTCTCATTGATTTTAAGAAGCACAATGCCTAGAAATTAGGAAGTTGTTAGGAAGTTTGTTGCAAGATATTCCCATTCAAATGGAGGAATATTCTAGGGGAATATTCCCCTGCAAGTGGGAGGGTGAGAGAAATTAGCCATTTAGATAATTAAAACAATGTTTTAATTGTGCAAGATGGATGAAATTAGGATTTTCATTAAATTATAATTAACTTATTTAATGAAAGGGGGTTAAATGACATTTAATTCAATAATTAGGATTATTTAAATAAATGAGAAGACATAAAAAATTTAATTAAATAATTTGCATTACCTAATTAAATAAGATGAAAATTAGCGGGAAGGGGATGAATTAGCCAAATAATATTGATAATTTGATTAATAGGAGAAAATGATAAATTTAGTTAAATAATGAAGATTATTTAATTAAACTATCGAAAAGAGGTGATTCAGGATGAAATGGTGTTAGTAATCAAATTTAGATGTGCAATATCGATCATGAAAATTTTAAGTTTCTACATTTCCCCCTCTTTGAAGTGATGTACCTATTACATTGGTTCAAAGACTGGCACTTTTCAGATTAATGTTGTTGCTCAGATCAAAAATTTAAAAATTCTTTATTTTTTGGATGCACCAATGTTTCCCCAACAAAAAATTATGTTGGTATACTGCTCCCTCGAGAGATTGAGTGGAAATTTTAATTTTTAGGTTGAGATCACGACAAAGATTCAAGATCAATTCAGCTCAAAGAGGATGAAAGATACTTCTTTAGAAAGATCATATGTTTGATGTAGACATATTTTATGATGTATAGACAGTCATTGGCATGGATAACCTCATGTATATTTTGACATATATCACAAAAATTTGATACTTGGATAGAGATGTAAGTAAAGATATAAGAATAAGAAGAATAAGAATGAGATGGATATTGATTAACCATCATTTTTTGAGATTGATTCAGAAGTCCAACAAGCCTATGATTATTCGAAACTTTATTGGATATGGTGATGAGAGAGATGATTTTCTTGTTTCAGGGATTGGGATACTTCATTTAATTCCTTATTTTTGATAGAACACATAGACACCATGCATCAAGGTATTGATAACAAGGATAGCGTTGTATCTAATGTGATGAAATTTGACTTTGCAAATAGATAGGATAATCCTTCCTCACACATGACATACGTAAACCTCATTGGAATGTAGTTTAGAAGTTTAGAACATTTCAGACCAAAGCATACACAATAGTCAACAATTTATTCAAAATGACCTCCCTAAACACAACGAAGCAAGTATTTGCCAAGGTTATATTATAAGAACATAAGAAAAGATCAAAATGAAAAAACAATCAATGTTATTCATATCTCTTGTCAAAAGGTGTTGTTTAGAGGATAAGTATCCAAAATTATTTCCAATGATGATGCCCATTGTAGGAAAGATGTATCATAAGACATGTTAGAGGATGTTGGCAGGTTTGATAAGTTGTTTGAAAGGCCATAGATATAAGGTTTGATTAACATATTTGATAATGATCAAGAGTTTGATTTTCACATTTAAGGTTTGCTTCTTAGTTATTGTTGTACTTGTTTTTGTTTGTGTTACCAAAGGTTGAGGGTGATGATCAATTTAATATGGATGGAAGTTTATTGTGGGTGAAAGTGGAATGGGATGGGTGGTTTTTTGGACTTTTTGGAATATTTCAATGTTTTTGATGTTTTGCAAATGTTTTGAGGTTGTTTTTAGTCTTCTGGGTATATTTGAATGTTTAGGTTTTTTCAGGTATTTGAGGATATTTTAGGATTTTTCAAATTTTCAAATGTTTTTGTGCTTTTTGAGTTTTCAAATGCTTTTGTGTTTTTTGAGTTTTCAAATGTTTTTTATGTTTTCTAAGATTTAGACCAAGACCTAAGGGAAGACTAATCTAGGGCCTCATGGGCTCATCAAAGATTACCCTTTCCTACATTATGCATGTAGAGACCATGTAGTTCAACTGACTCTGACCAGTAACTGTTTATTGACGAGATATGAATACTGATGGATTGTTAGTTTATTATGTCATGCTCCTAAAGGCTGACCTAATGCATCTTGGGGGCACAACAATGATGGACTTGCCTACATTCAAGCTTAGAGACAATGTAGTTCGATAAGGTGTTTTTGAATTTTTGACTTTTTGACCTATTTAGGGATTTTGATGTGATTTGGATGTTTTTGGATTTTTGAGATGATTTGGATGTTTTTTATTTTTTGAACGATGTTGACAAGTGTATGGATATGTGACAATTTCAATGATATGTTTTGGGATTTTTTTGAAAACCAAGCTAGGATTGATTAATCTGATTGATAGATTATCGATAGTGATAACATTGTTTAGAATGCACAACAATGAAAGGATAGTGCTAAACAACACATGGATTGGGAAATGCTATAGCTCGAGATAATGATGGGTTGATTGGATAAGATAGATCAAGATTTTGAAGCTAGGCTCAAGGAACACAATCTATTGGAATGATTTGATATTACATTGAAGTGCAAGGTAGATGCAACTAATATTGATTGTTTGGATTGATGTTTGATGAAAGATAAAGCTTGATAAGGAACATCTTCTCATCAAAATGTGCCATGGGCTAGTGATTTAGATTTTTTATTACAAATTATTTGACCAATTTGATTTTATGTTTTGCAAATGTTTAGATCATCACATAAGTTATAGGATATAGCTCTGATTTATTCCTAAAGCAAGATGTAAGTATCTACCCCCAGTGTCTAGATATGTATGGAATAATATAGGTGGATACATGGATAAATGAATGGATTGATGGATGGGTATTCGAAGGATTCCAAGGATTATCTTATGATAGGATAACATGTTTGGATAAAGTATGCTTCTTTGGACAATGCCTCATGGCTTAGATAATGTTGGTTAGGATAGGATCAATGATAGTGACCCATGTCAAGATGTTTACCATAAGCAAGCATAAAGTACATACCAAACCTTTACCAAGATCAAGATAAGTTAGATGGGATGAAAATGGATTGGATAATGAATCATGGTTTTATTATGGATAATATGGATGGAATGCGAGATTTATTATGGATGGGATGAGATGCTTCCACTTGAAATGGTGCACGTAGATGCTCAATTCTACTCATGACGTATGTTTTCCAAGTTTTCATCATGTTACTTGTCCAAAGCGCCACCATAGTGGTTTTCACTAGAGGATGATTTTTCTATTGACTATTTTCTTGATTTTTTTTTTAATTTTGATTTTGATTTTTTTTTTGAAAGTTTATGCTCATGTTGAAGCACCTGGTGGTGTTGATGTAGACACAGTTGGTGTTGATATAGATGTTGTTTCTATCATGATGTGCCAATGATATCCTACTTAGAGGAGTTTTTTTGCTAAGATACGGGTGCTTGAATGTAAACCCCTATATTTTTTTGTCGTCTTTATTGATACCGGAGTTAACCTTACCTAGATGCACACATCACAATAAAGTGCCCTTAGAGTCCTTATGATAAAGAGTTGCATACCATGGATGTCAAAGTGGATGATGGAATGCATTGATGGATATGATATGTAGATGGACTGGTCAACAGTTTAGAATCTTTGATTCTCCAAACTTGGGGTGACGAGAAATGATGGGTGGAAATGGAGATTTGATTGGACAAACTTCTTGATATACCTTGTAGATTGCTCTTGAAGCTTTCTTTTGTATTGATGGAAATTTTTGATGGATGAACTTCCCTTTTTGATTTTTTTCCATAGTTTATTTAACTAATGGAGTGTGATAGGGATGATTTTCTTTATTTTACTCTGGTATCCATTTGAATTTTTCTTGTCCATTTTTATTTTCCGATTCTTTTGCTTCAATAATTTGCTCTTTTCTTTGATATAGACCTCTTTCTTGTGGTTGGTCCCAATTAGTGGGTGGAAAGATGCATGGACGATGATCCATGATATGAATGGTTGGATTGTTGGTAACCATTTCATCATAAGGACTCTTCGTGCTCCCCATGTTTGTTTTTGCAGTAGATAAAGTTGCCCCTAGTATTATGTGAGTATTACTGATATGCTTTGATTCTGCTACTGACAAACCATTTCCTCACTATTCAATATTGTTTAGCTTTTTTTTTTTTTTATAATGCTTCATATCCTCATATTCACTTTCTTCAATTTGTATGGAGGATGTGTTTGATTTTGATGCTTCTCCAAAAGGTGTTGATGCTTTACAATCCATATAGAAGTCTTCCTCATGATCCATTTATACTTGCTCTTCAAAGAATGTTTCTAATTCACCATCCATGTAGAGGTCTTCTTCATGATCAATTTTTGATATGTCTATGGATTTTTCTATGACTTGATCATGTGTAAAGATATTAAGAGTAGGAGAATCTTGTTCCTTGGTAATAATATCAAGAGTATGAGACACTTATTTTGGATGAAGATCATCTACTTGTTCATTAGGAGTAAGCATCTCATGGGTAGATGGAAGAGTATGTGATAAATGGATATGATCATTATTTGTGACATCTTGTATGGATTGGAGAATACCCATTATATCATGGTAGTATCTTGGAGATATGGATCCTTGATCTTGACTCTATGTGGTGCTATCTTCAATTTGCTTTGGTTCATGTTCTTGACATGGATCAATTTCAAATGATGGATTGTTTGCAAAGGGTTCTTGAATGTCTTCATTATGCATGGGTATTGGCTCAATATTTTCTTGATCTTCAAGTGAATTTGGATCAAGTGTTGAATTAAGGATTTCTTCAATATTGGCAACCATTAGTTCAAATGATGTCAATATTTATTAGAAAGGACCATTGCTAGAATTCGGTAAAAGATGTTGACCATGCGTTAGAATAAATTCGTGAGGTATATCATCTAATTCATTGGGTGATGTAGAGACATTGTCAACATGATCATTGGTAGATGAATCTTGAATTTTATCCTCAACAATTGTGGTAGAAACCTTGTCAATATCTTCAACCATGAGATCAAATGATGTTAAGATTTCTTGAAATGGATTATTGTTAGATATTGGTGAGGGATTTTGATCATGATTGTGAATAGAATCTTGAGGTATGTTTATTTTCTTACTGGTTGAGGTAGAAAATTCTTCAATGTGATCATTGGTAGATGGATCTTGATCATTATCCTCAACACTTGAGGTTGAGATACTGTCAATGTTATCATTAGTGGTTGATCCTTGAAGGTCATATTTAATAGTTATTTCTCCTTGATTAATAAGGTCTTGGATGAGATTCTTGAGTTTGATACAATCCGACATGTCATGACCTTTTGTGCTATGGTAATCACAATAATCATTATCATCATACCATGAGAACTTGAAGCTAGGTTCAACCCCATTTAATGAATCTGAAAGATTGATAGGTTTAGCATGGACTAGCTTGTTTAACACTAATTCGATTGGCTCCCCTAAAGGAGTGTATTCACATTTGGTAGTGTTGTTGGATTTCAAGCTTTGTTGTGATTGAGATGCTTGTTGATGTTGTGTTTGATATGCAATGTTTTGATGATCATGAAGATGTTGTTGATGTAAATCAATATTTTGATGATGTTCAAGGTGTTGTTGATATAAATCAATGTTTTGATTATTTTGATGAGGAATGTATTGATTTTGTGATGGCATGATTTTTTGACCTTGATATTGATATTGTTGATTATTTTGTTGGATGATGTGTTGCTAAGGTATGGATGAATCCATCCCAAAGTCCCCCATGTATGGATTTAAGATGTTCAAGTCTGATATGTTTATGTTTGGGATGTATTGTTCTTGTGAACTAATGTTGTGATGAGAAAGACTCATGCTTGTATTTTTTATTAGATATTAGTTTTTTGGAACCCTAGGTTCATGCTTGTGTTTTGAACACCTAGATTTGTTGGATTTTGAATATTGTATAATGGGTTGATGTATCGATTTGTGAAACTTATTTGATCTACCATATGACAAGATGTTCCAAAGTTTTGATTAGGCATACCCATATTTGTTGTGTCATTGGAGTTTGTAGGATATGATGAACTTATGTATGGATAGTATGATGTAGTTGTAAAAATTCTAGTATCAAACTCTTTTATTCCAAGGTTTTGTTGGTTTAGGTCACTTATAATAGATAAAATTTGGTTTTGTTCTATGTATTTCTTATGTTTTTATCTTGTTGCAAAAGTGAACCTCTAAAGTTTTTAGGACCAATGATGTGAATGGATGATGAAATGATGGGCGATGTGGATGATAAAGAACTCTCAATTTTGGACAACACTAGACTTTAGGTTTGATGTTGGTGTTTTTGATGAGGATACTAATGAACTTGGTAAATCCTAAGAGTATACTTGTGACTTTAGGATAGACTTTGTTCAAAAGGATGTTTTATATTCTAACTAAATGTATTAAAAATGATTCATTTCCAATCATATAGCTAAACTAGATGATGGTTGATGAAACCTTAAGTCTAGGAGGTTGTTGTGCTCAAAATTTAAAGTTTTTTGTGAGGGGAGATGTAAAATGTTTTGAGATGGATGGGATGATTGATCCTAGTGTTTTGAACCTAAGAGGGACTTTGTTTACAAGATCAAGGTAGTGAAAAAAATGCTTTACCCTTGGAGTGATAAACCTAAGAAATCAATGTTTGGATGGTAGAACTTTGATACAATGTTTTGGTATGAATTTCTATGTTTTATTTGTGTTGCTTTGGAAGTATATATGTTTGAAAATGAAACCAAGATGTACCTACTTTGTGGGTCCAATTGAGTTAAGCTTTTGATTAATGAACTTGCTTTTACCACATCAAATGTATTGATTAATTTCAAACTAAATGTCTATAACTAAGAAATTTTCTTTCCACAAAGCTTGAAATGTGAAAATTAGGATGCTAAAGCCATAGTCCCTAGGTTAAATTTGATATATGTGAATAGAGATATGGTCAAATATATTGGGAAACCATTGATATATTGTTTTGAAAAAACTAAGATATAGGTAGAGGTATGCAAAAATATATTGTCTTTGAAATCCAATCATAAATAATCGAAGGGTTTGAAATTTGAAGAACATGTTGATGTTTTTTTAAGTTCATTTTAGAAAGCAATGTATTTACTGACTCAATGGGTATGGTAGATATCTCGCAAGTCCTCTTCTACAAGACTTACTAGTTTGGCTTAGAAAAATTAGTCACTTTACAATCTAGAGGAATATAGGTACGTCACTTCTTAGTAGGCTTACCTCACCCCCAAAGGAATGATGTAATTCAAATCCATAGAGGGGTGAAATAGGCCATGTCAAGTAAATGCATAGTCTTGACATGCCTAGCTTTGTACAAGAGAATTAACTCTTAAGATTTATGTCTCAACTATAAACCGGACGTGGTAAGTAACTTCTCGGAATGGTGCTATTCTGATGCACTAGCTCAAAGAACATTTCATAAAACTTGGTTGGCCTCTAGAAAAGGTTTTTAGTGACATCGTGAACACAGGATATAAACCATATGTAAGCTACTTAAAGCTTTAGTCATTCCTGCCTAACTTATTACATTTGGATGAGGATTAGGCACTACCATGTTACCACGCCTTCGATATAAGCTACATTCTTTCGATTTCGCAAACTTTATATAGCCCTCTAGTAAATGTGATTTTAGGGTCACTTATGAGTTCTCCATTGTGGGATGTGTCTCATAAGTAGGCCCTTATCTAGTAAAGACAATAATATGCTATTTCTCTTCACCCAAGATCGCATGAAGTGCAAGGGGATAGGATACATAACAAACCCTTGAGGTGACTTAAAAAGTTTGTAAAATTAGAGTTTTTCTCTTCACCCAAGATCGCGCAAAGCACAAGGGGAGTGGATACACACTAAATGTTCACACAAGCATGGCAAGCACAAAATACATTCATTCTTTTTAAATCCTCAAAGACAATGATGACTTCATTTTAATAGTACCAAACTGAATTATGAATTTGTGTTGTTCAATTTTAAAATAACATTGCAATGGTGAGGATGTTTGGGTTCAATTTTAGCCAACTTTGAAAAATCATAGCATTGTAAGTTTTAAACCCAATTCAAAACTAGTAGTCCTAAAGCATGAAATAAAGTAGTAAGATGGGTTATATCATCCCATAAGTGTTTAAAAACACTTTTACAATAAATATCAAGTGATATTATTCTCCTTCACTTCAAGATTTTATGCTCCTTTCCAAATCTACAAAATAGTTAGCCTCACAGAAAAAATACTAGAAGTCAGTAAATGATCAGAGAGTAGATTAAATTGAAAATTCAAAGCAGACATGAAAATTTAACTCTCTTTTACCTAACAATTGTGTCGCTCTGGTTCGGAGCAAAGGAATCGTTGTATGACAAATGTGTTGTTGTTTTACAAAAGTTTCGCTCTGTTGAACTTATGGATGTCTCTCTGTCAAAAATCGAAGAGGTCAATTGCATCTGAGCTTTGACAAATGCATCATTATTTTTAATGGTATTGCTTAGGTGAACTTGTAATCACAAAAACAAATAGAATGGTCAATAGAATCAACATATCAAAAGTGATGCTATAAAAAAATGACAAAGGCCTGCCAATGCAAATAATAGCGGCACTATATTTCAATAATGTTGCAATTTACAAAGGTGTTGCTCTAGAAAAATAATAATAGCATCACAATGCGAATGATTGCATCACTATTTGCAATAGTGTCACCCTACACTAAACAAAAGTGTGGCCGAGCCCTACAACCTACAAATCATAGAAAAATCAAGCAAAATTCATCAAATTTGGTTAGTTATGCCCCCCTTCTAGCACCAGAATGTGAGCATGATCATAACCTAATCTAAACCTACAAGATCTACATGAAATAAACAAAGATTTAGCTAGTTAAATCAAACTCCCAATGAAATACTTGAAAACATCAAATAAAGAAGCCATTTAAACATAAACATACAAGAAATGCTTAAAGGAAACTAATCTAATGATTCAAACCTCATGCCATTGGGGGATTGGTGATGCATTGATGTGGAATGCCAACCCTTTCCCAACCCCTTAGTTGAAACAAGATTTTAAACAAATTCTATTTATGAATATTGATGAAAATAGATGTAAACTAAGCTAAAAATGGATACAAATGGATGAAAGTGAGTATGCAAATGTGTAACATAACTTTTCTAACATGAAAGTGGATCCTTTTCTCATATAAATGAGGAGTATTTATAGGAGAGATGGTTGAATCAATGGTCAGGATTGATTTGATCAATCAATAGATGAGAAGCCATGAGAGGTGAAGGCATGGATCAAGGATTCTCATCAATGGATCAAAATGCAAGTTGACAAGGGTCAAGTATTTAATCAATGGCTCTCATTGATTTGAAGCACACTTCCTAGAAATTAGGAAGTTGTTAGGAAGATTGTTGCAAGATGTTCCTATTCAAATGGAGGAATATTCCCTTGCAAGTGGGAGGGTGAGAGAAATTAGTCGTTTAGATAATTAAAACAATGTTTTAATTGCGCAAGATGGATGAAATTATGATCTTCATTAAATAATTAACTTATTTAATGAAAGGGGGTTAAATGACATTTAATTCAATAATTAGCATTATTTAATTAAATGAGAAGACATAAGAAATTTAGCTAAATAATTCGCATTACCTAATTAAATAAGATGAAAATTAGCGTGAAAGGGGATGAATTAGCCAAATAATATTGATCATTTGATTAATAGGATAAAATGATAAATTTAGTTAAATAATGAAGATTATTTAAGTAAACAGTTGAAAAGAAGTGTTTCAGGATGAAATAGTGTTAGTAATCAAATTCAGATGTGCAATATCGATCAAGACAATTTTAAGTGTTTGTATCTATTTACATGTCTATGTCTATATGTGTGCATGTATTAGTTTAGATAGATATTAAAATTTAATGTTCATATAGAAATTTTTAAAAATAAAATAAAAGAAAGTAAATAATTTATTTTCATTTATTTTTTGAAAACTTTACATGGTTTATATGATTTATTTCATTCTTTTTAAAATAAAATAGTTGTTTAAAAGATATTTAAAATGATATACACATATAGATTTATATAATTAATGTTCATGATAATATACAAATTAGTATAGATATCTTAAATACATTTACCTAAAAGATGTTGATAGATATCATTCGCATGAATCTTATTTATCCTATGTAAATATTTAATATAACATGTCTCTTATATATATATATATATAGCTTTGTTAGTTGTGTGGTAGTTTAAATTACATTTATTTAATTAGTATTGTAGACACTAAAAATTGTCCTAGGCTTGCAACTCTTTCTTTTCTATGTCATTTCTCCTTTATTCGTCCATTCTTCATAATTAAATATTTTTTAATTATTTAATTATTTTCTAACCTCATATGTCTTCTATTAATTAAATAATTTTAATTATTTAATTAATTCATTTATATCTTTATTCCTCCTGATCAATTAAATAAATTTTATTTATTTAATTGCGTCACTAATTGAGCCCTTTCTTTCTAAAATTAAATAAATTCCTATTTATTTAATTTCTATGTCACTTTCCACTATAATTAAATACTTATTTTAATTATATAATTATTCATTAGCTTTTTCTCTCATAAATTAAATTAATTTTATTTATTTAATTGGTCCACTCTCTTGTATTTTGAATTAAATTATTATTTAATTCAAAATGATTCCTCCTATGTCACATTCTTCTATAATTGAATAATATCTTTATTATTTAATTATTCAATGGTCACCCAAATTAAATAATGTTTATTATTTAGTTTCCCTTCTCACCTCTTTGTGCCAATCTTATCTTCCACATCAAATCTTATCTCCTGGCATTTCATTTAATCTTGGCCCTTGATTGAATTATCTCATAATTCAATCTCAACCCTTCATCCTTATCATTTTCCATGATTTTTCTCTAACCCTATTCCATACCTCATCTCTTAATCTTGGCCATTGATTATTGTTCTTTCATCCTAGACCTTCATTCAAAATTGACTTCTCTATAAAAGACCTCTGTCATTGTCATTTCACCATCTTGGAACCTTGAGCTATCTAAAGTCCTCTTGCTATCATCTTGCATCCATAGTCCTTTAGAATCTTCAATATTTTGCTTTGAAATTATCATAGGCCATATTACTCAGAATCTGAGGGCAACCATATCATTCAAGCAAAATGGAGAACTGCAATGGAGGTGAATTAATGAAGGCATGAAGATTGTGGTAATGTTGTTTCATATTTTGTGTCTTTATGCTTATTTGTACTTCATTGTTGATAAGGGTCTTATTTGCATCATTATTTACCTAACCTTAATATTTTAGCCCTAATTACATTGGTGAACCCAACGCTAGCATTCAAAATTGCATAGATTGTACAAAAAAATTGGAATTGTAGGTTGCAGGTACGGATCGCCGCAACCGCGAAAGCTAGAACGACGCAATCGCTAGGCCGAACAATGCAATTTCTCTACATAAGGGAAAACTTAAATTTTTCTTGATTTCAAGTTGTTTTCTGTTAGATCTAGGTCTTTTCACCTTTTGGTTTGTTAGTCTAACCTTAGCTTCAGATCATAGGCACCATTAGGTCATCTCTTTTTTGGCAGACTGTTGTTATTTTGCAGATTCCAAGTTTTTGCACCGCATCCGACTGTTGTTCGCCGCAATCATCAAAAACCTAAGCTGCATCTATTCAAGTGAACCGCAGTTGACATCCAATGAACCACAGGCACAATGTTTGAGTCACATCTGCTCACTGCCATGAGTCACATTCGTAATTTCTATGATGCAATTTCCTGTCTTTTCATATTTTTTAGATTTCATTCAAAATTTCCAATTTAGGTCATTTTCATTTCATAGATTAGAGATTTTTTGTTACTAATATCTTATTTCTAGTGTGTCGCATAGGTACCAAGGAGACATTCCCATTTACATTGATCAAACAAAACTATCTTGTCTTCTTTTCACTCATTGGCATTGAAATTAATCTTGCATTCTCACGTCATTGGGATTAATTTACCTAATCTACATTTCACTCATCTCGTTAAAAAGAACTTGCATTGTCACTCATTGGTTTAAAATTGATCTTGCATCTAGTATCTTTCTCACATATTTCTTTGGGAATTAAAAAGAACAAGTGTTTGCATTGTCTTTCACACATTTGGATTTTGGAATTCAAATGAACGCCATGCGAGTGGGAGGAAAAGGTGTCTGTGTATCCAATCCCCTTGCGCTTTGTGTGATCTTGGGTGATCAAAAAAATCTTTGTCTTGCTTTGTTACCTTTAGAGGGGTTGCCTCGAAAGAGGGAATGACTCCAACCGGTTTTTCACTCGAGCCGATATATAAAAGAATAAGACTAAATTGTCAAGTCCTCACAGTGGTCTTTTCCCTTTTCATACAGTGTCACTTGAAACTCGGTACCTACCTTTTCTTTTAAAGGTATAAGAGCCCCTAGTAGAGTGATTAAAGCCTTAAGTGGCTTGTTGAATGTTTTTGGGGAGCCGTGTCCCCAAGTATTCACTAAGAACCTTATTGTAGTGGCAAAAATCCCTTTCACTTGCTAGCACAACAATGATCATTGTGAAGCCACCTAATGTCTTCACTAAACATTGTGTAGAGACAAGAATTTATCCTTGTGGGGAATTGAGACTTGGTGAACCTGAAAAGTGAGTCTGCTATAAGGGGGAGCCTACGCCATCAAGTCTCTAGTTGTCCACCTTGTTTAAGTGGTTGGAGAAATCCAAGTGGGGATCTAGTAGTTGGTATCCTTCAGAAGCCATAGGTTGTAAAGTGTGTTTGCAACTGTCTTTTAAACTTTTCACATTCAGACAAGACCATAAATAATTGTTTTTAGTGTTTTCCAAAACAAGATTTCATATTATCACCTCAAACTTTTGGAAAAAATTCAACTAAAATTCAAACTACTACACAGTGAACTGCAACTGACTATCCTAAACTACAATCGCCATAGTTGTAAACCACAATTGACAAAACTTATCCACAACCACCAATTTTGTAGACCACAATTGACTATCCCGAGCCACAACTATAACCAGAAATGACACAATTTCTTAAGACAAAAATCCAAGACCAAAACTAAAACAAAGCCTCTCTCTGATTAGTCCTAAGCACAACCAAAGTTTTTACCTACATACTTTCAAGTCTTCCATTTAGCATTTAGTCATTTAGCTACCTTGCATCCATCATAGACAAAACATTGCCTTACCCTTTAGCTTGCATAGACCTTGGAAGAAACCCTAGCAAACTTAAGATTTTTCCATAGAAACCAAATTAAGTTGCCCTGATTTTATCATCCTCCATCATTTTAGTCCTTTTGTCACCTAGGTTGTCCCTCAACTCCCAAGGCTAGTTTTAAGCTCACCTCTTGTCAAAATTTGTCACTTAGTCACTATTACCATTGAAATCTTGGCAACACAAATTGGCATCTTTGGTCCTCTTGGTTTAGGTGATCAATCTTACCTTTGGTCTCCTCATAGGGTAGTTTATAGCCATACCTTTAGTCTCATTTATAAGCCATTTCCATCACACTTGCATTTCACTCACATTGGCATTACTACACTTTGGACCTCATTGTGACACTCACATTTGAGACCTTGAAATTTTGTCACTTTGAATCCATAGTTGCATATCATCCTTAGGCATACTATACCTCCAAAAATCTAAAAAAAAATCCAAATTTTTTTTTTTGCATAACCTTGGTTTAGTTACACCTTGGTCATCCTTAGACATATTCTTTGCATAAGTCATACCATATCACAAACACTACCTCTTGCAAGTCTCACATGGTCAAAACTAGGTTGCAAACAGGACAAGAAGATGAGATGGCTTTCCCAATAGACAAGGACTTTATAAACCCATTTACAAGTTCCTCACAAGGGTCTCCCAAATCATACAAGTCATTATTTGAGAAATTTGTCACTAGAGCCCAAAAGGGGCATGTTATCATAAAATACATAGAGGTTGCCTCACAAGATCCTAAATTTTCCTCCTTTATAGATGAATACTTGGCACATGACCCCCAATGTTACCTAGCAAAACTCTTTTCATAAGGTACCACACTCCCTCCCAAGTTTGGCATAAGTACCATACAATCAACATACACACCTAATAACCAAACTCAAGGGAACAACATGTCCATTCCATAAGTAAACACGTCCATTTCACAAGTGAATTCTTCAATTTTGCAAATAAACACATCCATGCCAATAGGAGGAACCACACAAGATGCAACTAAAATCCATACCTCCTTATGTGACACCCAAAGCATGACACAAGGAACAACATTTACCATAAGAGCTTCATCATCAAACCCATTTGGCTTACACGACACAACAAATAGGCCTAAAATTTTCCTTAACACTACAATGGCTATACCAAAGACACAAGGCAACCTACATGGTCATACCTTTACAAGCTCATCCAACGCATTCCATAACATACACATACCAACCCAAAACATTCCAACCCAAAACATTCCAATCGAAAAAATTCCAACTCAAAATATATCAACTCAAAACATGACATTCAAACCAAAATCCATCCTACACCCACACATTAAACCAAAACCCATCACATAGTGTCTATTGCAACATGGCTTTTTAGACCCAAACAATACACAAGTGGATGTCTTGAAAACAAAAATGATAGCCCTTCAACAATGAATGGATGACATACAAATGACAACCAAAAATCCATACACAACCCAAGACCTATGTCCATTTCCTTTTGACAAAAATTTATGCATGTCGCCCTTCCACAAAATATGTCATACCAAATTTTCCAAAGTACAATGGGAGGCACAACCCTCTTGAGCACATAAGGGAATTTACCACACATTGCATGGACATCGCATTTGAGCCTACGTATCTCATGATAGTTTTTCCACAAAGCCTTAGAGGCATAACCCTTGAATGGTTTTCTAAACTTCCAACTAGCATAAAAACATGGAGTGAACTAGCCAAAAAATTCATTAAACACTTCACCTTTAACATTGACAAAGAAATATCAATAGCCACTTTATGTCACACTACCCAAGAGGAAGGAGAAAAATTTATCACTTTATTTCAACGATGGAAAAGCTTAGCTAGTCGATGTCCAATTGAGATACCCAAAAAACAAAAGGTCACTATTTTCCTAGAAAACCTCAACTCAAAATTGGGAAGCGAACTAAAAGTACAATGTTGTATATCATTTATGGACCTAGTGGAAAAAGGTATTATCATTGAAAAGACTCTCATTGAAAAAGGTGAACTCAAAATGGAAAACAAGACCACAAGGAACCAAAATATCCCAAGCGACAAGAACAAATATTGATCCTGAAATAAGAATGTTACCAATGATGGATTTGTTGATGCCAAGACCATACATGCAGGTCCTATCATTTCACTTAGAGGCCCTAATACATTAAATAATGTCTCAAGAGTTGTTGATCAAACTGAAAACATTGTCCAAAACCCACAACAACCAAGAACACAAAGGAAGTTTCCAAAATGACAATACACTGCACTTAGTGAACCAATTGAGTCAGTCTTCAAACAACTCTTACATCACAATGTCATACAACGTCCTAGGCCTAAACAGTACGATCTTGGACAGTTCAAATCCTCCTAGTGGGATGATAATGCTTTTTGTGACTATCACCAAACTAAAGGACATAACCTCTCGTTGTGTCGATAGTTGAAGAACATTATACAACACCTCGTGGAAAGTAGTACTATTGAGGTTAATGGATGAACATAACAACTGACTTCAAACAACAACCATAAAGTCTTTTCTGATCCATTGCATGACCATGGGAAAGGAAAATACCCCAATACAGGCAATAAGACCAATAATAACACAACTAATTACACCAATGTCAAATATGACTATGGACATTCCACTATCATAAACCACATTCGAGCTGCCAATGAACATGTTAATACCATCAACGATAAGAAAGATCCTAAACATGTTGTCAATACCTGTCGTACCAAAATAACCGTCCAAGGCCCTCCTCCAAATCAACAACAAGCATCGTAAGCCCAATATGACCTCCTTACCTAATTAGGGAATACTCCAGTACAAATTTTTATCCTCAAATTGTTACACATGTATCTCCCGACCATAGGGCCATCTTAGGAAAAGCCTTGCAAAACATGACCATACCTAATGATCTTGATGTCAATCATTTTGAAGAAATGGTCAGATACTTGACCAATTCCCACCATGATACCTTCTCCAAACAAGATTACACCACAGAAAAGCTAAATAATAATGACCCTTTACATCTTGAGTTCCTTGTCCATAAAGCTAAAGTCGAACGATTTTTGGTAGATGAAGGAGCTGGGTTAAATATTTGCACTTTAAAATTGGTTAAGGAATTAGGCTTCTCAAAGGCATGTGTAGATACTACCAAAGGCATTGTTATCAAGGCATACGATGATGAAGAAATAAATTCCAAAGGAATTATAACACTTCCTATTCAAGTCGGACCCACACTCATGGAGACCACTTTCCAAGTCTTAGACCTCGAGTTACTATATAACCTTCAATTAGGCCGACCATGGATTCATGCCATGAAATCTGTTCTGTCCACATACCATCAATGCCTTAAATTTCCATATAATGGCACTAAAATAACCATAGCTAGTGATCATGATCCTTTCCAATATTGCACTAACCTATGAGGAATACCCCAGCAGCAAGTGCCTATCAACCAAGAGGCATCATCGTCCACTTCATCTCATTACATTGATCCTTCCAATCTTTCTAAGGCGTCCATTTCAAACCCTCCATCTTCCACTCCCAAATTAAAGGTCCAAGAGAAAGGTTGTGGAGAGCACCACATGAAGAGATCTTATTGCATCAGTTAGATAATGTCGTCTAAGTCATATGGAAAACCAACAGTGAACAAGAAAAAAACTAATGTCACTATTCAATTTCCTCCTACCAATGTTTTCACAAAATGGGGAGAATTGAGAAAAGAAACTATCAATGAAGAAGACATGACATCCTAGCTTTACAAAGAGGACAATGTAAAACCCCTTCCACCCGCACAAATACCCAAGGAACAGTATGGTAAAGGTTTTAAAATTATGCAAGATAAAGGATATGACAGATATAGCGGGCTTAGATTACATCAAGATGGAAGGACTGAACCAATTACTATCCTTAAATGACCAAAGGGTCTTGGGCTTGGATTTGAATTAATAAAGATTGGCTTTTCAAGTACCACATCACCTTTACAAGAGGAAGTGAGTGTTTCTGAGGCTATCAAGATATCCAATGAACCCACCAACCAACCTAATTATTCCATTGACTCAAATGAATACAAATGGGGTTCTAACAAATCATCTAGTGACTATGAACTTTATTAAACATTTAGAGAGTTTTGTGAGCCTACTTTTGATGAAATATTTGAGCAAACATTCAAAATTGGCTCATCACGAGACACGTCAAAACCTAACATACCCCCTCCTAAGAATATGGAGGACACCATAAAATCCTTCTGGAACTATGTCAATAATTTAGCCTTTACCTTGACTCCTTTGAACTTTGACCTTCTAATGATTTCATGCCCTTAGCCTATCCCCAACTTGTTGATTGGGATCAACAAGACCCCCCTATCTTAGATATCTTTGAGAACGATGAAGCAATAGTCGAGTTCATGGGATTGCGTGAAGGGATTCCTAGTGGGGACCATAAGGATGGATTTTCCATTGACTTGGATAACATGGCATATTATGGGGAGTTTGTCCACCCCTCTAGTCACAAAAGTAAAAACATTAAAAAAAAAATGGAAAAAATAAAAATAATGAATCCTTAGGTGAAAATCAAAAGGCGCCTCTAGACCAAGAAAATAAAATAGAAAGGACATATCTGAGGGAGAAAACCTCTTACAGGCACCCAAGGATGGAGGTTTGAACATTCTCCCCATTAATCAAGAGAAGTCACCAATGCTAATCGAGAAATCAGAAGAAATCAACTTTGGCACTAAATATGGTCCTAAGATAATCCATTGTGCGACATCTTTGATAAAATCCGAGAAAAAGGAGTTCCACACTTTCTTCGTAGATAGACAGATTAATTTTTCCTAATCATATGTTGGCATGCCTGGATTAGATCCTAAGTTTATACTACACCATTTTCCATTATATCTGAATGCTAAACCCATAAAAAAAAACTTCAAAAAAGGCATCCGCAGATTGCACTATTAGTCAAGGATGAATTAAATAAATAGTTGGATGTGGGATTCATTCAATCAATTGATTATGCAAAATGGATTTCCAATTTAGTTACAAGTCACAAAACCAACAGGTGATATCCGTGTTTTTATAGATTTTCGAGATCTAAACAAGGTGTGTCCTAAAGATGATTTCCCATTGCTAAGCATTGACATAATTGTAGACTCGATGACTAGGTACAAGATGTTGTCCCTTATGGATGGCTTCTCGGGATATAATCATATTAGAATTGCACTAGAAGACCAACACAAGACAACCTTTACTTGTCCATGGGGCACCTATTGTTGGAACATCATTCCTTTTGGACTGAAAAATGCAGGAGCTACATATCAACGTGCTATGAAAACCATTTTCCATGATCTCATGCATACCTTGATGGAAGATTATGTGGATGATCTATTGGCCAATTCATTATCATGAGTAGACCATTTGAGAGTCTTGGAAAAAATCTTCACAATACTAGAAGAATATAAAGTGAGGATAAACCCTAAGATGTGTGTATTTGGTGTGACATGAGGAAAACTTCTTGGGTATATAGTTTCTAGATGAGGCATTGAGGTAGACCAAGCTAAAGTAAAAACCATAATGGACATACCTCCACTAGCAAACATAAGTCAATTAAGGACACTCCAAGGATGATTACAATCCATCAAACACTTTATAGCACAATTGGTAGATAAGATACATCCTTTCCAACATTTACTTAGAAAAGAATTTCCGTTTGCATGGACAGAAAAATGTTAGGAAGCTTTTGAAAAGATCAAGGAATATCTATTGACACCACCTGTATTGATGCCACATGTCGAAGGAAGGCCTCTTATTCCATATATTTCAGCAACTACATCCACACTAGGGGAATTTCTTGCAAAAAATCATGATGAGGGTCATGAGCGAACAATATACTACATCAGTCACACCTTGCTTGGGTATGAGCTAAATTACAGTCCAATAGAACATGCTTGTCTTGCGGTAGTTTTCGCTAAACAACTAATGCACTACATGTTAAATCATCAAACATAGTTGGTTGCTAAGATAGACCCGTTAAAGTATCTTCTTAGCAAAGGACTATTGACATGACAATTAGCCAAATGGGTCATGATACTTAGTGAATATGACATCTAGTATGTTGAGAGAAAAGCTATCAAAGGACAAGTTATTGCAGACCAACTTGCAGATGTGCCAACTATGGTAGATCATCCACTAGTTTTGGATTTTCTAGACAAATTTTTCTTCATGTTAGATGCAAAAGTGGCATGGAAACTATATTTTGTTGGATCACATATGAATCATGGTTCAAGAGAAGGTATATTATTTGTCACTCCTCAGGGTGATACTATTCTTAAGTCATTCAGGATTGCTTTCCCATGCACAAACAATATAGTAGAATACAAAGCCCTCCTCACAAGATTATGTATGGAAATTAAATTTTAGATCAAACATCTACAAGTATATGGCGACTGACAACTGGTAATTCGACAAGTTAATTGATGGTTATGACACCAAAGACAAAAATTTCACACCCTACAAGTGGATGCTAGACAGTTTCAGGAAATAATTTGACACAATTCTATTCCACCAAGTACCTTGTGTTCAAAACAAGGCTGCAGATGCCATGGTCACAATTGGGTCTCTCTTGGATAGACCTGACAACATGCCTAAATTCGATTTTTTGGTAGAACAACTTTTGGTCCCATCCTTTGATATCCCAGAATTTGAGATGGTGTGTGAGCTTGTTGGTCCCAATTCTCCATGGTATGAAGACATATATGATTACCTTCATGACCAAATCCTCCCGCCTAACCTTTTAAATAACTAGCGCAAAACATTTATATGTAAAGTATCCAAATACGCCATCATCGAGGATATCCTTTATAGACATGCCTGAGACAATACCCTTTTGAGATGTCTCGATGCCAAACAAGCACAAACAACTTTTTGTGAGGTACATGAGGGTATATGTGGAGCTCATTCTAGTGGTTTATCCCTACCTAAAAAGAGCATGAGACTGGGTTACTATTGGCCTATGATGGAAAAGGACTCTTATATCTTCGTCAAGAGATGTCTACAATTTTAGATACACATACCAACACAAGAACTTCATCCAAAAACATCACCTTGGTCCTTCACCCAATCGGGACTCGATCTCATAGGTAAGATACATCCTACATCCACCAATGGTCATAAATTCATTATTATCACAACCGAGTACTTTACTAAATGGGTTGAAGCTATTCCTATGACATATAATTGGCAAAAAAATTTCCAATTTCATTCTCAACTACATCATTTGTCGGTATGGTATTCCTCAATCCATTGTTACTGATAATGGTCGTCCATTTAAAAATCAAGAAGTTTTTCAACTCTATGAGAAATTTCACATTCAACACCACTTTTCCATGCCCTACTACCCACAAGGCAATGGTCAAGCTAAGGTGTCTAATAAAATAATTCTTAGAATTCTTTAAAAGACTGTCAATGATGCTGGTCATGACTAGCACATCCAACTCAATCCTACCTTATGCGCCTACCGCACAAGTATATGTACTCGTACTAGTTCCACTCCATATTCGTTGGTCTTTGGTTCTGAAGCTATCTTACCTATCAAGGTCAAAATTCCTTCCTTACGAGTATCCTTGCAAGGGCATATTGATGACGAAGAATATTAGGTATATAGACTACATGAACTAGAAATTTTGAATGAATGGAGGAAAAAGGCATTAGATCATCTTCAAGCATATCATAATTGCCTCTGACATAGTTACAATAAGAGGGTTTTAAATTGAATTTTGACATCGGTGACCTGGTCTTAATGGAAAATCCTAATAATCAAGCAGAGCGAGAAAATCCAGGAAAGTTTGAGCCGAATTGGTTGGGTCCTTATGTTGTGATAGGAAACTTTAGATCGGGTGCCTACAAACTTTCCACTACAAAAGGAGAACCTTTGATAGAACCAATCAACAATCTGCATTTGCACAAGTTCTACACATAGCTTTCAAGAGTCTTGCCTTAATCATGAAAAATACAAAAAAAATCAAATCAAGAAAATAGTAAAGAGAAATAATTCGTCCAATAGTGAAAATCACTTTGGTGGTTCTTTGGATAAGTACCATGGTGAAAACCTAGCAAATAGGCGCCATGTGTAGTTGACCTCGCTCCATCGTCTACCATCATTCCAACTTGACTTTTCCATGTCCTTTGCTTCACACACATTTTTCATATCATCCATAATAACATTTGGTCATCCTTTCCATAATTTGAAGTGATTCACATCAGGCGTACTTCTGATCTCTTCCTATCTTACCCTATTCCACCCCTAATAAATTGGTCTTATGCCTGACTGAGGGAAAATACTTGACCTACGTCATTGGATTGTACATATATTAGCAAAGGTCGTTTTATTCCCAAAAAGAGAAAAAAATCAAATATTCTAAAAAGACAAAAAAATAAAATGTTCCAAAAAGACAAAAAAATCAAATATTCCAAAAAGACAAAAAAATCAAATATTCCAAAAAAACAAAAAAATCAAATATTTCCAAAAAGACAAAAAAAATCAAATATGCTCAAAAATCCAAAAACATACAGATAACTTTTTAAAAAATCCCAAAAATAGAGTCAAAGTCAAAGTCATTTATGTCAGTCTAAGTCCACTTGAACTATGTTGCCTCTATGACTAAGTATAGGCAAGGCCATCCATCGATGTGCCTCTGAGGCATTAGGTTAGTCCTTTTAGGTTTGTCAAATAAAATCATGGCTCACTCCTTTGTTAATAAAAACAAAGTCATGTCATGTGGAACTACGAGGTCTTTGCGAATTGTTACGTAGGCAAGGCCATCTGTCGATGATCCCTCGAGGCCGCCTATGTTGGTCCTTTAGGGTTTGTTGTGTCAATCATAATAAATTACACATTGTCAACATAGATGCAAACAGTCATCAAAACATCAGAAAAGTCATGCATCAACAAGACAAACAACATAACAACGTCACTCAGTCAAACCAAACAAATTGTCAAAACAATCAACGTATGTCTTATACATGATGTATCCTTCCTCAACCCAAACATTGTCATTTGGTCAAACATTGTCTTATACAGGTGGTCACATGATCGAAACCAGACTAGACGTCTTATATGACAATTTTCTCTCTTGAAACCAGGATTTTTCAAACAATTAACCCATCAATCACCAAGTCAATCAACCTGTCAATCACCTGGTCAATTAATTGTCAAACAATCAAATTTTGGCAAACACTCTAACTGGTTGTTGAAATTGTGGCTCATCTTGTCTTATCTTTCTTTTGGAATTTGTTTGTGAGTTAGGTTACTAGTTCCTCGAGGATGTCCTATGAAGGATTTAGAGGAGCAATGATGTATCCTGACTCTTTTCTTTGATTATTGTTTATGGATTTTTTTGGCAAAAAGACTGGGGCAACTCGGCCCTTAGTATGAGCTAGGACATTCCTTGTTTGTAACTGTATGTCTTGCAAGTGGATGACCTTGCACACCTTGGTCTATGTCATACCATGGTGTTTGTTGTCCATTTGTGTCATTTTAGCACCCAATGATGATTCATACAAGGCCTATTATGTTTTGGAAAAATAATGAAGTCATTCTAATACTAATATCCATGTCTTTCGTGCTAACACTTCCTCTTTCCTGCATTATGACGGAGTCCTATGACACACAAAAATAAATCATCCTACATATGCATTCATATTAGAACAATAATTTAAGTAGTGTCATACATGCGTACATAGTAAATCAAACATATATGTTGATATTAGAAAACACAAAAATAAACACATCTATTGCATTTAGGAATCCATTACATAGCATACATTCATTATCATCATGTTTAAAAAACCATCATGAACTACATAGCATGTTATCATCGTACATATATTCACATGGCATCGCAAATACATAAAATCACATTGCATCTCATCATCATAAGTATAACATCTATACATGACATCCATAGCACCATAAAAGTAAATGCATACATCATCATATAGAATTAAAACATCATCATAGGCTACATGAATATCATAAAGCATACATTATCATCCATAACACATGCATAATAAAAGATTGCATATCATATAACTGCCACCAAAAATTATATATATATTGCTCAAAAAGTGTCACAGTACAATGTCATAATGTATCTCCTAATAAGAGCTCGTAGGATCAATGGATATAAAGTAAAAGTGTCAAAATATCTGAGTCAAAATCAGTCTATCCTGTGTTGCCATGCTGCCCTAAACCCTGATTACTACTCTCGCCCTGGCTAGATTTTCTCTGAGACCGTTTGCTATGGGACCGACCGCTGCTTAGTGCCACTGATGCACTAGTTGCCCTGCACTCAATTGGGACTGCCTCCTCATACAGGTCTCTGTAATACTGCTCCCACCTCCCTGCTCTAATGAGTGTTTGTGTTATGTCAGTAGCATATTCTATGCATGTGGCCACAAAGTCAATAACCCTAGATGATCTGCCTCCTAAGCTCGGATCACTGCCTTGTCCCTCTTTTCCTGCAATGTGTCCCTCTCTACCTGTATCCCATCTCTCTCTACCCATAGAGACTGAACCTCAACCTCCAATTCCTTTACTCTAGCCTATAGACTCGCTAATTCCTTATCCCTATTCCTTGAACCACCCCTAATGGGCACGTCCTCAAATCCCTCCTCTCCATCTAGAAACCTCTCAAGAAGGATCCGCTCCTCCTCACCTATCTCCACATCCTTTGGCTGCTCCTCATGTCCTCCTACCTTCACATCCATGGCAACTGCATATGCTAATACATCATGTTGTTGTCCCTCGGGCTTCTCAGCCTCGGCCTCTACATAGGGCATGGCCTCCTCCTAATGGCCCTCCTCCTATCAACCCTCCTCTCTCTCTCCTCCTCCTCTCCCTCCTCTTAGATAGGAGAGAGTGATCCACTCCTCCTCCTCCTCAGTCTCCACTAATGCATCCTCCCATCATCCCCTCCTCTCCTACCCTTGCCACCATCACCACCATGTCCACCGCCTCCCCAATCATCACCCCAACCCATGTCCCCTCTCCCTCTACCTCTGCCTCTCCTACCTCAAGGACCCTATCCTCATCGGACCACTGGCGTTGGTTGAACAGGATCTATCAATGGCATTGACCTATGTACATGCCACCATGCATCATACTCTGGAGTGGTACCTGCATCTATTGGTCCCCCTCTCCATGCCCATTTCTATGCCTATAGCCCATCTAACTGTTGCTCTACTGTGGTAACTAAAATCACAGGACCCCATGGTGTCACCTCCTTAGAAGACCATGCAAACACTGTTAATCCTCGTGGCTCTCCCTGTTGCTCTATGAAATATCTCAATACCTAATCTAGAAAATATTTCTCAATAATGTGTACTAATTGAACCGTCCACCCAATCAAATATCTCTTTTGTCGACACCATGGTAGATGTTGACCCTCATCTGGCCATTGATGCCAATCCATATACAACCTCCATATGAAACTAACCAAGGTATCCAATCCATGTCGCTAGTAACCAATATCCCCGACATGAGTCTGAGTAACTGCTCCTATGTACATATATGTATATGGAATAGTGGTCTCCAAATGGCAATCAACTAGTGGATGGAACATCACAATGTTCTCCCAAGCCCAGACTATCAACAAATTAATGTCGCAACTCATAGACTATCCCTGCCAATATACAATGTCATGCAACTAAAAATATACTATCGCCAGCAAATAGGGCCCCCATGCATACAATGTCTCACTAGCCATCATACCAACAAGCATCTCCCCCCATCTGATAGGAAATCTATGTCCTCAGTGATTTGGGATCACTATACTGGTTATCACAGTACACAATATGCAGTCAAACCGCTCATATTGCACGGCCAGTGTCTCCCACTTGATTTCATATCGATCCACCCCCAGCTGTGCCACATTATCATAAACGTAATAGGTAGTCAGAGCCTGATATCCTCGGGCAGGCTCGTATGTAACCCTCTCCCCTCAGATCGGTAGTCAAAGCATCCTATAGACATCATCTAAGGTAATGGTAACCTCTCCTATAGGCAAATGAAAAGAGCATGTCTCTGAATGCCACCGCTCAACAAGTGTAGTCAACATCCCCTTGTTTTCCCTAATGACGAGTATGAATGTCACATGATACAAACCAAGATGCCACAACCTAAGCCTTTCACTGCTACTCAACTGATCTCCCAATCAATATGTCTTTGGTGATTGAGACTCCCATGTATAGATCAGATCTAGATTAACCTGTGGCCAACATGAAAAACACTATGTCATTTTATCAAGCCTATCTCAACTCATTTTTTGCACATGTCATAAAAGTAAATAAATCCTAAGCTAGGGAGAATTTTAATCCAGTCAGTTGGTTCGCTTAATCTTTAATTGCATCGCTTCAATCTCACTTGTGTCACACTACATCAATTGCATCAAACCCCCAATTCAGTTGCGACCTAGTCCTACATTTGCATCATTTTACAGTAGTTGCGGCTAAGCCCTAAGCAGTTACGCACAACCATAGTTAGTTGCATCACACAAACACAAATGTGGTTAAACAATTTGTGAATGCGTTGAACCTTGGTAGTTGTGTCACAAGAAATTTTAAACCCTATCCTAGCCTAGCGTGTTTAAGATAGTTGCATTATTTCGCAGTCAAATGTGTCAAACGCGATAACACTTGCGACTATCCCTAAGTGACGCAACTGACTGTCAAATTTTTGTCCTACCTAGAAAAGCATGAAATTAAAAATTGACAAAGTGGGTTTGTAGAGCCTTACCAGATCTCCTACACCCTCTAGTCATCTAAACATACGAACTATATAGGCCTTGTGCTCACGATGAGGAACACACTCCATCTTTACTTAGAGCTCCAAATTTCCAAGGTCCAAATGTGCAAAATGAGCCTAGATTTTCCAATTTCTTATTTATACCCCCTCACACCTAGGGTTTTACTAGGGTTTGTGTTGGCTACACTCTACTTAGGTCTTCAAACTGTCTTATGTCTACTCTAATGGTCCTGAAAATCATTTCTTTCGCCACCATAGCATTTCTACCTATTAATTTGACTTTTCATAACAATTTTCAAAAAAAAACTGAATTTTTTTGAGAAATTTGTAAAATTCTTTTCAAGGGGCATAAGCCTACCCTACTGTCATTGAGGCATGTTTTGACTGATTTTCTTTGACACAACGTGATAAATTGCATTGTATCAAAGAGGGGAAAAATGTACACAGTAAAAATTGTCTAGGCCTATGACTCTTATTTTCTCTATCATTTCTCCTTTATCCGTCCATTCCTCATAATTAAATAATTTTTAATTATTTAATTATTTTCTAACCTCATATGTCTTTTATTAATTAAATAATTTTAATTATTTAATTAATCCATTTCTATCTTTATTCCTTCTGATTAATTAAATAAATTTTATTTATTTAAGTACATCACTAATTAAGTCCTTTCTTTCCAAAATTAAATAAATTCCTATTTATTTAATTTCTGTCACTTTCCACTATAATCAAATAATTATTTAATTATTCATTATCTTTTTCTCTCATAAATTAAATAAATTTTATTTATTTAATTGGTCCACTCTCTTGGATTTTGAATTAAATTATTATTTAATTCAAAATGATTCCTCCTATGTCACATTCTTCTATAATTAAAAAATATCTTTATTATTTAATTATTCAATGATCACCCAAATTAAATAATGTTTATTATTTAATTTCTCTTCCCACTTCTTTGTCTATGCCAATCTTATCCTCCACATCAAATCTTATCTCTTGACATCTCATTTAATCTTGGCCCTTGAATGAATTATCTCATAATTCAATCTCAACCCTTCATCCTTATCATTTTCCCTAATTTAGCCCTAACCCTATTCCATACCTCATCTTTTAATCTTGGCTATTGATTATTGTTCTTTCATCCTAGCCCTTCATTCAAAATTGACTTCTCTATAAAAGACCTCTGTCATTTTCATTTCACCATCTTGGAACCTTGAGCTATCTAGAGTCCTCTTGCTATCATCTTGCATCCATAGTCCTCTATAATCTTTAATATTTTTCTTTGACATTATCATAGGCCATATTGCATACTCAAAATCTGAGGGCAACCATATCATTCAAGCAAAATGGAGAAGTGCAATGGAGGTGAATCAATGAAGGCATGAAGATTGTGGTATTGTTCTTTCATATTTTGTGTCTTTATGCTTATTTGTGCTTCATTATTGATTAGGGTCTTATTTGCATCATTATTTACCTAACCTTAATATTTTAGC
The DNA here is from genome assembly GCA_007258455.2 of Sequoia sempervirens. Classification (NCBI taxonomy): domain Eukaryota; kingdom Viridiplantae; phylum Streptophyta; class Pinopsida; order Cupressales; family Cupressaceae; genus Sequoia; species Sequoia sempervirens. Next base: position 14,182,759 of record VDFB02058242.1, on the reverse strand, counting down.
CTTGATTACATTGGTGAACCCAAATCAAGCATTAAAAATTACATAGATTGTACAAAAAATTCAGAATTGCAGGTTGCAAGTACGGATCGCCACAATAGCAAAAGCCAAAACAACGCAATCGCTAGGCTGAACGATGCAATAGCTCTACATAAGGGCACACTTAAATTCTGCTTGATTTTGGGGTCTTTTCTATTAGATCTAGGTCTTTTAGCCTTTTGGTTTGTCGTTCTAACCCTAGCTAAAGATCATAGGCATCATTAGGTCTCTCTTTTTTGGCAGACTGTTGTTATTTTGAAGATTCCAAGTTTTTGCACCACATCCGACTGTTGTTCGCCGTAATTGTCATTCTGGTTCGCCGCAATTTCCAAAAACCTAAGCCGTATATGCTCACTGCCATGAGCCACATTCATAATTTATGCGACGCAATTGTCTAGCTTTTCAGATTTTTTTTATTTCATTCAAAATTTCCAGTTTAGGTCATTTGCATTTCATAGATTAGGGGTTTTTTGTTACTAATATTTTATTTCCAGCGTGTGGCATAGATACCAAGGAGACATTCCCATTTACATTGATCAAATAAAATTATCTTGTCTTCTTTTCACTCATTGGCATTAAAATTAACATTGCATTCTCACATCATTGGGATTAATTTACCTAATCTGCATTTCACTCATCTGGTTAAAAAGAACTTGCATTTTCACTCATTGGTTTAAAATTGATCTTGCATCTAGTGTCTTTCTCACATATTGCTTTGGGGATTAAAAAAAACAAGTGTTTGCATTGTCTTTCACACATTTGAATTTTGGAATTAAAATGAACCCCATGCGAGTGTGAGGAAAAGGTGTTTTTGTATGCACTCCCCTTGCGCTTTGTGCAATCTTGGGTGATCAAAACAACATCTTTGCCTTCATTTTGTTACCTTTAGAAGAGGGAACGAATCCAACTAGTTTTTTGCTTATGTTGATATATAAATGGATAAGACTAAACTATAAAGTCCTCACGATGGTCTTTTCCCTTGTTGTACAGTGTCACTTGAAATTGGGTACCTACCTTTTCTTTTAAAGGTATAAGAGCCCCTAGTAGAGTGATTAAAGCCTTAAGTGGCTTGTCAGATGCTTGTGGGGAGCCATGTCCCCGAGTATTCACTAAGAACCTTGTTGTAGTGACCAAAATCCCTTTCACTTGCTAGTGCAACAATGATTACTTTGAAGCCATCTCACATCTTCGCTAAGCATTTTGTAGAGACAAGAATTCTTCCTTGTGGGGAATTCAGACTTGGTGTTCCTGAGAAGTGATTGCACTGTAAGGGGGAGCCTGTGCCATCAAGTCTCTAGCTATTTGCCTTGTTTAAGTAGTTGGAGAAATCCAAGTGGGGATCTAGCAGGTGGTATTCTTGAGAAGCCATAGGTTGTAAAGTGTGTTTTCAAGTGTCTTTTAAACTTTTCACATTCAGACAAGACCAAAAACAAGTGTTTTCAGAGTGTTTGTAGTGTTTTCCAAAACAAGATTTCATATTATCACCTCAAACTTTGCATAAAATTCAACTAAAACTCAACCAGTACACAATGAACCGCAACCAACTGTCTTGAACTGCAATCTCCACCATATTAAACCGCAATTGACAAAAATGAGCTGCAACTTCCAATTTTATAGACCATCATTGACTGTCCTGAGCTGCAACTGTAACCAGAAACAACGCAATTTCCTAAGAAAAAAATCTGAGACCAAAACTAAACCAAAGCCCCTCTCTGATTAGTCTTGAGCATAACTAAAGTTTTTACCTATAGACTTGCAAGCCTTCCATTCAACATTTAGTCATTTAGCTACCTTGCGTCCATCATAGACAAAACATTGGCTTACCTTTTAGCTTGCATAGACCTTGGAAGAAACCTTAGAAAACTTAAGATCATTCCATAGAAACCAAATTAAGTTTCCCTAATTTTATCATCCTCCATCATTTTAGTCCTTTTGTCACCTAGGTTGTCCCTCAACTCCCAAGGCTAGTTTGAAGGTCACCTTTTGTCAAAATTTGTTACTTAGTCACTATTACGATTGAAATCTTGGCAACCCAAATTGGTATCTTTCGTCGTCTTAGTTTAGATGATCAATATTATCTTTGGTCTCCTCATAGGGTAGTTTATATCCATACCTTTAGTCTCATTTATAATTCATTTCCATCACACTTTCATTTCAATCGCATTGGAATTACCACACTTTGAACCTCATTGTGACACTCACATTTGAGACCTTGACATTTTGTCACTTTGAATCCATCGTAAATCATCCTTAGGCATACTATACCTCCAAAAATCTAAAAAAAAATATAGTTGCATAGCCTTGGTATAGTTACACCTTGGTCATCCTTAGACATAGTCTTTGCATAAGTCATACCATATCACAAACACTACCTCTTCCAAGTATCACATGGTAAAAACTAGGTTGCAGACAAGATGAGAAGACGAGTTGGCTTTCTCAATAGACAAGGACTTTATCAACCCATTTGCAAGTTCCTCACAAGGGTCTTGTTATTCCTTGCATAACCACCCCATTTTATTTTGGAACAAAATGGGTCCCCCTTTGTTTTGTTTTTTCCTTTGGTTTTGTTTGGGTCTTAGGAGTTGTTCATTTTTTCTCCTAAGTCCTTATTTCCTTTTTGTCTGTCGGAAGCGGAATCGAGATGGAAACTAGAATTGAAATTTTTGCTTTCGTTCCAAGTCTGGATTCGATCTCGGTTCCCGTTTTGCGCTCTTTCTATGTTCTTTTCATTGTTTGTTGGTGTGTCTTGCACTCTCGGGTCTATTTCTCCCTTGGGTTGTTTTTCATTTTCCTTGTGTGTTGTTTTTCCCGAGCAGAAGCGGAACCAGAGTTGGAATCAAACTTGGAACTTTGTAGAATTCTCAATTTTGTTCTCGCCCCAATTCTAACTCCACTCATCTGTTTTGTGTTGTTGTTTCTGTCAATGTTTGGGCCGAGTCCAGTTTTTGTTTCGGTCTCGCTTCCTGTCGTGTTTGTTGTCCTTGTTTCATTTCTTGTTCCTTTGTTAGGAGCGGAACCAGAATTGGACCCAAACCTGGAACTTTGTAAAATTTCCACTCCCGGTTTTGGTCACAATCCCGCCCTCGTTTCCTTTTGTTGTTTGTTTTTTTCGCAGGACCGAAGCTGGGTTTAGAGTTCAATAAGAAGCTTGTCAAAAAAATTGTTGTCCTGTTCCAAATCTAGGTCCACGTATGCCCTACTTTTAGTGTTCACTCGAGTTAACCATTCATTGGAATTGACTGCTCCACCTCTGACCTACCACATTTATGGCATTAATTGCAGCCTCCTCACATGTGCGAAGTAGTTTTAAAATCTTAATTGTGTTTAACTGGCTCATTATCTTTATTATCCAAGTTATTTAAGCGAACCAAAGCTAGGAGAACTACATAAGAGGAAATTTGATTGTGGGGGCGTGGGTGAATCTTCATCAAGTTTTGGTATTTCCTTGTGAGCATTTCGAGGTAGGGATCATTTTCCTTTCTTTTCCCGTTGTGCTTTGTCGTTTCTTTCTCATTTTCTTGTTCGTCATGTTTTGGCGCATACGCAGAATCTTTTTCTGTGATTCTTCACTTGTTTCTTTGTTTCTTCTGGTTTTTTTTGTCTTTTTTTGTTTTCCCGTTCTATTCTCTTTCTTTCTATTTGTTGTTTTCCATTGTTGTTGCTTTCGTGACAGGTGCATTTTGTCATGCCCTAGTTTCAAACTACGGTTTCATTCGGTTGGGTCCTCCGCATCTTAAAAGCTTATGTTTTTGTTTGGAGACCCTTTATAATCATTCTTCCTTGTGGATTCTATTTTTTCCATGTCAGGTTTGTGATGCCCTATTTTTTTGAGTCGGCGTGTCGTGCAAACTAGAGTTTTCTCGATGACCTTTGCAAAATATTGGGCCTTAGGGTTTAAATTGGTCTTTGTACGATTAAGAGGTGGGTTAAACCCTCTATTTTGATTTCCTTGTAAACCCATTTGACCCAAGTCTTTAGATTCATGTGACCATGTCTTTTGAAAGTGTTCTCAGTTTTTTATCTTAAAATGGTGAAAGCGGCCTCGAGAACGAACTCGTTCCAAGGATGTTTGCATTGGGTTTTATTACCAAAAATGATCCTGCTTCCGGTCATTATAATTTTTCGTCTTCATTCTTGTCCTTAAGCGAATCCAGAACCGGAGTGGAGTTCGAATTTGGAACTAGCAATTAGTTCCAGGTTCAGTTTATGTTCCAATTCTGATCTCGGTCTCACCCTAGTTCCAGTCTCAGTTCCATTTTTTACTGAAATAATTCCCTGTTCCTTATTCTTCTATGGCTCTGCCTCCGATGAAGTTAAAATTTGACTAAGTATGAAAGTTTGTCCTAAGGAAGTAGAGAAAGATGTTGATTGATGTATTGAATTTAATGCTTTTTGTTCATCTAATACAATATTTTATTGCAGAGATTAGAAGATGTTAAGAGCTTCAGAAGAGGCTTCTCAAAGGAGTCAACCTGCAGAAACTTCAAGGCAAGGAGCTAAGCCAAAGAAGATTAAAGTGGAGAAGCTCCCTTACACTCTAAAATACAAACATAAGGAAGCTACTCTCACTGCTAGCAAGGTTGATTCTGATTGGGTAGACATTATTGATACCAACTTGGGTTCATTCAGTTATGAGGAGTCGTGAAGAGGTGACAGGGAGGACAGAGAGAAGTTTCCAATCTGGACTAGCACATGTTGCCATCTTCCCCCTATCAGTTCAATGTCTTGAATTGATAATGACTGCAGTTGGGGCATACAATCCTACCACTAGGCAATGGGTGGATTTGCAAGGGAATGTTATTATTGACATAACACCCCAGATGATCATATTTATGTTCAATGCTCCTGTTCCACAAAATCCTAGGCAACTCAATGAAGCAGAAACTCTCAAATTATACAGTGATAAAAAGGAGACTAACAAAACTCATATGAACAAGAGTTGGATGAGAGTTGAGAAAAAGTCTTTGGCAAAGCTTCCTAACCAACCTAAAAGGGAAAACTTCTACAAGGATATTTCAGATATAATAATGATGCTCGCTAGAGTGTTTGGGAAGAGGGATGCCTCCCAATTTAAAGAATGAATGTTCCCATTCATCCATACTATCCTTGATGGTAGGCAATAGTTTGATTGGCCTATGATTGTGTTAGATTGTATACATAATCAGATGCTTGGAGTGAGAGAAACCAAGAGTTTATTCATGACCTCTTATGTAATCTATGCAGCCGCTAGAAGAGGGATCTTTCTTGGAATAAATACAGTAGGTATATTGGGAGAGGCTCAAGGAAAAAAGAATGTATGGGATCACTATGATCAACTTAACTTGCAAGCTTCTGAGCCACACTACAAGAGGGTTAATGATGAATTTCTATATGTCATCATTAACCAGCTAATAGGAGATGCTGGTTATAGATTGAGTAGAGAGGTCATGGCCTTCATCAATGAATGGGGACAATGGTATATCCAATACCCTAGATTTACCTATTTCAGATTAGCTAGTTTTGATGGTCACCCTCATCTACTTCCTAGAAGCAGCAATAAAGTAGTTTTAATGGAATTCATTTATCAAGCTCTTGCAGTCAACATGAAGTTTAGTAACAAACACAAGACTGATTGTCATAAGTTCCCAATGAAGTTGGGTGAGTATAGTTGTCCACACCTTGTGGTAGCTAAGGTAGTTTGTGATGAATTGATTGAAATGAAGTTGGATTTATATACTTCAAGAAAACATTTTGATCCTAAACATAAGATGCAAGCCTTGCTTCCCAGCATCTTTGACAAACATTTCAATCTACTGGAGGACTTTTGGATGGACTTACAAGATGAATATGATCTCAGGAGGAGAAATAATGAGAGACTGCCTATCCCACTCATGCTTGAGTATGGGATAAAATAAGACATCCCTGAGACATTAGCAGATGATGGGGTAACTTTGGATCCCCAATACAAGGTGGAGAATGTAGGCACCAAAGATCTTTATCTAGTGGACTGGAATGTGGAAGAATCTATTGACATAAAAAAATTGCAAGACTAGTTTTGATAAGGAGCATTCAGTGGGTTGTCATGAGGATTAAGGATCCAAAGGCTTAGACTTCCAAGAAAAGAAAAGTTGCAGGTACCACTCAAGGGTACAAGAGGACTAAGAGAAGAATGGCTCCTAAGGAGCCCCTAGAGTTTTTCCCTCCTAATGTTAGACAGGAAATTGCAATTCCTACTCAAGATCCTCTTGAGACACATGGGGAAGCAATTACAACAGAACTGGCTGCTTCAACAATTGTTGTAGTAGAAGCATCCACTCAACCTCTTGTTATAGAGAAACCAAGTGAGGAGATGCCCATAGGAACCCTCCATATGGAAGCTGAGTTATTGAAGGAGAAGGAGCCCGAAATAGAAATTCATGATATTGAAACAGACCCTAAGGCTACCCCATCCAACAAAGAAACTCATGTGGTGGCATCTCTTGATGTAACTAATGATGCAAGGAATCGACATGTTTTAACTGAAGAGGACCAATGGAAGCTTTCTGAGGAAGCCAAAAAGGAAGAAGATTCCAAGGCACAAGTTGAGGCATTAGCTAAACAATAGGAGATTGATGCTAAGGCACAATCTGATACATTATCCAAGCAAAAAGAATTGGAAGCTAAATTCAAGGCTAATGAATTGGTCAAGCAACAACAACAAAAAGAGCATCAGCTCAAAATGAAAGAGGAAAGAGATAAATTCGCTTTACAGCAAAAAATTCATGACCTTGAGAAGGAAAAGGCTGCTAAAAGAAGAGATAAAAGGGAGAAAAGAGCCCTTGAGGCTAAATTCAAGGCTATGGTAGAGGCCCACATAAGGAAAGAAGAGCAAGAACGCCTGCAAAAAGAGAAAGAGGCTAAGGAACTTGCTCAATATGAGATGAAGTCCAAGGACGCATGGGACTATGTTGAGGAATTAAAAAGACAAAGGGACCAGATGCTAGAGGAAAAGAAGTTGGAAGAAGAATTTTTGCAACAAGAGTTGGAAGCTAAAAGATTGCAAGATAAAAAAAGATAAGGAAGAGGCTAAGAAACTTGCACAAGAAGAGGCACAAAGAGAGCAGAAAAATGTGCAAGAGGTTGACTCCTAGCCTACGAACACAATATTGCAACCTTTATCTTCTGCCACTATTGCTTCTTCTTCAGCACAAATATCAATACTCCTACTGCTCCTACATTGTTGAAGCTTGACTTAGAGAAGAAACAAATAGTTCAACCACAACCTCTCAATTGGGATGAGATGATTAAGGAGATTAAGGAAAGACCCAAAAAGAAGGCTCAAGTTCTTCACTCCACCAAGCTCACAAATATAGGGGAAATTATTATTGAATGTGCAATTCCAGTGGTGGAACAGTGATTATATGAAAATAACCGATTACCAATTGGGTACTGTGAATTTGGGGAGACCCACAAGAAACCAGAAAATGAATTTAATTGATATGGTAGCTTCCTCCACCAAATCTAGAAAGATTAAAGACAAGCAAAAAAAACATGAGCTTAAAGCTCAATCGGATCAATTGCAAAAATTTCTAAAAGATGTCTCCACTCCAATTTCTCAACAAGTTGTTGCTCCCGAATCCCCAATATTACTAACAAAGAAGGAAGCTGATGAATTGGTACAAATGAGGAGTAAGGTGGGGATGCTTGAAAGATGGATTGATAGACTTAATCAGGATTTTGTTGAGGTGATAACTAATAGTTTCAGGGTTCATGAAACAACACTTGAGTTTGTAGAAAATATGAATCAGCATGTAGAGGAACTATAAAATCAAGATGAAGAATACAAAGAATATATTAAGAAGCTTAAAGACATCAGAAAAGTGCCCAAGTCAACTATCCTAGAGAAGTCAATTCTTGAAGAAGATAATGCAGATTTTATTGAGAAGACTATGTGCATAATAGAATTCAAATCCAAGTTCATCCATCAGCATAAGAATGAGGTTCAGGAAGCAACCAAATATTTGAGCTAGTAGATTGATGAATTGGAGGTAGTAGTTTCCATTCTAGCCCATGTGGACATCCCAGTCAAAGAGAGTCTTCCTTTGGAAAAGTTCAAGGAAAGGTGGAGTAGTATATTTGAAGATGTAATGTAAAGAGGAGATGATGGAGAAGGATTGTTGTTGGATAGATTTATGGATATCAGGGAAGAAGTAAAAACTGCCAGAAAGGAACTAATTAAATTGAAGGATATGCAAGAATTCTCCTCAGCAAAATTTAAAAGGATAAAATTTGAGGACAATTGGTTAGATGGGCTTGATTGAGATATTCTTCAATAAGTTTTCTCTAGTTATGATGAGTATATCATGGACCAAGCAATGTAGAAGTGAGTTGGTAGCATAACATTGTCCTTTTTTATACCACATCCTCTCTTCTCCTATTTTTCAGGATTTGACATAAGTTGGACTCTAGTTCTATTCCCCAGTTTCACCTTCTTTCTTGGATGTCATAATTTTGTGTAGTAGAGCAGTTAAGCCTTGATGTAACTGAAGATCAGTAGTCTATTTTCTTCATCCAGTCTCAATTCCTTAATTTGTGGATCTTAATTTTTATTGAGAGAAACTTGTGCATAGCACCTCTATATGTACTTTTGAGCTCTATTTTGTAAAGGTCGGCTCATTGAAGAAAGATTAGCCACTTGATGATAGCAATAGGAATCATAGTCTTAGAATTTCATAGTTGTTAGCAAGATGCTTTGAAAATTTCAGTTGAACTTGGTTACATTTTACATGTTAACTTTTGACCTTTTGGGTAAAGTTAATGAATCATAATCAATTTGTATGCTAGTGATTTTGTTGTGCCTAAATGTTTTATATTTCATGAGAATCAATAGAGGAAACCAGATTCAAGATTATCTCATTGAATTATCTGTGAATGAAGTTTCTTTTATGTCTATTTGATCTATGTTTTAATGATAAGTGAATGATTTGTTTCAAGTTTTGAAGTAAAGTTTAGTAAATGGTTGTGATTGTGAATTAGTGCTATGAATATATGCATTGGTATAGATTATTCTATAGATTGTATCATGTTGTGGTTTTGGTTAAGTAAAGAAACACTCATTATTGATATGCATGTCTAGATATTAAGAAGTTTTGTTCATGTTCTTTTGTTTTAAAGCTTTGATCTATCTTTGTATCTTTATTTAAACCCCCCCCAACTTAGGTTAGTTGATCTAATGCAGGTTTGTTCCTCATTACCAACAAAGGCCCCTTGCATATTATAGTTACATTGACCATTGAGCAATATCAGTACAGTTGAGAACCAACTGCCAGGACCTTGGGAGTTAGATTACTATATGTTGTCTTTCTCTTTCAGGAAAAATAGAATAGTGATATTTTATTTAAATGTTGTTGTGTTACTTTGACAATCAATAGATCTAGTGCTTGAAGGAGGGCCTGAAGAACAAGCTGGCTTGAATTGGGTCATTCTCACCAGATAGGTATGAGAGAGTTCTTAGATCTTCTCAGAACCCTTAATCATTTGTTGAACTCCAAACCCTTCTTAGGTACAGACCCCAAGCTCGTAGAGTCTTGATTCCACCATTGTCACCACCACTTACTACACGTGGGTTTCCACCGAATCCACCCACACCACCTCATAGGCCAAACTCACCTATTCCACAACCAGTCTCACCACCATGACCCATGGCTTTCTTTGTGAATAACTCCTCACCACTAGGGACTATCGCAGGAGGTATACATGATCTTCCCAAGAATCCTGTGAGGTTTTGCCCCAAGTATATGCATGGAGAATCAAGGAGTGTTGAAGAGCACATATAGGCCTTTAAGGATGCTTGTACTTGTGCTCAAGTGGCTCATCATGATGTTGTGTGCATATTGTTCCCCTATTCTTTGGGTGACATGGCATACAACTAGTATTTAAACCTACCCCAAGGGTCTATTCTGAGTTGGACATAATTGGAAAACACCTTTATTAATTAGTTTTGGGTCTATGTAGACCCCACCATTCTATATCACTAATTTTCTACAATAAGGAAGGAACCTCATGAACTATTGCCATTATTCAACACGAGGTTCCATAGATTGTACCGAAGGTTACAGGATCCTTACCTGGTTGCTGAGAATATTGCCATTTTGGCATAGTTGAGGGTTGTGGATCCTTTGATTGGCATGTTCTTGAAGAGGACATACAAGGCTGCTGAAATTGATTCTTTGTCTAAAGTCTATCACCTAGCCATCCAATCGCAACAACAAATAAGCTTACAATAAGGGGGTTTGGGAGAAGTTCTTCCTCCCATAGGATATCAGATGCCTAACCCAATTCCTTTGTTCAACATAGTCCCAAGGATGTCTTATTCCCAATATGGACCCATCTCTGAGTTGCAAGCCCCACCTCCCTTACCATTCTTCACTAATGGTACTCAGGAATCCTCCCAACAAACACAAAATTACCAAAATCAAGCTAGAGGATCAAATCCTGTTGGTCAGCCATCTGTAGTAAAGACTGCAAAAAGTGAAAGAACTCTCCAATTGACTAATGATATGGAAACTCTCAAGAAAACTCTATCTCAGACGTCTGATGATATGGCCCAACTTAGACAGAAGCCCCCTCAAAACCAAAATCAAAGTTAGCAAAATTAGGGAGGATATTCTAATTAGGGCAGTTACTCCAATCAAAACCAAAATTATAGCTAGAATAAGAACACCAATAGGAACTCTTAGAACCAAAATTCCTCTAACCAGAATTATCAAAATCCGAATAGGGGATATAATCAAAGGTCTAAAAACAATAGACCATGGAATACTAGGCCTAATAATGGGGGAGTATCCCATAATTATCAGGCAGGTGATGAAAAGCCACACATTGCAAATGTGGCAAATCTTAACTTTATGATGAATTGGTGTAGGTTGCATGATACTGCAACTCATTTTGAGGTTAACTACCCAGAAATGGAGAAGGTTGTCAAAATTGCACAGGCTGATGCTCCATTTCAAGGTGCACCCAACAAGCCTGGTGGATCAATGGATACGGCCATGGCCTATGACATCTTTGATGAAGAACTTCCATATCCCAACCAGGAAGACAATGAAATAGTGGAAAATGTATACGATGCCCAGGCTTTCCAAACCAAGGGAGGCCATTTCCTCATAAATTATAACAGGGGGGCATTTACCACATATGTTCCTCCTAATAACATGGTCCCACCAAATCAGAATGCGAATAATAACCCACCACCACCAAAGGGTCCATCTAATTATCAGAATAAAGGTGACCCACCTTCTTTTCCTAAGTATTAGGAAAAGAATGATTCGGAGTTTGATTTCATTGCAGAGATGCAAAAACAAAAGACTTCATTGTCATTCTTTGACATTATGAAGTGGTGTCTTGCCCAACAGGAAATTGTGTTAAGAGCCTTGGAGGAGGAAGACCGGTCAAAAGGGAAAGGTAAGGAGACTCCAACAAATGAGATGAATGCAACCCTCTATAAAGGTAAGATCGGTACCCCACCTTTCCTTTTGAGTTTAAGAATGTTTGGAAAGAATCTACACAATTTTTTACTAGATTCTGGGGTGTCAAGAAACGTCATGCCATTTTCAATTTGTAGGAAGTTAGGTCTGAGTCCACTCCAGACAAATAAAAAAGTCATCCAATTGGAAAAAATGGAAGTCAATGTGGTAGGAGAACTTAAAAATATTCATGTACAGGTTGGATCTGACCTAAGGATCCAAACTTACATTAATATCCAAGATGTAGATATCCCAAAAACCTATGGTATGCTTTTAAGTAGAGACCTCGTGAAGAGTATTGGGGGATATTTTTCCTTGGACTTCTCACACATGTGGCTGCCCTAGAAAAGGATTGCAACACAGATCAGAATTGAGAGTGAGCCTAGGCTTAAACATATGATTACTAAATATGATACTCCCAACGAGGTAGCCTATTTCGAAATTGAGATAAGAGTCTACAAGAAGGAGGAAATCATGACTTTCTCTATACTCCATTCTTATGATCCACTACCCCTAGAACAGAATGACCCGATGACTATAGTTAACCAGCAAGTCCTAATCAAAAAGTTGTAACAGGATAGGCTAGTACTGGGAGAAGAGGCTGATATGTGGAGTTTGTTGCTTCCCAATTAGTGTAGGGTCCATTATCGAAATCATTCCGAGTTGACATGGCAACCCTATGTAGATATCTTGAACCATGTCTTCCAGGCTTAGCAAACTTGTGAATGCCAACCCAAAGCACTCACCAATAAGTTTTCATTTGAAGCAAAAGATGCAACCATCCTTAGAAGAGCCAGTCTTTCTCAAAGGGGAGATTCTTCCCAACTTGAGCAAACTCAAGTTCTATGCTCTAAAATACAAAGAGAGACTGAGGAATCTCAGCCTTTACTTGTTACACCAACCTTGGATACTCTTCCAATGCCCAAGGAATTGGTAGGAAATGCACTAAATCATGATCTAATCTGAGAAGAGGTTCAAGAAACAATTCCTGAACAGATTTTGAATCCAGGTGAACCTTTGGGTAAACCTTGTCCCCAAATACCTTCAAATCTTGATGGCCAACACCAATCCAAGTTGCCACATACTTCTAGCAAACAAATACATGTAACCCCCAAAAAAAAAAAGATCCTAGCTCCAGATCAATTATGGAGTCTTAAATTTGATGGCTCCAAGTCCAAATCAGGAAGTGGGACAAGGATTGAATTAACCAACCCAAAGGGGAAGACTTACTTTGCCTCTTATAGGTTACAGTTTGGTTGCACTAACAACATCACAGAGTATGAAGCACTTGCTCAAGGTCTAATGTTTGCTCATTAGAAGAAGGTCACATCTCTCATGGTTATGGGGGATTCTGAAGTAATTGTCAAACAGGTCTACAACCAATGTACTTATCACAACAAAAGATTGGCTTCCTACAAAAATAGAGTTTGGAATTTGATTGAGGATTTTGACGCTTTTGGAATCACTTTGATTCCTAGGCAACACAATCAAATTGCAGATGCCCTGATCGTCACTACTAATACTTTGGAGTCTATGCATGACTACAAGTTGAAAAGGTTTTTAGTTGAACTAGTCTCAATCCCAATGGTCCCAGCTAATGTCCATAATTTTCAGGTCTTCGATGATGACCAACACATACTCGCCTTATTGGCAAGTTCTGATGTCTTCAAAGGATAGATAATAGATGGGTCAAAAAGGGAGCATGGGGATTGGGACCTTGAGAGTTGTGACACTAAAGGGATAATGAATTTCAAAAGAAACATCATTCCTAAGGGGATGGTAGCTTTGGAAAGAATATTTGACTCTGATCCTCGGGCTCGTGAGAGGGTGCCAACAAAAAGTGATGGAGGGAAGTACAAATCTATTAATCTGGTTAATTCAGGTCCTGAAAGAAATGTTTATATAGGAAAAACATTCCCTAAGGAGATCCGAGATAAAATAGTTAAGGTGTTAAAAGAGGACATTGCAGCAATTTCTTGGAGTTATGAAGATTTAAAGACTTTTCACACCTCAGTGATCACACATACCATATCTCTAAAGCCAAAAGAAAATCCCTTCCATCAAAAGCAATGCATGTTGAATGCTTTGATCGAGCCATTAATTCATAAGGAAGTGCAAAATCTTTTGTCTACAAGGATCATCTTCCCAGTACAACACTCCACTTGGGTTGCCAATTTGGTTCCGGTACACAAGAAAAGTGGGGAGATCATACTATGTGTTGATTTTAGGAACCTAAACAAAGCCTCAAAGAAGGATAACTATCCACTTCTTTCTCTCGATGAGGTATTACAAATTATCAACGGATCTCAAATGATGTCATTCTTGGATGGCTATTCTGGGTATAATCAAGTGCTTGTCAGCCATGAGGAAAGAATGAAGGCTTCCTTCACTACTAAGTGGGGGACATTTTCCTATCGTAGGATGTCATTTTGACTTATCAATGCTGGAGCTACCTTTCAGCATGCAATGGACGTAGCATTCAAGGATCTAATAGGTAAGTGTATTATTATCTATGTAGATGACTTAACTATATTCTCTAAGAATAGAAAGGATCATGTTGTTGATTTAGCCAAAGTCCTTAAGAGATGTATAAGCTATGGAGTGTCCCTAAATCCAAAAAAAAGTGTGTTTGGAGTTTTTGAAGGGAAAATTTTAGGCCGTGTAATATCAGAAAAGGGGATATCTATAGACCCTAATAGAGTTGAAGCCATCTTGAAACTAACAATGCCAGGGAGTAAAAATGAGATGAGATCCTTCTTTGGAAGGATCAATTTTGTGAGAAAATTTATAACAAGGTTTTCTGAAATTGTCAAACCACTTAATGAGATGATGAGAAAAGATGCAAAAATAGAATGGAGCAATGAGGCTAAATCTGCTTTCTCACATTTGACCATTCATGTTGAGTTGTTTTAACACAACGGAGAGGTGAAGGAGATGAAAGGCTGATTTCTTTCATGAGCTTCCCATTCAAAAATTCAGAAGTAATATACCCTCCCCTTGAGAAGGAGGCCTTTGCATTGGTGCAAGCAGTAAAAAAATTCAAGCACTACATTCTTAGGAGTCAGGTTGTTGCCATAGTTCTTGATCCGGCTGTTAAATCTCTCCTTATGTAGAGTGAGTTAGGGGAAAGAAGAGGAAAGTGGATGGCTATTTTGCAAGAATATGATCTAGAAATTCATCCAGTGAAGCTCATCCAAGGACATGGCTTATCAAAGGCTATGGTAGATGTTGACAAGAGTATCACTTTCCAGCAGTATACAGTGCAATCATTCAACAAGGATCCATGGTACATAGACTTGATCTTCATCCTCAACAATAGATGCCCAAAGGGGATGAATGCTACTCAAAGGAGGGCATTGAGGATGAAGAGTGCTCATTACATGTTCAAAGGAGGATCCCTATACAAAATAAATTATGAGGGATTTTACCTACACTGTTTGGATCAGCAAGAAGTTGAGCATGCTATGGCTGAATTTCATGGTAGACATGGCACGAGGCATGGATCTATAGATTCCTTGGCCCATCAAATCCTTAGGTCAGGATACTATTGGCCTCACATGTTTAGGGATGCACACAGACATGTCAGGATATGTCGCACATGCCAGACCTCTACACCCAAGGAGCGTAATCCTACAATAACCTTACAACCAATTTACGAGGTAAGACCATTTGCCCAATGGGCATTGGATTTTGTAGGGGTAATTAATCCAAACTCTTCTATAGGTCATAAGTTCATCTTAATAGCAACCAACTACTGTACGCACTGGAACAAGGCTCAGCCATGCAAAAACAACACCAAATAGGTGGTTATCAGATTTCTTAATGAAAACATCATTACCAAGTTTGGAGTACCCTCTGCCTTGGTATGTGACAATGGCCCTGCTTTTTCATCTGCTGAGTTCATACAATGGGCCTATGAACATAAAACTATTCTAAAGTACTCATCTAATTACTATCCTCAGGGAAATGGTGTAGCAGAGTCTACCAACAAGAACATGTTGGAAGTGATAAAGAAATTGCTAGAGAACAATCCTAGAGACTAGCATACCTAGTTGAAATTTTCCTTATGGGCTAATCGAACCCGTATCAAAACTCCCCAAAGTTTATTGAAAAACAAAACAGAAAAAGAAAACTAACTAACTGTGTTGAAAATAACTTAGGGAAAACTAGAAACAACGACTAATCTAAGGTGCAACAACACTTATTGAAAACATGAAATGCTAAATTGACTGAAACAATATAAATCAAAACTCAAAGCAACGCTTGAGGTGTATCCCATTGACTAGGATAGGTAGAATTTCACCATCCATCTTGGACAACTGGAATGCATTATGCTCCTTGCATTCTGTGATGACAAATGGACCACTCCAGAAACTATCAAACTTTGTATGCTTCCCTGGTCTTCTTTTCAGCTCATCCCATTTTAGCACAATTTCACCTTCTCTGAAAATTCTAGCAGTTGCCCTTTTTTCAAAAACTCTTTTGGTTCGGAGTTGATGATACTCCAAAGACTTCATGGCTTTGTCCCTAGTCTCTTCTAGCTCCATAAGCTGAGCAAATCTGACTATTAAGGGATCTTGTTCTCTGAACATTTCCAGCTGATGCATTAAATCGAGAGCTAGTAACTCTACAGTTATAGGAAGTCTGGCTTCCTTACCATAAACCAACATATATGGAGAATTTCCAATAGACCTCTTAGGAGTAATCCTATCTGCCCATAAGGAAAATTTCAGCTTGGTGTGCTAAGCTCTCTAATTTTCTTCCATTATTTGTTTTATGATTCTAATCAAGTTCTTATTAGTGCTCTCAACCAAACCATTACCCTGGGGGTAATAATTTGAGGAAGTGTTCAAATAAATACCATTTTTTACTGCCCAATCAACCACTCTGATTCCCACAAATGCCAAGGCATTATCTAAAATGATGGATTCTAGAACTCCAAATTTGGTTATTATCTCATCATAGAAGTTTAATACAGAGGCTTCATTGACTTCCCTCAAGGCTACTGCCTCTGTCCATCTTGTAAAGTAGTTTGTAGAATTACCCACTTGTGTCCAACACTAGAAGGTGGGTTTATGGGTCCAATAAAGTCAATGCCCCATTTCATGAAGGGTCACTCCACTTGAATTGGCTACAAAGGTAATGCTGGCAGCTTTTCCTTTCTAGCGAAAATTGCACATTTCACACATTTTCTGGCCCATGCATGGGCATCCTTAAACATGGTTGTCCAGTAATAAAATACCCTCATAATCTTCCATGCTGTTATTTTCGGGGCAAAATGACCCCCGACAGTTTCATCATGGAACTCATGAAGTACTTGGTCAATCTGGTTATGATCAATACACCTTAACAAAACACCATTAAGATCTTTTCTGAATAAAATATTGTCAATCAGAACATATGGAATGGATTGTAGTCTGAAATATCTCCTCTTGGCTTTGTCTAAGTGTGGTGGAAATTGACCAGTCTACAGAAAATGAGTCATATCCTGAACCCAACTTGGTACAACATTCTGATCTTGATTATCAATGACTCAAACAACTTCTGTCTTTTTTTTTTGTTTGCTTTCTGATGTCGAAGCTAACTATTCACAAGACCCTTACCTATTACCAACATTGTGATCTTGATTTCTACATCAAACTCCATAACTTTAGTAATCCATCTAGCCCTTTTTTTGTTAAGATCCTTACTAAGCAAGAATTATTTCACGCTTGGATGTGCTACCATTAAGTGAATCTTATTGCTAGAAACCAATGGTTTGAATTTCTTGAGGCTTCTAATGATAGCTAGAACATGTTTCTCTACAAATGAATATCTCTGCACATAATCAACCAATCCTTGGCTGAAAAATGCAATGGGCTGTTCTAAACCTTCACTATTCTGTTGAACCAACATTGCTAAAATAGAGTCAATGTTGCCAAAAGCATACAGGATAAAATCTTTTGTAAAATTTGGATTCACCAATGTAGGGGTTGATGCTAAAGCATCTTTAATGGCTTCAAAATTGTGTTTTGCCTCTCTAGTCCAGCTAAAAACTACATTTTTTCTCAACATAGAAGTCAAGGGCTATAAAAGGTTTACTACGTCAGGAATAAATCTCCTCAAAAAATTAATTCTGCCTAAGAAACTCTGCAACCCTTTCTTGTGATTTGGCAAAGGCAGCTCCAGAATAGCTTTGACTCTCTCAGGGTCAATAGTGATTCCTTGCTTTGACACTATGTGTCCGAACAGTTTACCCTCATGAACAACAAAGATACTTTTTCTTGGGATTAAGGGAGATTCCACATTCCCTGCATATTTCAAACACTTGTTTTAAATGTTGCAGATGTTCATCATCATTCTTTGAGAATATGGTGATATCATCCAGATATATCAACACTATTTTATTGATTAAGCCTTGGAAAGTCATGTCCATAGCCCTTTGAAAAGTGGCTCCAGTGTTGGAAAAACCGAAAGGCATTCTCTTGTAGGCCATAGTGCCCCATTTTGTTGTAAAGGCAGTCTTGTATTGGTCTTCTTCTTTAACCAATACCTAGTTGTAACCGGAGTGCCCATCAAGCAGAGAAAATATCTCTGAACTAGCAACCACTTGGAGGATCTGCTCCATGGAAGGTAAAGGATAATGATCTTTTAGAGAGGCTCTGTTAAGGTCTCTAAAATCTACACATAACCTGATTTCACCATTTTTCTTACTAACTAGAACCAGGTTAGAGACCCAAGAAGTGTGCTTAATTGGAAATACAATACCCCGCTCAACTAACTTAGTCAATTCCTTAATCATTAAAGGTTCAAGCTTGGGGTTCAGAGGTCTCTACTTTTGCCTAACAGGCTTAGCATTGGGTTCTAGTTCTATTGTGTGTTAAGCAATTCTAGGATCAAAACCTCTCAAATCAGCATAATCCCAAGCAAAAACATCCTGGAACTCTTGACATAAAGCAATGAAATCTTGTTTATCTAATTCAAAACAAATTTTTCCAATCTTGAAAAGCTTACCTTTAAAGATCTCCAACTCTTCGTAATGCTCCTCTTTAATTTGAATGTTGGTTTTATTCCTTTTCAGTTGATCGTCAGTGCTGAAAATGGATTCTAAATTAACCAGGCCTCTGGGCAACTTATTTGTTTTCAGCTAGATAATCTGATCTTCATATTGTTGTTTCAACTTTTCTTGATTTACAACAGAAAATTGGTCTTCCTCAAGTAAAAAACTTAGAATTTGCTCGTCGCTTTCAAAAACTTGCCAATTAATGTTGTTATCTGGAATAGATGGCCTGATAATTATCTTAACATATGGTTGTACTTTTTCTTTTTTGATCTCATTAGAAATGTCAAATTATGCACCAATTGCAGCCAATCTGTCCGCATGTTGATTCTGACTCCTAGGGACTGAAACCAGATTAAATGCATTGAACTCCTCAATCATATCCCATACTCTATGCTTGTAAGCTTTCAAAGTATCATTTTTTGTTACATTCAACCCTCTTACCTAATTAACAATCAATTTGTTGTCCCCAAACACCTGTAAGTAGTTGATTCCCCTTCTCCTTGCCCATTCCAAACCTTGTATCAATCCTTCGTACTCAGCAGAATTATTGGAGCAAGAAAAATCAAATCTAAATGCAGCATAATAGCTAACACCCTGTGGAGAGACTAACATTGCACCTCCACCAGCTCCATTTCTACTTCTGGATCCATCAAAGTACATTTTCCATAACTCATCTTGCTGCAATAACTGTTGTTCTGCTTCCTTCTCAATGTTTGGCATTTCTGATTCTGGTTCATGAAGTACATAAATGCCTAATCCAGCTTCTTGAATAAGTTCACTTGGATTATCTATGATGTTTTTTGTTGCCCACTCATTTAGCAACACTTATGGTATACATTTAGTTTGTAATTCATGAGTTGTAGCAAGCTCACTGTCCTCAAGAACAACGCAATTAGCATTAATTGCACTTGGCACATAAGGCTCAATGTGATCTTTATCCAATGACTCAGACTTAATTGTTACTTTTGTTCCATATTTGGTCCTGAAGAGCATATGAGACCAATCAGATGATAGATAACCTCCAATCTTTGCAGTGAAGTCTCTTGATAGGCACAAGGCAAAGAAAGGAGGTAAGTCAATAACGAAAACATCTTGAGGAATAGAAAAGTTCGGACAGGCATGTAATGTGAGTCCCAGATCTTTGATAACACCCACAGTGCTAACTGTTGTACCATCTAGCTGAAGCACTCCTTTTTCAAGGGGTTGGTATTTCAGTCCTAACTGGTCTACAATCTTCTTTGGCATAACTAAACTACTGGCTCCACTATCAACCATGCAATTATGAACTAATTTATCTCCCACAATTAATGTCACATAGAAAGGAGGAGGCTTAACACCCTTTTTAGACTCTTTTCCTCGATCTTTATTTTGCTACACATCATTATCCTTCTATTCATTTGTAAAAATAGCCTTAGTTGTATCAACTAAAGGTTCACTAGTTGCTATCTTTTCAGTTAAAGCAGACTGTAACAACTCCTTTTGACCTGGGATTGCCAAGGAATCCCACATAGACATTGTGATATTCATTTTTTTTTGTATTCTCCACAATATTAAAAGGCACTGTAGAATTTATCTTATGTTGTACTCTTACAACAGCAGGCTCATTTTGCAAGTAAGGTTGCTCTCTAGCAGCGATTTGTGGATTCCTCTACAAAATGCGAGGCACTTGTGATGTAGATGGTTTTGTAGCACTGCTTTTCCTTTATCAGCTACCTGCTCAAGTTCAAATGCTCTTTTCTTTGATCTTGTGTTTGCAGCAATTGGGGAATCATTTGCATTTACTCCACAAAACTCTTCTCCTTGCCAATTTAGAAGAGTAGCTTCACTTGAAGATTGGTCTTGTTGCTGCAAGGCTAACTCATTAGGTGGGTTATGTTGTGAATTTGAAACACTTTGTACCATCAAGGCCTGATTAATGATTCCAAAAACAAGTGGCCTGATTATGAGGTTGGTTGCAGGGATAGCACCATTCATAATCTGCAGCCAAGTTATTCTGAATAGGAACAATATCCTTGGCTACACTAATAGGAGTAGGCTTATAAACTTGAAATGGCCTTGAGTTAATATTCTTCCTTGTACCTTGATAATTTCCTTGGTAAGGTTGTCTATTGCCTTGGTACTGTTGACCCTAATAAGGTTGACTTGCAGCTTGATTCTGTTGTTGGTAAGGTCTATTATATGATTGTTATTTTTCTAGATTCACCAGTTTATTACCAAAGGTCTGCAACAGACTCTTAATCTCTTGAAGCTCCTGAGATGAGATTGTTGAGGCATTTTCTTGATTTACAGTAGCTGGAACAATAGCTGATGACACTAGATCAGTTGGCAGGGGTGTAAAAGGTGGCACTTGGAGTGGCATACTAGTCTGTATTTCAGGAAATATTGGCATTGGTGGCCTAGGGGCAATCTTACCTTCCTGAATTAAACAATTTTTTTCCCTTATTACCACCTTGTAAGCATCTAGTAAAGAAACCCCTCCCATTGATTGTGTCATTACTGGTATCTCACTATTTATGGCTTTCAAATAATACAAAAAGGCATGTTCAGGAGAAGGCCTCACAGTAGCTGGGATCCTATCCCAAGTTTTTTGAAATCTGAAGTTAAAATTTGACATTTGCTCTTGAGGAGCTCTTTTTATGGTTGTTAACTATTCAACCAGTGATAAGTGATAAGATTTGTCCTAAAATTGCTTATGCAACTTATCCCCTAACTCATCCCAAGTTGCAATTGACTCAACTTGTAGACCTCTAAACCATTGTAATGATTTTCCCTTAAAGGAGGCTGCAAGCAATCTAACAGCTACGTTCTCTTGGGTTATATTGTGAACCCCACAAAGAGATGCCACGTCTTTGATATGTTCTATAGGAGTTGTTTGATCCTCTCCTGTGAAAAAAGGAAAGCTTTTCAAAGCTGCTATAGGAATATCATCATGTTGGGCTAGATTCAATGGACTACCTCCATTGAATCGCACAAAGGGTTGATTTCTAGCCATTTACACAGCTTGAGGCTGATTGACCTGAGCTAAAAAAATAGGAATAAAGGTTGTAACAACAACTGAACTATTTTTTAAATCCGGTCTAAAATTTGGTGGGGTTGATTGAACCCTCTTTGAGATGAACACTCTCTTAACAGACCTACTCTTTCTCCTAAGAGGAGATAGTTGCAAATATTTGAAAGATTTAGAACTTCTTGTCTGAATCTTTTTCATGTAAAATTATACAGCACTGGTTTTAAGTTCTTCCCACAGTTAAAGTCGCCAGATATGCAAATTTTTGCCTCTCAAAGGCCTGAAAATGCTAGCAGCATATCAATACCAGCAATATCTTATGCTTTTCTCTAAACTATCTGATTTGACAGTCCCACCGGGCATGCCAAAACTGTTAGCTCTAATTATTTGCACCTAGGCTGCGATTAATTACAGCCAATCATGAGTAACATGGGAACTTTTCTAGGGTTGTGGGTGACCCTATATCAGAAAAATACCTCCAGAAAAGCTAGCTCTTATTGATTTTACCTAAAACTACTTGTCTTTTGAGGGGAAAAGGTAAGAAATATGTAATTCTGAAAATGAAACTAAAACTTTCATATTATGATGAAATACCAAAACTAACTGATGGCATGCAAACTTGATTCTATTACACTTTGAGTTAATAGATTGACAGGAAATCTACACAACTCATCTTTGTATATCAAT
Source organism: Sequoia sempervirens (assembly GCA_007258455.2). Taxonomy (NCBI): domain Eukaryota; kingdom Viridiplantae; phylum Streptophyta; class Pinopsida; order Cupressales; family Cupressaceae; genus Sequoia; species Sequoia sempervirens. Next base: position 14,160,504 of record VDFB02058242.1, on the reverse strand, counting down.
TACAATAGTGATTTATGAGAAGGTGCTAATACAAGACTCTTAGAAAGAAAAGAATGAATTTCATAATTTAAACCCTTGTATTGCTCACACAACTCATAACCTGTAAAATAGATATTCTCTTGCAAAGAAAAGTACTTTTTGAAGATACATAAATACAGGGAAAAGCTCAAATTTCATAAGTATACTGATCAATTTCAAAGGACATGTACACTAATAAGCAAGTGGTGAGAAAGTAGACTGAATCAACTATAAATTTCTCAAGGTACTTATAGTTTGCATGACTGCATGAGTTACAAAATTACACTGAAAACTGAGGATGAACAATCTCCAGAAAATTACAAATTAAGAACTAAGCTCAAAAAATGAGTTACAAAATGAAATATATCGTCACACCAAGCGGTTGAACCAAAATAGGAGCCATAACCACCATGGGTCGGATGCCCAAGAAAATCCTAGAAAAAAGGCTCCAAATTCCTCCAATACCACCTCCAAAATGTAGGAAAGAAGGTTTTAGTCAAAACCACAACCTTAGGTAGACAAAACTACCAACAAGGTACATTAATAACCCTAGAATCTTGGAAACATGTCTCCAAACTGAAATAACTTCTCCAATATTCCCTCAACTTGTTCCTCTCCTCCTCCATTTGCATTTAAAATAACAAAATAACTTTAAAGACTTATAGACATGCCTTAAAGTTATTTGTTGTACAATAAAATAATGCAAAAAGAAAAAAGGTTATAAAAAATAACCTTCAAAGCATGTACATAGAGCTGAGGTGGCACAAGCTCGTAATGAGGTGGACTCCATATGGCACCTTCATATTGAATCATTGAGGACTTAGCAACTATTTGAGAAAAGGTAGAAAAGGGGAATTTAAGGCATAGAATGCCTAAATCAATGATGTATGACTTCAACCCCAGCATAATACATGTTTCATTTTTTTTTTAAATAAATTCCGAAAAAAAAAAAATCCCATCAAAGGCATACAAAAAGGTCAAACCCTAATTATGAAAAGAGACAAAATGATGATAAAAAAAATCATTTTGGCATTGCACACTTTCTGAGAGCATAATGCAGCCGCTAAGGTTTGACTGAAAAAACAATGGAGAAACACTTCTTTCAGATGTTACAGTGGCGTTCCTTCTTGCAAAAAACTAACAAATGACAACCTCCTTGGGTAAGTGCTCGAAAGAAATTTCTCAATTAAAGTTTTCTTGTTCATTCTGACTTCACAGGTTGTAGCCATTACCATTTTACTTACCCATTTAACCTTTCATTGCTGGCCACCATGACAGTTTGAAGATATGCTATCAAAAACTTGAAAGGATGAGACTCGGCTTCAAGGATACAAAGTCATTTAGGGGTCTGCTCGTCACTTTTGGATGTATGCACCATACTATACATTTATTTCTTTCTTGTTTTCTAGGTAGAAATAACACTTTCTTCGCACCCAGATATGGCAGAGTCGTGTGGCCTTTTAGCTTTTCTAGGTCTTCTCTGTAGGTTTCATGCCATTGTTTTTATCACCATGGTTACAGAATTTAATTATCATTTCCATGTGCTTCACCTTCAAAGCAGTAGCTTAATCACTTTATGGCCATAACTAATTCCTACCATAAGACCCAACATGAAGATTTTCACTGTATGCAAAGGTTCCTAAATGAAGTTTAGCTTTGGCTATGCATTTGTATCCTATTGTAGATTTAATGGCCATGGGGTAAGGCTTGTGAAAACCCCCTGTAGATGATTTCATTAGCAGATTCAAAGCAAGCAGTAGCATTTTGTGTTTTCCTCGGGTTAGGGTTTAGAAAACCGTAGCCTTCTCAGAAATTCTTAAATGGGTACCCCTCTTTAAAGTCCTTGGTTACATTAAAGTTGAGATTGTGGAATCATAACCGGCTTTCAATCATTTTTGTGAGGCACAAATACTAAAAAAAATTATTGTTCATTTTTAAAAGAAAGAATGCTCGAACTCAAGCCTGTGTGCAGAAAAATGAACATATGCTTTGATTTCTTTTTCCTTGCTCTACTATTCCCATGCATCCTTATGTATCTTACTTAGCATTCCATGGAATTTTATAGAAATTTGGCCTTCAAGTCCAAGTATCTCCTTCTTTTATGGCCATGGTCATATCTTGTTGCTATTGGGTTTCCAAAATTTGATTCTTCTGGTTAACCCACGAGGGTTTTACTTTCACTTTTGAAGCAAATCGTATTTAACTTCTAGAGGTGCAAAAATGATGAGCATTATGTGTTTTAAGCATTTCACCTATTGCATGCACTGGTAACTGTTAATTCATTTGAAAGATCTCTCAACGTTGCTTTAGTGATATTCATAACTATTTTCTAAGCATCTGGAACCATGTTGAAAACCCACTCCACAACCGGTACTCTAAGCCATTCACCGCTATCAAGTGTAAGATTTGGCAATAATGCAAAATTTATATGACATTGCTTCCCTCTATGATATTTTTTCCATGAGTTGAGTCTGTCATTTAAATGTTTTGTTTCTTCCTTTATTTGAACTCTCATGTTTGAATTTCTAATTTCTCCCATTCTTAACAGTTTCATCCTTTGACTATACCTCTCTCTTTTGAGACAAACCCTTCAACATTGTATATTGTTAACATATATATGAGTTTGTAACTCTTTCCTTTCTTCACAATGGTTACCTTCTGAGTTAGCTAAAGGTATCAAACTCTATGCAACACATACATAAAGACATTGAAGGTTTCCTGTAAATGACCAATCTCTAAGGTTTTGAAGTCTGTCACTTTTCTCATTTAAGAGATATTTGTGCAACACATTATGACTTCACACTCTTCTTATTGTGATATCCTTCATTTTATACTATATTGGCAGTGTCACAAGTATTCTCATTCACCCAATTGAATGAGTGTTTTTGTCATTGATGAATAATATTCGCCTGTATTATGCTTTGCTCATTGGCTGGAACTGCAAATCAATCAGTAAGCTTTGGCTTTTACTTAGACTGCCACTGTACCTTTATGGATACTGTAGGAGTTTTTCTTTTCTTTTCTTTTCTTTTCCTATTGAGGAACAAGGTTATATTCTTGCATTGACTGTTCCACCCTAGTTAATGATTGAACAGTCCTCTTATGACCACCTTGAGCTATCACTTATTATCAAGTTGAATTGCTTTGTGGCTTAGTGAGAATGCCATCTCCATTAAGCTCCCTCTATTCGTCTCACATTTCCATTTCCATTTGGAGTCTCATATTGACTTTCATGCCACTTTGTTGCCACCTACAGGTAGTCATGCATTTCTGGAAATTTCCTATTAAAGGCCATATTCTGCTCTATTTCTCTATCTTTGTTTTTTTATGACCACTCTCTGGTCTTCTTGAAGTCATTTACCAAAAATCCTGCCACTGTATTGATAATGCACATGGCTACCATGCATACAATGGTATTGTCCTTATGACAAGACAATTGTTCTATTGTAGACATGTAGATGAAATTTTACATTCTTGTCTTTACCAAGTGGTTATGTTAGATCAGTGTTCTCCTAACGCTAACAGTCTGATATATGAACTTCAAAAGAAGAGTATTCCATGTGTTCTGTTATTTAGTCTTACATTTTTAGTCTTTTGTGATCATTTTTCCTTTGAAAATGCTATCCTCAATATAATCTTCTAATATTGATATCTTATTTCATACTGTAATATTTTCATAAATAATTATGTATCATCTATGACAGTGGCTAGTAGCTCACTACCATAAATGATAGATGGTGATTTATGTAAATCATAAGGTATGATCCAATTGATAAATGATCTCAACATACTTATTAGAAGCATGTCAATAAGCACGTCAGGCTCAACCATTGTGGGAGCCATGTTTCAACCCACGTGTTGAAACTCGATAAAACAAGAACATTGATTTCCCTGTATCTGCACATGAAACAGACAATTAGAAAAAACATATGCATATTCCTAAAGGCTTAATAGTTTTCTTTCTCTCTTTTCTCTGGACATGAGCAATTTATAGCTTGTTTAATGCATATAAAGGGCAGTCTATACACTGGTGGGTGGATGTGTATGTAGTGTTAGAGACCGTCAGTGTTTAGAGCTTTGCTCTAACCCATTGCAATTCTTTCAGATGTAGGATATGGAGACTGGGAGCTGCAGAGGACACAAAACAAGCAACTTGGAGCTGAGGATCATGCAAGATGATGGACTTAGACCAATCATCAGGCAATGACTGGCCTCTTCCCCTATATATGCATCTTTTATTCTTTCAATCCATTCTTGTATATATTGCATTTTATCTACATTGGATAAGCTATATCTCACAGCTTGTGTGAGATAGATTTGAACTGTTGAATCAATAAAGATTTTCTTCCAGTAATGTTTTTGGTAAATCTTTTCAGTATTGTATGCATCTGTATAAATGCAACAATCTATTATTGAAAATAAAAGCTTCTTGATTCTTACATTTATACACCTAAATGCAATATAAGGAAGACTAATATAAAATGCACCTCATTTTTTCAATTTGCAAACACTTAAACTCACTCATTTTAACCAGAAATAAAAATGAGTAACAGGCACTACGAGAGAAATTGATTTAGGTATTTTCAGGCATATTTGTTGAAATATTTCATTCTCAACTTATGTCTTATGGTCATTATAACATTGGTTTGAAAAGTTATTAAGAATAAGGTACATTGTAAATAATCTCATGAGATATGATTAAAGTTTGTCACAAAATAGATAAAGCATCTGCCTGTGTAAAGTGCCTATTCATCTCAGAGTAACTATATCTTTGATTCAAGTGAAAAATCTGATCCCCAAAACTGTCATAAGGTCCACTGTAGTTCTCAACCCACATTTCAGATTAGTTATATCAGAGTATTGAGAAAAGTCAATAAATAATTCCCATGAATGAAGCTTGTAAAAGAAAAGAGAAAGAGAACCATTGAAAGAAAGAAGACTCAATATCAAATGGGTGATTCAAGTATCTCTATCGGGGCTATGGACGCCTGTCTGGCAGTAGAGAAATGCTTTGAGAGAACTAGAGGTATCTTCGTCAAGGCAAGGGATGCCTGACTGGTAGCGAAGCAATGCCCATGATTTTATTGCACGATAGTTGAAGGACTCAACCTACATAGCTTGGATCTTAGGTGTAGTTGTTCAGAGGTGGAGAAAGTTTTTATGAAGAAACATGCACCATATATGCACACACTCAGATTCAAAGTAGTTCATGTTGATATACATATGAGATTCTAGCTCAACCTTACTCAACATATCTGATCCTACTTAAGTTAGCATGTTTCATAAACCAGAGGTTCTGGGTGACTGAATTCTTTAGTATCTTGAAAATGGGTAAACCATTTTCCCAGCCGAGTCACCATTTGTCATGCCTTGCATAACCACCCCATTTTATTTTGGAACAAAATGGGTCCCCCTTTGTTTTTCTTTTTCCTTTGGTTTTGTTTGGGTCTTAGGAGTTGTTCATTTTTACTCCTAAGTCCTTGTTTCCTTTTTGTCTGTCGGAAGCGAAATCGGGATGGAAACTAGACTTGAAACTTTTGTTTTGGTTCCAACTCTAGATTCAATCCCAGTTCTGGCTTTGCCCTCTTTCTATGTTCTTTTCGTTGTTTGTTGGTGTTTCTTGCACTCTCGAGTTTGTTTCTCCTTTGGGTTGTTTGTCATTTTCCTTGTGTGTTGTTTTTCCCAAGCATAAGCGAAACAAAGTTGGAAGCGAACTTCAAACTTTGTAGAATTCTCAAATTTTGTTCCCGCCCAGATTCTAACTCCGCTCGTTTATTTTGTGTTGTTTTTTCCATCGATGTTTGGGCGGGTCTGGTTTTTGGTTCGGTCCTTCTTCCCCATGTTTGTTGTCCTTGTTTGTTTCTTTTTCCTTTGCCAAGAGCGAAACCGGATCAGACCCAAACCTGGAACTTTGTAAAAGTTCCACTCCCAGTTTTGGTCCTGGTCCCACCCTCGTTTCCTTTTGTTGTTTTTTTTTCATGGGACTGAAGTCGAGTTCAGAGTTCGATAAGAAGCTTTTCAAAAAGAATTCTATCATGTTCCAAATCTGGGTTTGCGTCCACCCTGCTTTTAGTGTTCACTCAAGTTAACGGTTCATCGGTGTTGAGTGCTCTACTTCTAACCTACCGAATTTATGGCACTAATTGCAGCCTCCTCACACGTGCGAAGTAGTTTTAAAATTTTAATTATGTTTAACTGGCTCATTATCTTTATTATCCAATTCATTTAAGCGAGCCAAATCTAGGAGAACTACGTGAGAAGCGATTTGATTGCGGGGGTGTGTCGGTGGAAAAATCTTCATCAAGTTTGAGTCTTTCCTTGTGAGCGTTTCAAGGGAGGGTTTCATTTCCTTTATTTTCCCATTGTGCTTTGTCGTTTCTTTCTTGTTTTCGTTTCTGTCGTGTTTTGGTGCGTTCGTAGAATCTTTTTCTATGAGTCTTCACTTGTTTCTTTGTTTCTTCTGGTTTTGTTTTTGTCTTTTTCTGTTTTCCCGTTTTGTTCTTTTTCTTTTTGTTTGTTGTTTTCCGTTGTTTTTGCTTTCGTGACAGGTGTTTTTTTTCATGCCCTAGTTTCAAACAAGAGTTTCGTTTGGTTGGGTCCTCCACGTCTTAAAATCTTTTGTTTTTGTTTGGAGATCCTTTCTAATTGTTCTTCCTTGTCGATTCTGTGTTTTCCATGTCGGGTTTGTGATGCCCTATTTTTCTGAGTTGATGCGTCATGCAAACTAGGGTTTACTCGATGATCTTTACAAAATATTCGGCCTTAGGATTTAAATTAGTCTTTTTATGGTTAAGAGGTGGGGTTAATCCCTCTATTTTTATTTCCTTGTAAACCCATGTGACCCAAGTCTTTAGATTCATGTGACCATGTCTTCGGAAATTGTACTATGTTTTTCATATTAAAATGGTGGAAGCGGACTCAAGAACGAACTCATTCCAAGGATGATTGCACTGGGGTTTATTCCCAAAGATGATCCTGCTTCCGGTCATTATAATTTTTGGTCTTCATTCTTGTCCTTAAACAGAGCCGAAACCGGAGTAGAGTTCGAACTTGGAACTAGCAATTAGTTTCGGGTTCGGTTTCTGTTCTGATTCTGATCCCGATCTCACCATGGTTTCGGTCCCAGTTTCGCTTTGTACTAAAATAATTCCATGTTCCTTATTCTTCTGTAGCTCTGCCTTCGATGAAGCTGAAATTTGACTAAGTATGAAAGTTTTTCCTAAGGAAGTAGAGAAAGATGTTGATTGATGTATTGAATTTTATGCTTTTTGTTCATCTAATAGAGGAGTTTATTGTAGAGATTAGAAGATATCAGGAGCTTTAGAAGAGGATTCTAAAAGGAGTTGACGTGCAGAAAATTCAAGGCAAGGAGCTAAGCCAAAGAAGATTAAAGTGGAGCAGGTCCCTTACACTCTAAAATACAAACATAAGGAAGCTACTCTCACTGCTAGCAAGGTTGATTCTGATTGGGCAGACATTATTGATACCAAATTGGGTTCATTTAGTTATGAGGAGTTGCTCTTGGAAACATTTCATGAAGAGGTGACAGGGAGGACAGAGAGAATTGTCCAATCTCGAATAGCACATGTTGTCATCTTCCCCCTATTAATTCAATGTCCTGAATTGATAATGACTATAGCTGGGGCATACAATCCTACCACTATGCAATGTGTGGATTTGTAGGGGAATGTTATTATTGACTTAAAACCCCAGATGATTAGATTTATGTTCAATGCTCCTGTTCTGCAAAATCCCAAGAAGCTCAATGAAGCAGAAGCTCTCAAATTATACAGTGATAAAAAGGAGACTAACAGAACTCATATGAACCAGAGTTGGATGAGAGTTGAGAAAAAGTATCTGGCAAAGTTTCCTAACCAACCTAAAATGGAAGACTTCTACAAGGATATTTTAGATATAACAATGATGCTCTCTAGAGTGTTTGGGAAGAGGGATGCCTCCCAATTTCAAGAATGGATGTTCCCATTCATCCATACTCTCCTTGATGATAGGCAACAGTTTGATTGGCCTATGATTGTGTTAGATTGTATACATAATCAAATGATTAGAGTGAGAGAAACCAAGAGTTTCTTCATGACCTCTTATGTAATCTATGCAACCGCCAGAAGAGGGATCATTCCTAGACTCAATACAGTACGTATATTGGGAGAGGCTCAAGGAAAAAAAATGTATGGGATCACTATGATCAACTTACCTTGCAAGATTTTGAGTCACACTATTGGAGGGTTAATGATGCATTTCTATATGTCATCATCAACCAGCTAACATGAGATGTTGGTTATAGATTGAGTAGAGAGGCCATGGCCTTCATCAATGAATGGGGACACTAGTATATCCAATACCCTAGATTTACCTATTTCAGATTAGTTGGTTTTGATGGTCACCCTCATCTACTGCCTAGGTGTTGCAGCAATAAAGTTGTTTTAAAGGAATTCATTTATCAAGCTCTTGCAGTCAACATGAAGTTTGGCAACAAACACAAGACTGGCTATCATAAGTTCCCAATGAAGTTGGGTGAGTATAGTTGTCCACACCTTGTGGTAGCTAAGGTAGTTTGTGATGAATTGATTTAGATGAAGTTGGGTTTGTCTACTTCAAGAAAACATTTTAATCCTAAACATAAGATGCAATACTTGCTTCCCAACATCTTTGAAAAACATTTCAATCTGATGGAGGACTTTTGGATGGACTTACAAGATGAATATGATCTCAGGAGGAGAAACTATGAGACTACCTATCCCACTCATGGTTGAGTATGGGATAAAAGAAGAAATTCTTGAGACATTATCAGATGATGGGGTAACTTTGGATCCCCAATATGAGGCGGAGAATGTAGGCACCAAAGATCTTGATCTAGTGGACTGGAATATGGAAGAATCTATTGACATAAAAAAATTGCAAGACTAGTTTTGGACAGGAGCATTTAGTGGTTTGTCATGAGGATTAAGGAGCCAGAGGTTGAGACTTCCAAGAAAAGAAAAGTTGCAGGTACCACTATAGGGTACAAGAGGACTAAGAGAAGAATGGCTCCTAAGGAGCCTCTAGAGTTTTTCCTTTCTAATGTTGGAGAGGAAATTGAAATTCCTACACAAGATCCTCTTGAGACACATGGGGAAGATATTACAGCATAATTGAGTCCTTCAATAGTTGTTGTAGTAGAAAAATCCACTCAACATCTTGTTACAAAGAAACCAAGTGAGGAGATGCCCATAGGAACCCTCCATAGGGAAGCTCAGTTATTAAAGAAGAAGGACCCCAAAATAGAAATTCATGATATTAACATAGACTCTGAGGCTACCCCATCCGACAAAGAAACTCATGTGGTGGCATCTCTTGATGTAACTGATGATGCAGGGACTCAACATGTTTTAACTAAAGAGGACTAATGGAAGCTTTTTGAGGAAGCCAAAAGGGCAGCAAATGCCAAGGCACAAGCTGAGGCATTAGCTAAACAACAAGAGATTGATGCTAAGGCACAATATGATGCATTAGCCAAGCAAAAAGAATTGGAAGCTAAAGTCAAGGCTGATGAATTGGTCAAGCAACAACAACAAAAGGAGTAGGAGCTCAAAATGAAAGAGGAAAGAGATAAATTGACTTTCCAAAAAAAAATTCATGACCTTGAGAAGGAAAAGGTTGCTCAAAGAAGAGAGAAAGAAGCCCTTGAGGCTAAATTCAAGGGTATGGAAGAGGCCCACATAAGGAAATAAGAGAAAGAACGCCTGCAAAAAGAGAAAGAGGCTGAGGAACTTGCTCAATATGAGAAGAAATCCAAAGAAGCATGGGACTATGTTGAGGAATTGAAAAGACAAAGGGACCAGATGCTAGAGGAAAAGAAGTTGGAAGAAGAACGTTTGCAATAGGAGTTGGAAGCTAAAAGATTGCAAGAGAAAAAAGATAAGGAAGAGGCTAAGAAACTTGCACAAGAAGAGGCACAAAGAGAGCAGCAAAATGTGCAAGAGGTTAAATCTCAACCTAAGAACACAATATTGCAACTTTTATCTTCTACCACTGTAGCTTCTTCTTCAGCACAAATAGTCACTACTCCTATTGCTCCTACATGGTTGAAGTTTGACTTAGAGAAGAAACAGATAGTTTAACCACAACCTCTCAATTGGGATGAGATGATGAACGAGATTGAGAAGGAAAGACCGAAAAAGAAGGCTTGAGTTCTTCACTCCACCAAGCTCATAGATACAGGGGAAATTATTGTTGAATGTGCAATTCCAGTGGTGGATAAGAACATGGATGATATGCAAATAACTGATTACCAATTGGGTACTGTGAATTTGGGGAGACCTACAAGAAACCAGCAAATTAATTTAATTGATATGGTAGCTTCGTCCACCAAATCTAGAATGATTAAAGGCAAGTAAAAGAAAGATGAGCTTAAAGCTTAATTGGATCAGTTGCACAAATTTCTAAAAGATGTCTCCACTCCAATTTCTCAACAAGCTGCTACTCCTGAATCCCCAATATTATTAACAAAGAAGGAAGCCGATGACTTGGTACAAATGAGGAGTAAGGTGGGGATGCTTGAAAGATGGATTGATAGTCTTAATCAGGAGGTTGTTGAGGTGATAACTGATAGTTTCAGGGTTCATGAAACAACACTTGAGTTAGTAGAAAATATGAATAGAATGTTGAGGAACTAAAAAAGCAAGATGAAGAATACAAAGAATATATTAAGAAGCTTAAAGACATCAGCAAAGTGCCCAAGTCAACTCTCCTGAAGCAGACAATTCTTGAAGAAGATAATGCATATTTTATTGAGAATACTGTGAGCATAATAGAATTCAAATCCAAGTTCTTCCATCAGCATAAGAGTGAGGTTCAAGAAGCAAGCAAAGACTTGAGTGAGCAGATTGATGAATTGGAGGCAATAGTTGCCATTCTAGCCCATGTGGACATCCCAATCAAAGAGAGTCTTCCTTTGGAAAAGTTCAAGGAAAGGTCGAGTAGTATATTTGAAGAGGTAATGCAAAGAGGAGATGATGGAGAAGGATTGTTGTTGGATAGATTTATAGATATCAGGGAAGAAGTAAAAACTACCAGAAAGGAACTAATTAAATTGAAGGATATGCAAGAATTTTCCTCAGTAGAATTTAAAAGGATAAATTTGAGGACAATTGGTTAGATTGGCCTGATTTAGATATCCTTCAACAAGTGTTCTCTAGTTATGATGAGTATATGATGGACCAAGCAATGCAAGAATGAGTTGACAGCATAATATTCTCCTTTTTTATACCACATCCTCTCTTCTCTTATTTTGCAGGATTTGACAAAAGTTGGACTCCAGTTCCTATTCCCAGTTTCACATTCTTTTTTGGACGTCATAATTTTGTGTAGTAGAGCAGTTAAGCCTTGATGTAACTGAAGATTAGCAGTCCAGTTTCTTCATCCAGTCTCAGTTCCTTAATTTGTGGATCTGAATTTTGATTGAGAGAAACTTGTGCATAGCACCTCTATATGTACTTTTGAGCTCTAATTTGCAAAGGTTGGCTCATTGAAGAAAGATTAGCCACTTGATGATAGCAATAGGAATCATAGTATTAGAATTTCACAGTTGTTAGCAAGATACTTTCAAAAGTTCAGTTGAACTTGGTTACATTTTACAATTTTATACATTTTACGTGTTGTTAAGTTTGGACCTTTTGGATAAAGTTAATGAATCATAATCAATCTGTATGCCAATTATTTTTTTGTCCCTAAATGTTTTCTATTTGATGAGAATCAATAGAGGAAACTGGATTCAAGATTATCTCATTGAATTATCTGTGAATGAAGTTGCTTTTATGTCTATTTGATCTGTGTTTTAATTATGAGTGAATGATTTGTTTCAAGTTTTGAAGTAAAGTTTAGTGAATGGTTGTGATTGTGAATTAGCACTATGAATGTATGCAGTGGTATAGATTATTCTATGGATTGTATCATGTTGTGGTTTTGGTTAAGTAAATAAACACTCATTATTGATATGCATGTCTAGATATTAAGAAGTTTTGTTCATGTTCTTCTATTTTAAAGCTCAAATCTATCTTTTTATCTTTATTTAAACCCCCCCAACTTAGGTTAGTTGATCTAATGCATCTTTGTTCCTCATTACCAACAAAGGCCCCTTGCATATTATAGTTACATTAACCATTGACCATTATTAGTACATTGAGAACCAACTGCCAAGACCTTGGGAGTTAGATTACTATATGTTGTCTTTCTCTTTCAGGAGAAATAGAATAGTGATATTCTATTTAAATGTTGTTGTGTTGTTTTGACCATCAACAGGTCTCCCAAATCATACAAGCCACTATTTGAGAAATTTGTCACTAGAGACCAAAAGGGGCATGTTATGGTAGAAGACATAGAGGCTGCCTCACAACATCCTAAATTTTCCTCCTTTATAGATGAATACTTGGCACATGAACCCCAACGTTACCTAGCAAAACTCTTGTTAGAAGATGCCACACTCCCTTTTGGGTTTGGAATAAGTACCATACAATCAACATCCACACCTAATAACCAAACTCAAGGGAACAACATGTCCATTCCACAAGTAAACACGTCCATCCGGCAAGTGAACACTTCAATTCTAAAAATAAACAAATCCATGCCAATAGGAGTAACCACACAAGATGCAACTAAAATCCATACCTCTTGATGTGACACCCAAAGCATGACACAAGGAACAACATTTACCATAGGAGTTTCATCATCAAACCCATTTGTCTTACGCGACACAACAAATAGGCCTAAAACTATCCTTAACACTACAATGGCTATACCAAACACACAAGGCAACCTGCATGGTCATACCTTTACAAGCTCATCCAATGCATTCCAAAACATACACATACCAACCCAAAACATTCAAACCCAAAACATTCCAACTCAAAAAGATTCCAACTCAAAACATTCCAACTCAAAATATATCAACTCAAGACATGACATTTACATCCCACTTTCAAAACCAAAATCTATCCTACACCCACACATTAAATTAAAACCCATCACATAGCGTTGGATTGCAGCATGGCTTTATAGACCCAAACAATAAACAAGTGGATGTCTTCAAAACACAAATGAAAACCCTTCAACAAAAAATAAACGACATGCAAATGACAACCAAAAATCCATACATAGCCCAAGACCTATGTCCATTTCCTTTTGACTGAAATTTATACATGTCGCCCTTTCCACAGGGATATGTCATACCAAATTTCCAAACTAAAATGGGAGGCGCAATCCTCTTGAGCACATAAGGGAATTTACCACACATTGCATGGACATCGCATTTGAGCCTACATATCTCATGAGACTTTTTCCATGAAGCCTTAGTGGTATACCCCTTGAATGGTTTTCTAAACTTCCAATTGGCATAAAAACATGGAGAGAACTAGCCAAAAAATTCATTGAACACTTCACCTTTAACATTGACAATGAAATCTCAATAGCCACTTTGTGTCACACTACACAACCGGAAGGAGAAAACTTTATCACTTCCTTTCAACGGTGGCGAAGTTTAGCTAGTTGATGTCTAGTTGAGATACCCGAAAAACAAAAGGTTGCTATTTTCCTAGAAAACCTCAACTCAAAATTGTGAAGCAAACTAAGAGTACAATGTTGTGCATCATTTGTGGACCTAGTGGAAAAAGGTATTATCATTGAAAATACTCTCATTGACAAAGGTGAACTCAAAATGGAAAACAAGAACACAAGCAACCAAAATATCCTAAGTGACAAGAACAAATACTAGTCCTGAAATAAGAATGTTACCAATGATAGAGTTGTTGATGCCAATGCCATACATGCATTGAGCCTAAATAGTACAACAAAATTTCACTTATAACAACTCTTACAACAAAATGTCATACAACTTCCTGAGCCTAAATAGTACAATCCTGGACAGTTCAAACCCTCCTAGTGGGACAATAATGTTTTTTGTGACTATCACCAAACTAAAGGACATAACCTCTCATAGTGTCAACAGTTGAAGAACATTATACAGGACCTCATGGAAAATGGTACTATTGAGGTTAATGGAAAAACACAACAACTGACTTCAAACAAGGACCATAAAGTCTTTTTTGATCTTTTGCATTACCATGGGAAAGGAAAATCCCCCAATATAGGCAATAAGACCAATAATAACATAGCTAATTACACCAATGTCAAATATGACTATGGACATTCCACTATCATAAACCACATTCGAGTTGTCGACAAACATGTTAATACCATCACCATTAAGAAAGCTCCTAAATGTGTTGTCAATACCCATTGTACCAAAATAGCAGTCCAAGGCCCTCCTCCAAAGCAACAACAAGCACTGAAAACCCAATATGACCTCCTTAACCAATTAGGGAAGACTCCAACACAAATTTTTATCCTCAAATTGTTACGCATATCTCCTGACCATAGGGCCATCTCAAAAAAAGCCTTGCAAAACACAACCATACCTAATGATCTTGATGTCAATTTTTTTGAAGAAATGGTCGGATACTTGACCAATTCCCACCATGCTACCTTCTTCGAACAAGATTACGGTCGTGCCACATAAAAGTTAAATCATAATGACCCTTTACATTTTGAGGTCCTTGTCAATAAAGCTAAAGTCAGATGAATTTTGGCATAAAGAGGAGTTGGGTTAAATATTTGCACTTTAAAATTGGTTAAAGCATTAGGCTTCTTAGAGGCATGTGTAGATACTACCAAAGGCATTTTTATCAAGGCATACGATGATGAAGAAAGAAATTCCAAAGGAATTATACCACTTCCTATTCAAGTCGGACCCGCAATCATGGAGACCACTTTCCAATTCTTGGACCTTGAGTTACCACCCGCAATCATGGAGACCACTTTCCAAGTCTTGGACCTTGAGTTACCATATAAACTTCTCTTAGGTTGACCATGGATTCATGCCATGAAATTCGTTCCATCCACATACAATCAATGCCTAAAATTTCCATATAACAACATTGAAATAACCATAGTTGGTGATCCCGATCCATTCCAATATTGCACTGACCTACAAGGAATACCCCAACAACAAGTGTCTATCAAGCAAGATGCATCATCGTCCACTTCATCTCATTAAATTGATCCTTCCGCTCTTTCTAAAGAATCCATTTTGAAACCTCCATCTTCCACTCCCAAAGTAGAGGTCCAAGAGAAAGGTTATGGAGAGTACCATATGAATACATCTTATTGAATCAATTAGATAATGTCACCTAAGTCATATGGAAAACCAATGGTGAACAAGAAAAAAAATAATGTCACTATTCAATTTCCTCCTACCAATGTTTCCACAAAATGGGGAGAATTGAGCAAAGAAACTATCAATGAAGAAGACGTGACATCCTGGATTTACAAAGAGGACAATGTAAAACCCCTTCCACCTGCACAAATACCCACAGAACAATATGGTAAAGGTTTTAAAATTATTCAAGAGAAAGGTTATGACGAACATAGTGGGCTTGGATTACATCAGGATGGCAAGACTGAGCCGATTATTGTCCTTAAATGACCAAAGGATCTTGGGCTTAGATTTGAACCGATTAAGATTGGATTTTCAAGTACCACATCACCTTTACAAGAGGAAGTGAGTGTTTCTGAGGCTATCGAGACATCCAATGAATCCCCCAACCAACCTTATTATTCTATTGACTCAAACGAATATGAATGGGGTTCTGACAAATCATCTAGTTACTATGAACTTTATGAAACATTTAGAGAGTCTGGTGAACCTAATTTTGATGAAATATTTGAGAAAACATTCAAAATTGGATCATCAAGAGACACATAAGAACCTAACATACCCCCTTCTAAGAATATGGAGGACACCATAAAAGCCTTTTGGAATTATGTCAATAATTCAAACTTTACCTTGACTCCTTTGAACTTTGACCCTTTTGATAATAGCATGCCCTTGGCCTATCCCCAGCTTATTGATTTGGATCAATGAGACCCCCTATCTTAGATATCTTTGAGAACGATGAAGCAATATCCGAGTTCATGGGATTGCATGAAGGAATTCCTAGTGGGGACCATAAGGCTTTCTTTGCCCTTGGCTTGGATAACATGGCATATTTTGGGGAGTTTTCCCACCCCTCTAGTTGCAAAAGTGAAAATAATCAAAAGAAAAATGGAAAATGGAAAAAATAAAAATAATAAGTCCTCAAGTGAAAACCGAAAGGTGCCTCTAGACCAAGAAAAAATAAAAAAGAAAGGACGTATTCAAGGGAGAAAACCTCTCTAAGGCACCCAAGGATGGAGGGTTGGATGTTCTCCCCATTAATCAAGAGAATTCAATAATGCTAATTGAGAAATCAAAAGAAATCAACCTTGGCACTGAAGATGGTCCTAAGATAATCCACTTTGTGGCATCTTTGACAGAATCCGAGCAAATGGAGTTCTAAGCTTTCTTCATAGACAACCAGATTAATTTTGCTTGGTCATATGTTGACATGCCTGGATTAGATTTTGAGTTGATACTACACCATTTTCCATTATATCTGGATGCTAAACCCATCAAACAAAAACTTCTAAAAAGTCATCCACAAATTGCACTATTAGTCAAGGATAAATTAAAGAAATTGTTGGATGTGGGCTTCATTTGATCAATTGATTATGCAAAATGGATTTCCAATTTAGTACCAGTCACAAAACCAATAGATGGTATCTGCATTTACATAGATTTTTGAGATCTAAACAAGGTGTGTCCTAAAGATGATTTCCCATTGCCAAACATTGACATAATTGTAGACTTGACGGATGGGTACGAGATGTTGTCCCTTATGGATGGCTTCTCGAGATATAATCATATTAGAATTGCACCAGAACACCAACACAAGATAACCTTTACTTGTCCATGGGGCACCTATTGTTGGAATGTCATGCCTTTTGGACTTAAAAACGCAGGAGCTACATATCAACGTGTTATAACAACCATTTTCCATGATCTCATGCATACCTTGATGGAAGATTATGTGGATGATCTATTGGCCAAGTCATTAACATGAGAAGACCATTTTAGAGTCTTGGAAAAAATATTCAAAAGACTGGAAGAATATAAAGTGAGGCTAAACCCTAAGAAGTGTGTATTTAGTGTGACATCAGGAAAGCTTCTTGCATATATAGTTTCCAGACAAGGCATTGAGGTAGACCTAGCTAAAATAAAATTCATAATGGACATGCCTCCACCAACCAACATAAGTCAATTAATGACACTCTAAGAACAATTACAATCCATCAGAAACTCTATAGCACAATTGGCAGATAAGATACATCCTTTCCAACATTTACTCAAAAAAGAGTTCCCTTTGCATGGATAGAAAAATGTTAGGAAGCTTTTGAAAATATCAAGGAATATCTATTGACACCACCAGTATTGATGCCACTTGTTGAAGGAAGGCCTCTTATTCTATATATTTTAGCAACTACATCCAAACTGGGGGCATTGCTTGCACAAAATGATGATCAGGGTCGTGAGCAAGCATTATACTACATCAGTCGCACCTTGGTTGGGCATGAGCTAAATTACAGTCCAATAGAATGTGCTTGTCTTGTGGTAGTTTTTCCTACTCAACGACTAAGGCACTACATGATAAATCATCGAACATTGTTGGTGGCTAAGATAGACCCATTAAAGTATCTTCTCATCAAAGCAGCATTGACAGGATGATTAGCCAAATGGGTCATGATACTTAGTGAATATGGCATCCAATACGTCGAGAGAATAGCTATAAAAGGACAAGTTATTGTAGACCAACTTGCAAACACACCAACTAAGGTAGATCATCCACTAGTTTCTAATTTTCCAGATGAATCTCTCTTCACATTAGATGCAAAAGTGGCATGGAAACTATATTTTGATGGATCACATACAAATCATGGATCAAGAGCAGGTATATTATTTTTCACTCCTCAAAGTGATACTATTCCTAATTCATTCAGGATTGCTTTCCCATGCACAAAAAATATAGCAGAATACGAAGCCCTCCTCACAGGATCACGTATGGGAATTAAATGGAAGATCAAACATCTACAAGTATATGGTGACTCTCAACTAGTAATTCAACAAGTTAATGAATATTATGACACCAAAGATGAAAAACTCAAACCCTACAAGCAGATGGTAGACAATTTCAGGCAATTTTGACATGATTCTATTCCACCAGGTACCCCGTGTTCAGAACATAGTCGCAGATGCCATGGCCACAATTGGCTCTCTCTTGGAGATACCTGACAACATGCCTGAATTGGAGTTTTTGGTAGAACAACTTTTGGTCCCTGCCTTTGATATCCTAGAATCTGAGATGGTGTGCAAACTTGTCAGTCCCAATTCTCCATGGTATCAAGACATATATGATTACCTTCATTACCAAATCCTCCCGCTTAACCTTTCGAACAAACAATGCAAAACATTTGTCTATAAAGTCTCCAAATACGCCATCATCGGTGATACCCTTTATAGACGTGCCTTAGAAAATACCCTGTTGAGATATCTCGATGCCGAAGAAGCACAAACAACTTTTCATGAGGTACACAAGGGTATATGTGGAGCTTATTCTAGCGGTTTAGCCCTAGCTAAAAAGATCATGAGACTGGGTTACTATTGGCCTACGATGGAAAAGGACTCTTATATCTTCGTCAAGAGATGTCTACAATGTCAGATACACAACGACTTGATACACACACTAGAACAAGAACTTCATCCAATAACATCACCTTGGCCCTTCGCCCAATGGGGACTCAATCTCATAGGTAAGATACATCCTACATCCACCAACGGTCATAAATTCATTATTACCACCACCGAGTACTTTACTAAATGGGTTGAAGTTGTTCCTATGACATTAACTAGCAAACAAATTTCCAAATTCATTCTTAACTACATCATTTGTCGATATGGTATTCCTCAATCCATCATTACTTATAATGGTCGTCCATTTAAAAATCAAGAATTCCATCAACACTACAAGAAATTTCACATTCAACACCACTTTTCTATGCCCTACTACCCACAAGGCAATGATCAAGCTGAGGTGTCTAATAAAACAATTCTCAGAATTCTCAAAAATACTATCAATGACGCTAGCCATGACTAGCACATCCAACTCAATCTGACCTTATGGGCCTACCGCACAGGTATCTGTACTCCCACTGGTTCCACTCCATATTTGCTGGTCTTTGGTTCTGAAGCTATCTTACCTATCGATGTCAAAATTCCTTCCCTACAGGTATCCTTGCAAGGGCATATTGATGATGAAGAATATCATGTATCTAGACTAGATGAACTGGAACTTTTGGATAAATGGAGGAAAAAGTCATTAGATCATCTTCAAGCATATCAAAATTGCCTCCGACGTAGTTGCAATAAGAGGGTTTTAAATTGAAGTTTTGACATCTGTGACCTAGTCTTAATGGAAAATCCTAAAAATTAAGCAGAACGAGAAAAGCCAGGAAAGTTTGAGCCGAATTGGTTGGGTCCTTATGTTGTGATAGGAGTCTTTGGATCAGGTGCCTACCAACTTTCCACTCCATAAGGAAAACCTTTGATAGAACCGATCAATAGTCTGCATTTTCGCAAGTTCTACACATAGCTTTCGAGAGTCTTGCCTTAATCATGAAAAATACAAAAAATCAAATCAAATCAAGAAAATAGTAAAGATAAATAATTCGTCCAATAGTGAAAACCACTTCAGTGGTGCTTTGGATAGATACCATGGTGAAAACCTAGAAAACATGTGCCATGTGTAGTTTACCTCACTCCGTCATCTACCATCATTCCAACCTGAATTTTCCATGTCCTTTGCTTCGCCCACATTTTCCATATCATCCACAATAAGGTTTGGTCATCCTTTCCACAATTTGAAGTGATTGACATCAGGTGCCCTGCTCTCTTCCTAACTTAGCCTATTCCACCCCTAATAAATTGGTCTTATGCCTGATTGGGGGAAAATACTTGAACTATGTCATTGGATTGTAGATATATTAGCAAAGGTCATTTTATTCCCAAAAAGACAAAAACAAATCAAATATTCCAAAAAGACAAAAAAATCAAATATTCCAAAAAGACAAAAAAATCAAATATTTCCAAAAAAGAAAAAAAATCAAATATTCTCAAAAATCCAAAAACATCCAAAT
This sequence comes from Sequoia sempervirens, assembly GCA_007258455.2. Taxonomy (NCBI): domain Eukaryota; kingdom Viridiplantae; phylum Streptophyta; class Pinopsida; order Cupressales; family Cupressaceae; genus Sequoia; species Sequoia sempervirens. Next base: position 14,140,329 of record VDFB02058242.1, on the reverse strand, counting down.
AACTTTAAAAAAAATCCTAAAAACAAAGTTAGAGTCAAATTCAACTATGTTAGTCTAAGTCCAATCAAACTACGTTGCCTCTATGACTAAACGTAGGCAAGGCAATCCGTCGACGTGCCCCCGATGCATTAGGTCAGTCCTTGTAGGTTTTTCAAATAAAATCAGGGCTCACTCCTTTTTTAATAAAAACAAAGTCATGTCATGTCAAACTACGAGGTCTATGTGCATTGTTACGTAGGCAAGGCCATCTGTCGATGAGCCCCCGAGGCCACCTAGGTCGATCCTTTAGGATTCGTCATGTCAGTCATAATAAATAAGACATTGTCAGCATAGACACAAATAGTCATCAAAACATTAGACAAGTCACGCATCAACAAGACAAATATCATAACAATGTCACTCAGTCAAATCAAACAAATTGTCAAAACGGTCAAACTATCAAAATAGTCAACCTATGTCTTATACAAGATGTGTCCCTCTTGAACCTAGACATTGTCATTTGGTCAAACATCGTCTTATACAGGTGGTCAGATGATCAAAACCATATTAGACGTCTTATACGGCATGTTTCTCTCCTGAAACTAGGCTTTGTCAAACAATTAACCCATCAATCACCAAGTCAATCAACCTATCAATCACCTAGTCAAATAATCGTCAAACAATCAAATTTTGGCAAACACTCTAACTGGCTGTTGACATTGTGGCTCATCTTGTCTTATCTTTCTTTTGGAATTTTTTTGTGAGTCAGGTTACTAGTTCCTCGAGGATGTCCCATGAGGGATTTAGAGGAGCAATGATGTCTCTTGACTCTTTTCTTTGATTACTATTTGTGCATTTTTTTGAAAAAAAGACTGGGGACACTCAGCCCTTAGTATGAGCTAGGACATTCCTTGTTTGCAACTGTCTGTTTTGCAAGTGGATGACCTTGCACACCTTGGTCCATGTCATACCATGGTGTTTTTTGTCCATTTGTGTCATTTTAATGCCCAATGATGATTCATGCAGGGCCTATTATGTTTTGGAAAAATAATGAAGTCATCCTAATACTAATATCCATGTCTTCCATGCTAACACTTCCTCTTTCTTGCATTATGACGGAGTCCTGTGACACATAAAAGTAAAGCATCCTACATATGCATTCATATTAGAACCATCATTTAAGCAGTGTCATACATGCATACATAGTACATCACAAATATATGTTGCATTTAGAAAACACAAAAATATACACATCTAGTGCATTTAGGAATCCATTATATAGCATACATTCATTATCATCCCATTTAAAAAACCATCATGAACTGCATAGCATGTTATCACAATACATATATTCACATGGCATTGCAAATACATAAAATCACATTGCATCTCATCATCATAAGTATAGCATCTATACATGACATCCATAACATCATAAAAGTAAATGCATACATCATCATATAGAATTGAAACATCATCATAAGCTGCATTAATATCATAAAGCATACATTATCATCCATAACACATGCATAACAAAAGGCTACATATCATATAACCGTCGCCAAAAATTTTATATATATATGTATGTATGTATGTATGTATCGCTCAAAAAGTGTCACAATACAATGTCATAATGTATCTCCTAATAAGATCTCCCAAGATCGATGGATATAAAGTAAAAGTTTCAAAATATCTAAGTCAAAATTAGTCTATCACATGCTACCATGCTGCCTTGAACCCTGACTGATGCTCTCGCCTCGGCTAGATCTGCTCTAAGACCGTCTGCTATGGGACCGACTACTACTCAGTGCCACTAATGCACTAGGTTCCCTGCACTTAGCTGGGATTGCCTCATCATACAGGTCTCTGTAATACTACTCTCGCCTCCTTTCTCTAATGAGTGCATGTGTTGTGTCAGCGTAAGATCCTGTGCATGTGACCACAAAGTCAATAACCTTCTAATCTGCCTCTTGAGCTCGAATCACTGCACTGTCCCTCTTCACGTACAAGGTGTCCCTCTCCACCTGTATGCCATCTTTCTTTGCCTGTAGAGACTGAACCTCAACCTCCAACGCCTATACTTTGGCTTGTAGACTTGCCAACTCCTGATCCCTATCCCCTGAACCACCCCTGATGGGCATGTCCTCAAATCCCTCCTCTCTATCTAGAATCCTCTCATGAAGTATCCACTCCTCACCCATCTCCTCATCCTCTAGCTGCTCCTCATGTCCTCCCACCTCCACATCCATGGTAGTTTCATTTTCTAATACATCAAGTTGCTCTCCTTCGAGCTGCTCAGCCTTGGCCTCTACATCGGGCATGACCTCCTCCTGACGACCCTCCTCTCGAATAGGAAAGATTGATCCACTCCTCCTCCTCCTCAGTCTTCACTGATGCCTCCTCCCATCATCCCATCCTCTCCTACCCCTGCCACCATCACCACCATCTCCTTTGCCTCCCCCATCATCACTCCAACCCCCATCCCCTCTCCCTCTCCCTCTCCCTCTCCCTCCACCTCTCCTACCTCAAGGACCCTGTCCTCGTCAAACCACTAGTGCTGGCTGATCAAGATCTGTCAATGGCACCTACCTATGTACACACCACCATGCATCATACTCTAGAGTGGTACCTACATCTGTTGGATCCCCCCCATGCCCATTTTTGTACCTGTAGCCCATCTATCTATTTCTCTATTATGGAAACTAAAATCATGGGACCCCATGGTGTCACCTCCCTGGATGACCGTGCAAACACTACTAATCCTCGTGGCTCTCCTTGTTGCTCTCTAAACTGTCTCAATACTCGATCTGGTAGATATCTCTCAATAATGTGTATTGATTGAACCATCCACCCAATCAGATATCTCTCTTGTCAACACCATGGTAGATACTGACCCTCATTTGGCCACTAATGACAATCCATATATGGCCTCCATATGAAACTAATGAAGGTATCCAATCCATGTTGCTAGTAACCAATATCTAAGACATGAGTCTGAGTAACTGCTCTTGTGTACATATATGCATATGGAACGGTGGTCTCTAAATGGCGATCAACTGGTGGATGGAACACCACAATGTTCTCCCAAGCCCAGACCATCAATAGAGTAACATCGTAGCTCATAGACTGTCCCTGCCGATATACTATGTCATGTAACTGAAAATATACCATCGCCAGCAAACAGGGGCCCCATACATACAATGTCTCACTGGCCATTATACCAACAAGAATCTCCCCCCATCCGACAGGAAATCCGTGTCCTTGATGATCTGGGATCACTATACTGGCTATCGCAGTACACAATACGTAGTCAAACCACTCATATCACGTGGCCAGTGTCTCCTACTTGATCTCATATCGATCCACCCCCAGTTTCACCACATCATCATACACGTAATAGGTAGTCAAATCTTGATATCCTCGAGCAAGCTCGTATCTAACCCTCTTCGCTCATATCGGCAGTCGAAGGATCCTGTAGACATCCTCTAAGGTAATGGTAGCCTCTCCTGTAGGAAGATGAAAAGAGCATGTCTCTGAATGCCACTGCTCAACAAGTGTAGTCAGCATCCCCTTGTTTTCCCTAATGACGGGCATGAATGTCACATGATACAAACCAAGATGCCACAACAGATGCCTCTCACTACTAGCCAACTAATCTTGTAATCGATATGTCTCTAGCGGTCAAGACTCCCATGTATAGATTGGATCTAGATGAACCTGTAGCCAACATGACAAACACTGTGTCAGTTTATCAAACCTATCTCAACTTATTTTTTGCACATGTCATAAAAGTAAATAAATCCTCAGCTAGGGAAAATTTTAAACCAATCAATTGTGTCGCTTAAACCTCACTTGCGTCGCTCTACATCAATTGTGTCGAAACCCCCAATTCAGTTGTGACCTAGTCCTACATTTGCATCATTTTATAGCAGTTGCGGTTGAGCCCTAAGCGGTTGTGCACAACTACAGTTAGTTGTGTCACGCAAACATAAATGCAGTTAAGCAATTTGCGGATGCGTCGAACCTTGGCAGTTGCGTCACAAGAAATTTGAAACCCTATCCTAGCCTAGCATGTTTAAGGAAGTTGCATCGTTTCACAGTCAAATGTGTTGAATGCGATAACACTTGTGACTATCTTCGAGCGACGCAACTAACTGCCAAATTTTTATCCTACCTAAAAAAGCGTGAAATTAAAAATTGACAAAGTGGGTATGTAGAACCTTATCGGATCTCATGCGCCCTTTGGTCGTCTAAACGGATGAACTCTGTAGGCCCTGTTCTCGCGGTGAGGAATACACTCCATCTTTACTCAGAGCTCCAAATTTCCAATGTCCAAATGTGCAAAATGAGCCTAGATTTTCCAATTTCCTATTTATACCCCCCTCAAACTTAGGGTTTTACTAGGGTTTGTGTTGGCTGCACTCTGCTTAAGTCTTCAAACTGTCTTTTGTCTACTCCGATGGTCCTGAAAATCATTTCTTTCGCCACCATAGCATTTATGCCTATTAATTTGACTTTTTAGAACAATTTTCAAATTTTTTTGAATTTTTTTGAGAAATTTGTAAAATTCTTCCGAGGGGGCATAAGCCTACCCTGCTATCACTGGGGCATGTTTTGACTGATTTTCTTTGACACAATGCAATAAACTGCATTGTATCAAAGAGGGGAAAAATGTAGACAGTAAAAATTATCCTAGGCTTGTGACTCTTATTTTCTCTATCATTTCTCCTTGATTCATCCATTCTTCATAATTAAATAATTTTTAATTATTTAATTAATTCATTTCTATCTTTATTCCTCCTAATTAATTAAATTTATTTATTTAATTACGTCACTAATTAAGCCCTTTCTTTCTAAAATTAAATAAATTCCTATTTATTTAATTTCTATGTCACTTTCCACAATAATTAAATAATTATTTTAATTCTTTAATTATTCATTAGCTTTTTCTCTCATAAATTAAATAATGTTATTAATTTAATTGGTCCACTCTCTTGGATTTTGAATTAAATTATTATTTAATTCAAAATGATTCCTCACATGTCACATTCTTCTATACTTAAATAATATCTTTATTATTTAATTATTCAATGGTCACCCAAATTAAATAATGTGTATTATTTAATTTTTCATCTCACCTCTTTCCCTGTGCCAATCTTATCTTCCCCATCAAATCTTATCTCTTGACATCTCATTTAATCTTGGCCCTTGATTGAATTATCTCATAATTCAATCTCAACCCTCTATCCTTATCATTTCCCTTATTTTTTCCCTAACCCTATTCCATACCTCATCTCTTAATCTTGGCCATTGATTATTGTTCTTTCATCCTAGCCCTTCATTCAAAATTGACTTCTCTATAAAAGAGCTCTATCATTGTCATTTCACCATCTTGGAACCTTGAGCTATCTAGAGTCCTCTTGCAATCATCTTGCATCCATAGTCCTTTAGAATCTTCAATAGTTTGCTTTGACATTATCATAGACCATATTGCATACTCAAAATCTGAGGGCAACCATATCATTCAAGCAAAATGGAGAAGTGCAATGGAGATGAATCAATGAAGACATGAAAATTGTGGTAATGTTGTTTTATATTTTGTGTCTTTATGCTTATTTGTGCTTCATTGTTGATTAGGGTCTTATTTGCATCATTATTTACCTAACCTTAATATTTTAGCCCTGATTACAAGTATAAAATCATTTGAAAGTGGATTGTTGGAGAAATCTAAGTTACTATATAGTTTATTAAAGCATTAGTAAATTTGTGTAAAGATATTTAAATATGAGCAAATTACATGCTGAATAATTTAATTATTATGATAATTTTACTAAATTTTTAATGTCATAAGGTATTTATGTTTAGCCCAAAAATAATTGAATTTTCTTCTAATTTATTTTAGGTGTTAATGATAATACCCTTGAAGGTGCATGAATATCTTAATTGAAAAATAAAGGTTAGATTATGTTATTTTAAGTTAAACTGACTTTTTTTCACTATTTTTTTTTTTTGTTTTAGTCGCATAATATTTGACAATTGGTTGTGCTATTTCAAAATCAATTCTAGAAGGAATAAATAAGTACTAAAAAAAGCTTATATTATTTTGTTACACATTCCCAACTTCGTATATGACTAGAACAAGTATTTGACTAAAATATACTTTTTGGATTTGCCAAGACACATAAATACACCAATCACCATAAGAATTTATAAAATAATATATATTTTTTAGTACACAAATTGTAAATCATAAATAGTTCACAATATCTTACCACATACTTAGTGGTTCTCTTCCAAAATTACAATAGCCCCAAATACTACCAAACATTTTGTTAAGCATTTTAACTAAATTTTAAAAATTAAATTCTCCTTAACAAAAAAAAATATTACTCATTTAAAAATAAATCCTTCGTAAATATGATCCCTATGTAATATAATTCCTTGATCATATTTTTTTAACATTTTGAAAATATTTCCCTATTTTTTGACATCCCATAATAACTAAAACAAATTTTCAACAAAAATTTTCATTGTAAATAGCTTGGAAATAATCCTCACACATAATATTTTGAAAAAAAAAAGTTTTCAAAATAGTGATGTTTGTTTTTAGATGTTTTTGACAAAAATTTTGGCTATGAATTATTTTTAGAAATTCTAAAATTATCCTTAATTACTAAATATTTCATTAGTGAACTTTCTTTTCCTCCAGATCACCTTCTTTGAACCCATTTTAATATCATTGTGCCTTTGAATGGGTTCCACCCAACGGCTACCAACATTGCTTCGGTGCCTTCATGGAGATCTTGCCCACCTGTTACTCCAGCGTCTGGTGGCTTGATCGACAGATCCGTTTCTGCTCAACGCCCCTCCACAACAGGTGTCTGCAACACTCCAGTGCCTTCTTGGCGACGCCCTTCAGCTGCAATCACAAATGCTTCGGGTCACTCTTCATCGACTGTTGTTCCAATAGCTGCATGCGGCGCTGGTAAATTTACTAAGGACTTATGCACAGGATCGGGTCACTCTTCCTGCGGCTTCCCAACGGCTCCAGAGGAAGGGCTTTCAACGGCTCCCTGCAACTCCAAACCGCAACCTCTGTTTCCTTCATGGCGAAAGCAGCCAGTTGTAACGGCTCATGCTGCCTCCTCATCTTCCCCAAATGCTCCTAAGGCGCACACCATTGGTTCCCTTGCAGTTCCAAACGGCTCTGCTAAACTCGACAAGGGTTCCTGTAATTCTTCCTCGACTCAATCCTCGGTTGGAATATTTCGTGAAATTCTCGAGAGTTTAAGGCGTCTGAAAATGATGACACTGCAGGCATTTGCAAGGGTCCAGCCCTCAACATTACAGGGGATACTAAGATGTCAAGATCTTTCGGAAAGAGCGGGCTTTTTAAAGATGTGTTGACCAGAGCCGAAGGGCTGTCTGCAAGGCAGGTGTCAGCTCAAAATGGAATAATGGATAGCGGATCTTTAAAAGGTAGCGGATATAAGGCTGGCTCTTTCATCCCCGACGTAAAGGTAGAGGGCTCCTTCAACTCAAAGGTAAAAGCTAAACCACCTGATATCCCTGTTTTTTCTGATACTGTGTTGCTCAAACAGGGCATGTCCCATATTGATAAGCCAAGAGCCCCTGCGGGACTACAACCCTCCAAAGAAACTAGTCCTCTCAAATGTTCCAAGGAATCCCCTGTTCTGGAATTTGGGGATGAAGTGTTAAAGGAAGAGGAATTTTTCACTGCACATGCTTTGATATGTCGTTTCAGTCAGCTATGGCCAAGTATCTCAGAACTGAATAATTGGTTAAAGGAAAATTGGCAACCAATCTTGAAAAATGAAATAGAAATATTTTCATGTGCACAGGGATTCTTCATTAGTGTCTTTGACTCCATTGAAGATCGGGACTCAATCCTCTTTGGTCATCTCTGGACATGGGTTCATCACTCCTTCCTTCTTAAACCATGGCATCCAGCCTTCAACCCTTCTTCTCAATCCTTATATGTCATGCCAATCTGGGTTCGTCTCCCAAATCTCCCACTCCAATTTTGGAACAACCCCTGCCTTAAAGCCATAGGAAACTCTTTAGGTGTTTTCTTGGCTGTAGATAAAGGTACTTCTGATTTTTCTCAGACAACTTTTGCTCGAATCCTAGTGGAAATGGACGTCTCTAAAGATTTTTCTGCAGACATAATTCTCAAAGTTGCTGGTCGGTCTTGGACCCAATTATTGGATTATGAAGGTCTCCCCTTCCATTGTAGGAGATGCTACAAAACAGGTCATGTTGCTTCAGCCTGTCACTTCAAAAGTAAAATAATTAAACGAGCTTCATGGTGGAAAGAAACTGTTCCAGATCACTAGGCAAAAAATTCACCTCCAGAACAGAAAGAATTTGCTTCTTCAGCTCCGACAATGCATTCTTCCTCAGTTGTATCTAACAAGAAGAATGCAATTTCTCCTCAAGGTCAGATGGAGAAATCAATTACAGCCCCATTGACAGCTTCACTAACGAAGACTGTGGAGCAGAAAGAAAAAGTGGATCAAGGTGAAAAAGAGGGTCAAGTGAAAATGGTAAATAACATCATTACTTCTTCCCAACCACCATTCTCAGAGGTGGATTCTAAGGCGAGCATTTGGACCATTGTGCAGAAGCGGAAGAGATTTCCTCTAAATTCTGATTTTGCTCATCATCAAATGCCACTCCAGTCCCATTGAATGAGGGTTTTGAAATTTTAGTGTTGCCTCTTTGGCATCTTGTGTTAACTTGCTGCCAGTTGCTCATGCCTGGCTTTTCCTGTGTATCTTTTCGTTTATTATGCTGCCACAGCAAAGGATTGTAAGGGCTGCCAGATACTGAACATCCTAAGTTGATGATATGTCATTCAATCTCATAATATAATATATATAGGCTTAAAGTCTTTTGCCAAAAAAATAAATAAATAAATAAATTTTTTTTCATCCAAATATTTGTATGTGAACGTTTTCTTAAAAGAAAGGCACTATAGGATAAAAGCATACTTTTAGCCAATAGGCTATTTATTGTGGGCTTTGCCCACCGGAATTGTTTCACGCCTGAGAAATTCCGTCAGAAAATGTTTCACCGTTAATGTAACAAATCACCATTCACTGTTAATGTTTCTATCAAAAAAATCTCGCCCATCTCCACTTAAACTCCAACTTCTATTTACTGTGAATAAATTGAAGCAACAATTGAAGTGAGATAGATTTCGGTTCTGGAAAATGTTCTGCCGTGGTAGGGAAAGATAACGGTGGAGTTACAACGAGCATTGCAGAGGCCTTGATAGATTTGGAAAAGAAGCATTGTCGTGCAGAGAGGTTTTGGTTTGGCGTTGCAGTTGATGAAGGAGGAGAAGTGTAGATCAAGAGCTGCGAAGTAAAAAAAATTTACACAATGCATCTCTGCTTCTAATTTGCAGCTCAGTTTGATTTTAGGGTTTCAATCCTAAGGAAGTGTTCACCCTGACTGTCTCGACTGAGCATCCGACAATGCATGCATTTTCATTTCAAGTGAGCAAGGTCACACTTTTATTTGTTCTTTGATTTGGTAAGTTTTCCCCATTTATACTCTGAAGGGTTTCACTTTTTAATTTATATTTTTGACTTGGAAATCTTCCCATCTGGGTCAACCTTCGGCTTAGATGTCAGGAATCTCTTCCAGTCAAATTCACCCTGCACTTGGACTCGTGTTCTTTGCAAGGTGCGGTGTATCCTCTTAATCAAGGACTATATTTGTCCAGTTTCTCCCCTATATTTGAACTGCGGACACTGTCATGCAAGGATGGAAGATTTTATTCCTCTTGGACTTATCTCTATCATCAATGGTATTAGTAACATTTTATCTAATTTTAAGACTTTTAGGAGTTCCACAGTATTTCATTCATTTTCAACATTATTATCATGCATCATATAGATGCAAACCTGTGGCTTCACAATGAAAGTTCCAATGCTTGTACCACCCGAGCTCATCCCATTGAGTGAGGGAATATGCATTACTTTATCCAAATTTAGCATTCTATCAAGGGTCACGAGAATTTAAACTGGAGTTATTTTTTAAAGACTCAAATGCTTTCACCACTTGAGGTTATCCCATTCAATGAGGGGATTCACATTTTGAATCTACACTTTAGAATGAAATCGAGGTTTTGTGAAGTTCATTCTCTTACATCCTCACTGAAGGGTTAATTAACTGTTAGTTAATAGGACCCAGAAGGATCTTTGGCAACCTTGGTATATATGAGTTCGTTAATTGGCTTTTCTTAGGCATTCCATTCCCTAATACCCTTGCACTTGTTTATATTTACAGTGGGTATATTTTGTAGACATTTTGCAAATTTAGTTCCATGGATAGTGTACAAGAATACTGCTGCATGGTCATCTTAATCTTGTCAACAAAATTCAAGGCAGACTAGGTGTATGTGGGATGATCCCTTCCCAACCTGTGTCTTCACAACATACCATTATTGGTGGGATCAGCCAGACGCTTCAACCTTAACAGATGCAAAAATTCTGGACTATACTTGGACAAGAAATAATTTTTTTATCTATGACTTTTTTCTTGACAGAAAGCATTTTGCCCATCTGCCTATTGAATGCAGTTTTTCAAGAATACAATTTTAATTACCCCCGCCATAGAATAGCATAAATATTTATTGTTTAGTGCTCTTATTCAAAATAAAAAATTTCTCAAGAAAATATCTTGACCGTGACAACACTTTTTAATCTACCTGCATGAAATAACTTGTTCTAAAGCTCCCATTTTGGCACAGGTAAGGAGGATGTTGGAAAAGGTTGTGGAATTTTGTTTAATGCCTGCCAATTGCATTTGCTTGAAAGTTTCTTAAGGCTTTTTAAGAAATCAATTTTATGTATATTTTGCAATTATTGCAATACCCGAGGACACATCTCATGTTGGTGTAATTAATTGATTTATTATTACACTAGCATAAGTTTACTTAAGTCTTGCATTTAATCATTTAATCCTAGGTTGCAATCATTTAATAAATGGGATAATATTCCCTTTCCTAGTTTGTGGGATAAGATTCCTTCTAGAACTTATCTCCTCATTTAATGATCATCACCATTAGGGTTCACATGTTGTAGCATGTTGTTAGATCATGACACATGGCAACATCTCATGCATATTAGGTTTTCATTCTTGCCTATATAATCAGGCATCTTGTTCATTTGTAACATATCATATCAATATCATATCAATAGAATCTTCAATCAGCATTCCATTGTTGCAACACTTCTTTTGTGGTTGATTATCTTTCATGGCTAAAGTCCTTTATTGAAGCTTCAGGGGCTGTGCAATCCATCATCCCAACATCTCAGAGGCATTCCTCAAGCAATTTATGTGCCTTGTCTATGCTTCCACATTTTGCATGCATATCTACTAGGGCAATTTCAAACATGTCTACCAATGCAGTTACAACTATACAATCTGACAAAAATCTCCCTTCCTCTATGCTTTGATGGGTATCCATACCTTGTTCTAAAGCTCCCATTTTTGACACAGTCAAAGGGAGGATGGTGGAAAAAAATGTGGAGTTTGGCTTTAGACCTACCAATTGAATTTGCTTGAAAGTTTCAAAGGCCTTTTCAAAAAATCCATTTTGTGCATATTCTGCAATTATTTCACTATCAATTTGACATGATCCCTCAATTTATAGTGACTGTGTCACTATCAATTATGTCCATGTATGGGTGGAAGTCCAATCCCAAAATAGTAGATCCAGCACATAGCATTTTTTGGCAAAAAAATTAAAAATATGCAAACTTCTCTTCCAAATGTTCTCCAAACAGATAGTACATCTATTGGAGGGATTTGCACGTCCTGTTTACAATCAATACATATACACAATGAATATATCCAGTTTCTATTGTGTTAGCTGAACAAATAAATACTGTTAGAAAAAGCAAAACTTCTCTTTCAGGAATACTCCAATGAGTCCAAACAATGAAGGAATGTCTATAACTGGGCTACTCACATGGCTTGTTCATAACTGCTATATATAGAAAAGGAAAAGGAATAGGAATATATAAATTCTGCAAAGGAATGGAAAACTTCTCTTGTAGGTATATATATTGCTGTAAACCCATATGGTAAGTCTACCATTCTAGCATACACACACACTGACTATCCAGCTTATATTACTCTTTCAAAGTACATGCAATACCAAACTTTCCTTCTAGGTCATAAATCTGCAACTACAGGACAACTGCAAGTTAGGAACCAGAGACTAATGAACAAGCCTCTGACCGTACTCAAAAGCATGCATGCAAATATAAACTTGTCTCCATTTAAACAACCCTTAGGAATTACAATTCAAAAAAATCTTTCATAGATCTACAAAAAGCCACAGATTTTAAATGGAAAACCTTCAAAAACAATCATGCTACAAGCATGCATAAAAATCTGAAACTTTCTCATCCAGATTAGGCTACAGAATTATAAATTGAAAACTAATCTTCCATATATTTACAAAAACCACAAATTTTAAATAGATAACCTGCATAACCAAACATGCAAATTTAAATTGTTCACACATGCAAAACACTATGAGTTTGCAACCACAAGATTCACAATTTTAATGATTGAATATCACAAATCTGTAACATGTGGATCTAAACACACTATGAATCTACAAATGCAAGTACATGCATTCAAAGGATTGAGGGCTAAACATGAGCTCCAAGTCACCATATGACCAATTTCACAAGTTCTGCCAAGTAAATGCTTGGGTTACTAATAAGAATGCAAATATTATTGTATACTCCTTAATAGCTTTTAGAATGCTAACCCATAAACAACAATTGCTCTGATTGAGACAATAATCAATTTTTTTTTAGAGGAATCAATATTAACATATTGCATCCAATTCTAGGTGCACCTAACTTTCTCTATTAGCTCAAATGTCCATAAGTGGCGAAATAAAAATTAAGATCATATCGTGTTGTATCAACAGATTTAGAGGTAACAGTGATACAGCCAAAGAGAGTTTTAAGTTTTTTGAATCCAAAACAAAATGAAATTTCAAAATGTGGTTTAGTTGACAAAAATACACAAATAGAAATAATAAAAGTGAGAAAAAAATGGATCTGGATGCAAGGGCAGTGAAACCCTATGCAAGGGGTAAATCATTTTCCACCAGATTTATCTCAAAACATGAGAGGATTCCATAACTCTCCTAAAAGAAAGAAAACATGAATGCAACAAATCACATATATTTGAATGTCTTATCACACTCATATTTGAAGCATAGTTAGTAGACTTGGTGAGTACTCGATACTCCAAAAATGTTGTGTTTTGGCTCTATGAGCATTGTTGTTTTTCCTTTCAAAAAATTATGAAAATGGTGTGTGCCATGAAGGTCTATGTGGTTTTGAAGGTCTTCATTTGGGCTTGGTGGCAGGGGCTTCACCCCTCGATCCTGCCTTGTTTTGCTAACCACCATACCCCACCAGGAGCATTTCCCCAAGTCCCCACCAAACTCATTTGATACATTATGTAGTTGTATTTTGCATGAAATTTATGTTTATTAAATGTTTCAAAAATTTAAGTGTTTTCTAAGTTGTCGAGTTTTGTCGAGTCAATTTTTTTTGGTTTCCTGAATTTGAGTTGAGTCTAAGTTTGCAAACTATAATTTGAAGCATGGTGGTGCTTTGGACCTTGTGGTTCAGCAACCAAATCCACACATCCTCTTTCACAACTGCCAATAGCATCTTTAAAAGCAAAAACCCTTGGCTACTTAAATAAGGAATGTTACTTCTTCAACTTGCCATCTTCCTTTTGGTAGCTATTCCATCTATTTGCATACACCATCTTCTAGCTCTTTGTATTTCATGCAATGCATTCCATCAATAGAAAAAATAAAATTTAAAGTTGTTTCACTCTCTCTCTACTGCTTCCTAATACAGAACTCCCCACATTCATTCCAGATTGATTAATATGCCAGTGCTAATCGGTTCAACAGGGATGATGCCCCTACAACATCAGTTAACTACACAAGCTGGATACTCATGGGATTCATCTTTAGCTTTGTTGTTTACAGATATAGAAAAGATTGGTGGCAAAAGTACAATTATGTGCTTTTAGGTGGGTTGGATGCAGGACTAGCATTCATGGTCATGCTACTCTATGTGTGCTTGGGACAATATTTTATATTTTTAAAAATTCTACAACGACATTGTATAGAAAATAAAGAATATACTCCTTGATATATTTACATATATTTTTCTATCGGCGTAATCCTTGCACCTCCTTCTGGTGCAAGTGCTAGTTTTAATTTGCAAGAATGTAACCACACGATGCAGTGGGAAAGTGTGTGACTGAACAACATTAAAATGTGAGGTGTATGTATTATGCATATATTTAGTTTGAATATATTTTATATATGTTTGTGATGATTAATTTGAATTTTAACCACTGGGTCCGCTGAACTGAATGTGTAAGAGAAGAACACGTATTTTTTGGTATGTATGAACTGTGGAATTTGGAATTTAATTGGTGATAAGGTAAGAGAAGCAGATTATGGTGGAGGGGTGTGGTTTCTAGTCTGTTGTTATGTGTGGGACCATTTCTCTAAGTAGTTGGGATTTAACTAGAATATAATAGAATGAATAGAAGCTAGAAAGCAAATAGTAGTTGGTGGCTGATAATTCTTCTTTGTATCTATCAGGGAACCTTCTTGAAGGAAACATTCCTTCAGAGATAAGGAATTTAATTTCACTTTCTAAACCTAAAGAACAATATGTTTCAGGGTTAAGTCCCCTTTTTCCTAGGGCAATTACAAAACCTGATTAAGGCTAGGGGCCAATTATTTGTAGGGCTAAGGGAGCTATTCCAAGTGAGATAGGCTACCTTGACAAATATGCAGCTTTTAGTGGATCTCAACAAAAATAGATTATCAGGACGCCTTCTTAGTTGTGAGGCCTACCAAAGCGCTAGAATTTGAATATGTCGCACAATTGACTCAACGACAGCATTTCTACACAAGCTGTGGACCTAGTGTGCCTGATTTCTATGGATTTTTCAATCAACATGCTTTCAGGCCCTGTTCCTAATGCCCTTGGTGCAGCACAAAAGAAATATTTCATAACAAAAAGCAATTTATGAACTGCCTCTAGAAGCAATTTTAGACATATTGGCAAAAGTCCTAGATACAATTTGGTCCGCTTTTCTTTCACCTTTGCCTTAGCATTGCTCTTTGGTACCATCTACTAGAAACGAGGGACAACAATGTAAACCAATCTAATATGAATTTGGGCAGTTGATGTAGAGTGCTAGGCTTTGTGTAGAGAAAAGGAAGTTGGAATGTATTCTGGCAGTGTAAATGCTTGGGCACAGGTAATTGATTTAAATTCCTAGTGAAAGCCATCCCAAAAATATCTTATACTCTTCTTAGACTCTTTTCTTGTAAAATAGCATGATTCTGAAAACTAAATCGAGAAGCTTGCATCAAGCATTGGCTTGCAGCCACAATAGTAAGAATCAACTAGCTACTCAGTGAAAACCTAATAGGATTTTGTATGTTACATTATTTTCAAAAATAATGAATTTTACTGTCGATGGGAGATTTCCTAAATCAATACAACACACTGCCAAGCTGAGTCAAATATGTAGGTTTTAATGGGTGATGTTACAATGATTTCACACCTTTGATTCTGGTTTATTTCAGGTATCAATAGAACTCCCATATGTCCTTTTCGAAGCAAGCCTTTATGGGCTTGTTACATATTCAATCATGAGCTACCATTGCTCTGCTGATAATTTTTCTAGTATCTATTTGCAACCCTCTGCACTTTTATCTACTCCACATACTACGAGATACTGGCAGTCTCAATGAGTCCAAATGCTCAAGTTGTAGAGTCATAATTGCATCTGCATTTTATTCTATTGTTGATCTTTTCTTAGGCTTCCTCGTACCAAAACCTATGAGTGCCAAACCTCAAATGCATTCATAAAAATAAATGCTTTGATTCTTTCCATTTTGTGCAAGGCACAATACAGAAAATGCTTTGTAATTTTTAAGTGCATCTTTAATTTGTAGGGTTTTCATTTGGCCATGAAAATGAAAGCCAATGATACAATTAAAGACAATCCTTTTGATGCACTTTTGGATGATCTTCTTATTTCAATAATGCTTTTTGTTGGTTCTTCTACAACCTTAGTAGCAGATCTTGTCAATGCAAAGCTCGCAATATAAGTTTTTTTCTATTTTCTCCCATATAATTTTAAAACCATGGATGAATGCATTGTTTTTGTGTGCATATGTGCAAGAGGTTTTGTTCTGTGGCATCACATGAAAATATGCTTGCTCATGGGGGCTCTGAGCATATTGTCTTCAAAGTGGAATAATGAGTAGCACAAATATTTGAAGCTTTGTGTAGAGGTGGGCAATCCAGAAGCTCGTTACATGCTTGCCATGGAGAGAACAAAAGGGTTTTAACTGTCTTATATTCTTAATGCTTTTCGTGAAGTAGAAAGAAAGAAAGAAATGGTCGACCTTAACCATAGAATGTAAGGAAAAGCATGGAGTGGCAACGAAATAATCTTGTGGGATATTCCATGCTCATGAAAATAAATTGTAGCACACTCAGCACTACAAGGAAGAATTCCCCAGAAATTATCATAGGATATAAAGATTTGCAACTACTGAAGGCTACGAGAAATCTTCTTCAAGGAAACATACTGAAGGCTACAAGAAATCTTCTTCAAGGAAACATTCTTTCAGAGAGAATAGAGCTTCACTTCAATTTATAAACCTAGAGAACAGTAGGTTTTAAAGAAATCCCCTTTTTTGCTTGCGCAACTACAAACCTAATCAATTTGAGGTTAGGATCCAATCTTCTATTGGAAGCTATTCAAAGTGAGCTAGGATACTTGACAAATATGCAGCTTTCGTTGGACCTCAGCAAAATAGATCATCAAGTCCCATTCATTCACAACTAGGAGTCTTATCAGAGCTTGAAAAATTGATCTCCTATACAATTGACTCAACGATAGGATTCTTGCATAAAGTGGAGAACTAGTGAGCATGATTTCTACAGGTCTTTTATTCAACATGCTTTTAGGCCTTGTTCCTTGTGGCTTTGGTGCAGTACAAAAGAAATCTTTCATAGAAAACCCTCATTTGTGTGGAGGCCTAGTTTCAATTTCTTGCAAAAATGAATGTCTTAGTAACAGTAATAAGCCTAATAAGACTCTCATGCTAGAACTATTCTCATGCTAGGACTATCAATTGTATGTATTGTGTTGACCACAACTACATTTATGTTTGTAATCCTCCTCAAAATGTGGTGACCTCTACTAAATTATACCAGGAATCCTTTCCATCACCATTGACAAGAAATCATATGATGATTGTGAGTGGTGGAAAGATTAAATGGGCATTTTGTGATGTCCTTAAATCCACTAATATTTTGAGTAAGAGTAATATCATCGGCTTGGGCGACTTCAAAATGACATACAAGGCTTGCATAAGATCAGGTGGCATTTTAGTAATGAAAAAAGTGGGATTTAGGGATAAAGATATTAACAACAAGAACTTCCTAAAGGAGGCCACAACTTTGGGCTAGGTTTGACATTGACACCTTGTTAAACTCATTGCTTTTTTCTCATACCATATGGACTAAAACTCCTTGTTTATGAGTATATGACCAATGGAAAATTGGGGAATCACCTCCATTTTAATGGCAATACCTTTGCAAGGTCTCTAGACTGGAATGCTCAATACAATATTGTGGTTGGAGTGGCCCATCCACTAGCCTATTTGCACCATGAATGTTCTTCCACCATCATTCTTAGATATATTAAGCCCAACAACATCCTCCTTGATGAGGATGGTGAAGCTCATTTTGGAGATTTAGGATTGAAATGACTTTGGATGATGACGTTTTAGGAATACTTGAATACATGTCTTCTATTATTATTAGGTCCTTTAGATACATGGAACTAGGTATACATGCATTTTTTTATCTCAACTTTGTTTGGGGTAGGTTGTAATTGCAAATTTAGAGCTTTTATAGGGAATTGTGCTTCATTTATCAAAAAAAAATTTACGTTACACTTTTTATAAATTTCTATACAAAAGATATTTGGATTAGTTCCAAGTTGTATAATTTTTAAGTATTTGTCGCTATATCAAAAACTTTAGTAATTAAATTTTGTGTTGTGGCATTTAATAGTTTCTTACTCTATACTTTGTGTGAGATGGTTGGTAGCTTCATGATGTTTTCCATAAAATAATGGAGGATAATTAAAAAGGAGTTTATATATCAAAGATATGACAAAGTGTAGCATTGAGCTAACCATGTGCAAAGTGATTTACATGTAAAAAGGTGTTGAACTTGAATAGCTACAAAATGGTGGGAAGTTGTCTATCATTTCTATCAAGGGTGTATGAATGTTAGAATTTCATGTTAAATACATAGAAATAATCACCACAAACAAGATATTTATAAATCATGTCATCAAAGATGCACACAAATTTAAATATTGGTATAATGATAATGAAAAATTAATGGGTGATCCCACAATACTGGTTTACAATTTTTGGCCAAACTAGACATTGAACTGAATTTTTTTTTAACTAAATCTTCACTTTTGGGCACCTATAGCTAAATTGTGAGGAATTTGAAGATGATGCAAACTAGTGATCAGTGACATTTTTTTTGTAGATTCTAAATATATGTTTTTCAAAAAAATTGGAATAAGATTGCACTTCTTTTTTCATCTCCTTCGAAAACTAGTTTTTAATAGTAAACGCCATTTTTAAAGAGTGGCATTACTAGCTAACATATAACTTTTTTTTCTATGAAGGATAAAATCCTATTTTTTTCAAATTTAGATTCGTAACTACAATATCTAGTGCATGGAATTGGTTTCATAGCATTTCATAAAAAAAGAAATTCATAATTAAGTTTCAAAGTCAAACCAATTACAATTTAGACATGATTTACTAGCTAAAGCATAACTTTTTTTGTATGTATCGAAATTCAATTTTCTTTTTTGTTGGATCAGAGACGTTAATATTTAGTGCACTAATATTTTTCATTTTTTTTATATAATCTCTTATCTTTCCACGTGCAGAACAAAGATCTTGATTTTCGGTGAAAAACCTACATTCATAAGAAATAAAAAATAAATATAATAATCAAATTAAATTTATTTGATATTAGACTTTTTGGGAAGCTTATAATAAGGACTACATAGTTACAAAAATAAATTTTAAATGAATTCATTTGATCCCCCAAAAGGTAAATCAAAAGTGGTTTTTTATTGGCATTTTGATAGGTGTAAAAGAGACTCTGTTATATGTATGGTTTAAAACTAACGGGCTTCTATCCAAGGGGGTTTGATCTAAGTTGATTGGATCAAACCCTCTTCAATTGAAATCATTTAAATAGAATTTTCAAGGCTTGAATCATTATATTTTCTAAAAATATGTGATTTCAACAAAAATCAGGATCTCCCTGAAAGTGTAAACCACTATTGTGGGATCACCCTAATCCATGTAACTATTTGACAACCCTATCTCAAGCTCCTAAATATATTTTAACATGAATAGCTACTATTGCAATACAAAATAAAGGAGTCAAAATCATAGACAAACCACAATAGATTTTGCTCAAGGCAACATTAGCCTTTTTCAATGAGATGAAAAATGTTAGTTAAATCATGTGTGCCCATTAATGAATGGTAATTTGCAATGTCAGTGCTCATAGTGACATAAGTTACAAGTGGCTAGGATTTGACTTTAAGTGTTAGGAATATTACATCATTCAAGTGGCTAGGTTTGTTATTTTGTTTAGGCTTGTTAGGAGTTTTGCTTATTTTGTGAGTGTTTGTTATGAGTGGTTATAGGAGCTCTCCTATTATATAGGAGATGAGAATTTTATAAATGAATATAATGTATTATTGAGAAAGATCCAACAATATCAAAATATTAGTGTATTTTTATTTTATTTTGGCTTGCACAAATCACTAATATTAAGACTATGCAAGTCCTATATGGAAAATAATTTGGTATGATGCATGTATTGTAATTTTAGGGGTTAGAGCCAAAGATTTGTGTGTTGAGATTCAAAATCATAAAATGAGTCCATGAAAAGTTAAAAAATAGTTGATGTTTAGATCTTTTAAGTTCTCCATGCATGACAAATTAGACAATTTTCATTCAAATTATGTGGTTAAATGTGTAATAACAAAGGTAGAAATTGTTGACTATATATGAAAGCAAGCATATCAAGTGAGTTCTCTTGGCCATTTTATTGGCTAGTAGATGAATGATTCTATGTGGTTTCAATAAAAATGATAGCAGATCATCATTTTTTATCACATATCTATATAAAAAATTCTTAATATTCTTCGCCCATTTATAATTATACTTTTTTTTCTTAATATGGTTATTTCTTTTTGTGTATATTGTATATATAAGTTATTAGTTCTTTATTGTGTATCTAATGATGGTTGATATCATGTGATATCAATTCATATTGTCTTACAATTATATTAAATGTGTTACTATTATATATAACATTTTAAATTTAAATAATTATATAAGTAATCTATTTTTCTCTTGAATATAGTTTACAAATGTTCAACTCATACAAGTATCAACATGAGACCAATACAAACTATTGCAAACAAATACACTATAAGTCACCTAATACAAGCTCATGTAAGAACTTATTATAGACTAATACAATATCCTTACAAGAAAACACACTAGAAATCACCTACGGAATGCCAAGATTCACAACTTAGAAATCCACATATTTAGAAATCACATCCACATTAGAAGTCCATTATGGAATAGCAAGAGTCACAACTTAAGAATTCCACATTAGATGTGTTTTTCGATATGAACATAGGTCTCCACAATAAGAATCCAATGCTATAACCAATTAAGCTCAACCCCATGACAATACAAGTAATATCTTTACTATGCTTATATATAATAAATGAAGTTCTATAATTTGAAATAGCTTAAACATTATCTCAATTATCAATATATTTCTATTTTTATTGCAAGACAATGCTCATTGATTAATAGCATATAATATTAATTTATTATGTATTTATAAATATAGAACTAAAAATTTACCTTGAATTTTAATGATGTATGAGCTACAACAATGTTTCTCTTCTATTAATTGAATCACATAGTGGAGGAATCTTAATATACAGAGATGTTGCTAATATGATAGTCACATATATTCCCTTACATGTGGAGTTTGACAAGTTAAATCAAGAAAATACTCTATATCTTGTTGTTGATAATAGATTGATTTCTACACACTACCATGTAGATGCAACTCAAAGATCTTTGTATGCTTCTAAGCATGAATATATACATAGGTGAAGAAGGGGACAATATTATAAAAGAAGAGAAAGAGCATAATGAAACATAATAGAAGTTGAGAAAAATATTGTACCTATTGTTGCCAGTGTTGATGTTGAAAATAGTGTAATATTTGTATGCAAGCATCAAAATGCACATCATCAATATTTGTGTGCTTCTAAGTGTGATGATGTAAATAGGAAAATAAGGGAAAATTACCATCTAAAAAGATAAAGAGTAGCACAAATCATAAGAGGCATTCAAGATCATGATATATCTATGACATTGGGCTCCAACAAGGTTAATGGTTAAAGCCTGGCTAGTGAAAACAATTTTTATTTTTTGCATTATCCTCATACTACTTGTATACCTCCTCCAAAATTATATTAAATTGTTGTCTCTCAAAAGATCACACAACAATGTCATTTGGTATTTTATACAATCTTCATCTTCCACAACATAATAAGAACATGGGTATGGTTTTTGGTATTAATGTTACTCCCATTGACCAACAATGACTATAATGTAATGTTGTTTAAAGGTCATTTGAAGGAATACCTCTAAATTCATTTTTCACTCCCATG
The DNA here is from genome assembly GCA_007258455.2 of Sequoia sempervirens. Taxonomy (NCBI): domain Eukaryota; kingdom Viridiplantae; phylum Streptophyta; class Pinopsida; order Cupressales; family Cupressaceae; genus Sequoia; species Sequoia sempervirens. The sequence continues at coordinate 14,118,402 of VDFB02058242.1, read as the reverse complement.
GAAGTGCCATGTCCACTATAACTTGAGTGGTAACAATAAGGGAAAAGGATAAATTAGTTTGACATGACCAAAATATGTGACCTTGTCTACATTTATATTAAATTAGTCCTTCCATTAGCAATCCAACCTATTTTGTTCACACTCTTGTGATGACTGTTAGTGTAGTATTTATTACTTTGGACATATTTATCTTAAGTATGATATTGTACATGTTATTTAAGTGTACTTAAGTAATTTAGTTTTAATTACTTAAGTTAGGATAGGATAATGAGTTGCACATTCATGGGATTCTACTTTTTTCCTTCTCCTCCCAAATTTGGAAACTTGGATGAGCAAGGCCTCATTGTTAGAGTAATAATGTATTAGATAATAATTAATTAATCTTTAATTAATTATTATTTTAATTCTCATTCACTTAAGCTAAACTTATGATTGTTTTTTAGTTAACTAAGTGCTTTGTTTATTTAACTAGAGAACTAATATTAGATCATTTTGTCTCATCACACAGGATGTTGACACTTGGCATGATCTAACCCCTTTATCATTTAGGGTTTCTCTTATAAAGAACTCTCTCTCTCTTGTATTATTCATTTTGTAAGTATTTTCTTTTTGAGAAATAACAAATCTTTGTTTTATAGAGCTCTCTTATGTGGAAGGTATTTTGTTTGTTGTTTGATCCTATGTCTGGTGTTATTCATAAATCTAACATGGTATCAAAGAGAGGATTTAGTGAACCCCTTCTCCATTTTTGAGCATTTTTCCTCAACTAGGGTTACAAGATCAAATCTAGAATTTTTAGTGTTTTTTTTCCATTTTTTGGAGGTGGGTGAATTTTAAGAGCATTTTGGTGTGAAGCAGACCTCACCATCCCATTCAGGAGGTTGATTCGATGAATTTTGACTACAAATTTTCCCAAATTTGGTGCCACGAGCCTCTAAGGCAATTTTTTTAATAGGGGTCGTGTATGGCCCCTTTTAGGCTATATCGTACAACGATTTCAATATATATATATATATATATATATATATATAGCAACACTTTTTAAAGCATAGGTGATTTATTAAAATTATGTGCCACCAGTTAGTAATGGTGGCCACTACAGTTGCCACCAATGGTGGCTCTCAACTCCTTCACTACTCACCTTTGTCGTCCACCAAGCCCTTGAGGGCTTTGCTCCTTAGCTTCAGGACACATCAGTTCCAAAGTGCTTAAAATTAGCCCTCACTACCCTTTAGCACCTGTCAACGATCATATCAATGCCCAAGCACTCTAACCCAGCCCCTACTATGCCAATTGGCAATCATGCATGTGACCAAGGGTCAAACATTTTTAGCCCCTAAGTGCTTTTTTAAAGCCAAATTGTGCAACTTTCATAAAATCAAGTATATCTTGGGTGTATAATCTCCATTTTTTGAAAACTTTATATCGTCGAAAAGTTGGTTCCAAGCCCATTCCAAATCTACAACCTTTACCCAAGTGGGTCCACAATACTATTGATGTTGGACCTTTGGCAGGTGATCGTTTAGACTCACGTCACACTCGTGCACAAACATCAAGTGTTAGTCTTTTGAGTCATACCATTTCAGATGATCCTCAGAATTTTTCAGAGGCGATTGGTATTCCTGAGAGGGATAGTGCTATGGAAGAAGAGTACTCTTCTCTAATGAAGAATCATACGTGGGATCTTGTTCCTCTTCCTAAGGGAAGAAATTTGGTTCATTGCAAGTGGGTCTATCATACCAAATATGTTGTAGATGGTTCTATTGATAAGTATAAGGCTCATCTTATTGCAAATGGTTTCTCTTAGGTCGAAGGCATCGATTATTCTAAGACCTTTGCCCCTGTTGCCAAGATGAATTCTATTCGCTTTTTACTTTCCCTTGTAGCTTCATAGGGATGGTCAATATTTCAGATGGATTTGAAGAGTGCCTTCCTTCATGGCGATCTTCATGAGGAGATTTGTATGGAGCAGCCACATGGTTTTACTAAGGAATCTTTGTTGGTTTTCAAACTTCATCATTCACTATATGGTCTCAAATAGGCCCCTCAAGCTTGGTATGAGAAGATGTACACTTTTATGCTTTCTTCTAGCTTCACATGGTGTCATTCCAATCCCACAATGTACATTTAGAGATAGGAGGGGGATCTTTTGATCCTTGTTCTATATGTGGATGTTTTGATCCTTACAGGTGGTTCATCATCCATGATCCAAAATGTTCAATGAGATTTGATGGAGTAGTTTGAGATGATAGATCTCAACATTCTGCACTACTTTCTTGGTTTATAGGTTTTTCAATCTTCGGATGGGATTTTATTGAATGGATGAGGGTCCCTGATTGAGACTCAAATAAATGAAGCATTAGTTTATATGGAACTAAAATTGTAAACTTTTGCAAACAACTTCATTTTGTTATAAACAGTTTATGTTTAGCTGTAAATAGCATTGTTTTGTTATAAACAATATATGTTTAATTGTAAACAACATCGTTTTGTTATAAACAGTTTATGTTTAGCTATAAACAACATTGTTTTGTTATAAACAGTATATGTTTAGCTTAAAACAATATCATTTTGTTATAAATAGTTTATGTTTAGCTGCAAACAACATTGTTTTGTTATAAACAGTATATGTTTAGCTGTAAACAACATTGTTTTATTATAAACAATATGTGTTTAGCTACAAACAGCTTCATTTTGTTATAAATAGTATATGTTTAGCTACAAACAGCTTCATTTGTTATAAACAGTATATGTTTTGTTGTAAACAACATTGTTTCGTTATAAATAATATATGTTTAGCTGTAAACAACATCATTTTGTTGTAAATAGTATATGTTTAGCTGCAAACAACATCGTTTTGTTGTAAACAGTATATGTTTAGTTGTAAACAACGTTGTTCTATTACAAATCTAGTATGGTTTTGCTGCAAATAGCTTATCAATATGTAGAAAATGGTCAACAAACTTGTTCTCGCTTCTTCTATTTCTTGTATTTTTGATAAAATATATGTCAATCTATAACCTTAATTGTATGGAAGTGAATCTGATATAATGGTTTTTATTTTAGAATGTATGCACAAATCAATAACTTAAGTTGGCACATATATGTGTATGCACATAGACCTTCGTCTATGTACATACACATACTTGTGACATACATTCTTTTGTTACCTATTTAATTCATTCTTAAATGAATATTGAATTACGCTGAATGTAATCATACGACATGTGCTTGAAATGAATGGATAATGTATTGATCAGTTCCATTTTAATCATTTTTTGATTTTTGTTTAAGTTGAGGAAATAAGTAGACTAAATTACTTTCCATAGAAATATGAGTAAGGAATATTCTCTTGTTAGAATAGAACAACACCTAAGTAGACTAAAGCACCTCAGGGTAGATGCTGCTAGAGGGTAGATAGTTACTAAGAGATAATTGTGTTGTTGAAAGTTTCCATCCAGAGCAGGTGCCAAAATGGAGTTCCAAGAGTATAGGTTTTGCTTATCCAAAACCTATCTTTTGATGTTGCAACTCACCTTTAATGAACTTGTGTTAACCTTTCTAACATTAGATGTCACACCAATCATGTCGGAAGGAAGGGGATCTAGCTTCCTTGTTGATGTAAGCCCACTTATGAGAGTAAAGCTCCAAAATGGTGGATAGTAATTGAGTAGATATTACATTCAAATGTATTAATATGAATTGCTATGTGTTCCAAAGGTGTCTATCTAACAATATATTATTATCCACTCAATCCAGATAAGGTAGATTTGGACTAGATAGAAATGGTCATTAGGATAATGAACCTCAAACTCTTACTGCAATTGTTAATCTTCTCTTAAGACTATAGTAGAAAATGAGATGAATATTAAAGGTTGAATTGAGAGAATGCTTATAAACTTATATATATATATATATGAAATGTTGTTGGTTGCATGCCTTGATGTCTTTGAAGATTCGTTCTAGAAATAGAATGATTGTTGGAAAAAATAAAATTATTATGTTTCTCCATGTAAGAAAGATAAGGCTTGCTCATAAATTCATCAAACATGTTTCCTCATGATAATCGGATAGGAGGTAATGTGGTAATGAAATTTCTTTACTTAAGAATGTATACTCATACATATACCCATATATATGTATATACATACATACATGAGCTATACCTTCTTTATTTAATATTGCATATTTTATTCACTTATATGCTAATACTTGCATGTTCTTACATTGGATCCACTTCATTACTTGATATGCACTCACAAAAAGATTGTTGGATGGTTTGCATGCAAGTATTCATGTTATCTTGATAGCAAATTAGTACTTGCAAAGATTACTTGTTATTAAAGAAATGATGGAGTTAGCAACGTTGATGGTAATCTAACATGAAGTCTTCATGACCAACTTTGTATGAGCACAAACGTTAAGCATGATGTCATTTTGCTGTGAATTATGTGATGATCATGTTATGATTAGATGTTGATATGACTTACTACATATATTCCATTACTCCTATTCAATATTGCATTGCTAGTTTTCCTCGTGTTGGGTTCGAGTATTCTTCGATGGACTGAAGAATTTTGAGGAAGTGTTTCACTTCGTGGTAGGGTGGAAACGCGCTCCCACAATGTTCTCTCCCTCAAGATAGTTGAAGAAGTTCAAGGTTGAAGGGATCCTATCAAGAAGGCACAAGTGTTCAGTATATTGAATAGTTTTGATAACGACCAAGAGGTCTATTATAAGGGAAATATTCCCATATGAATTTTCCTTATAAATGACACATGTACTTTAAATTAATATTTCAATACAATTCTCTATCTTTTTCTTGTGCATTGGACACATGTCATCCTTGTATGCGTGATGATGTGTAAATTGTGTTTTTAATTAAGTTTAATTTACGAAGGTTATTACAGTTTACTTAGGCCTAGGTTTCCATCATCTACAAGTTAAGATTTACATCTAACAATCCCATCCTGCATCATCATCCCCTAAAATCCATATTCATTAGTCAAACTAGTCTCTTATATACATTCATCCCATTTTGACATAACCCTAGGTCAAATCTATCCCACCTTCTCTTAGGATTCATCTATCAACTTATCATTCCAATCTACACACTCTCATTCACATCCATATCATATCATAAACTTTTCTTCATCCTAATACACCCCGGGTGATCCCATAATAGTGGTTTGGCAAATTTCAACAAACCGACACCGAAATTATTATTTTAATTCAATTCACATTTGGCACCTATAGCGGCTAAACTGTGAGGAATTTGAAGATGGTGCAAACTAGAGTCTCATCAAATTTTGTCTGAGATTCTAAAATATTTTTTTCAAAATTTTGCATCAAATTGTACTTCTTTTCCATCTTCCACGAAAATAGATTTTTTTTTAAAATAACATTTTAAAAAGTGACGACACCGTATAATGCATAACTTTTTTTCCATGAAAGATAAAATTATAATTCTTCAAATTTAGATTTTAACCTGATATCTAGTGCTTCCACTTGGTTAGATAGTTTTTATTGAATATTTTTCCTTAATCAAGTTTCCGTGTCAGTCTAATTACACTAAGACATAGCGAATTTATAACGCGTGAATCCTTTTTGTATATGTCAAAATTTTATTTTATTTTTTTGTTGGATCAAGGACTTCAATATCTAGTGCACTCATATTTTTCAAATTTTTTGATAATCTTTCTATTTTTCCACATGTGGAAGAAATAAAGAAATTCATCACGAAAACCTATGTTTAATAAAAAAACTTAAAAAACAAATACATAACAAAACAAAACATATTAAAATTATGGTATTCATTGGATAGCTTGTTCTATGAATATAATCATTTGAAATAAATTTTAAATGAATTCATTTGATTCCCCAAAATCTAAATCAAAAGTGATTTTTTATCAGCATTTTGATAGGTGTAAAGGAGACGCATTTATAGGTATGGTTTAAAACTAGCGAGGTTCTATCCAAGGGGGTTTGATCTAAGGTGATTTGATTAAACCCTCTTCAATTGGAATCCTTAAAATGGAACTTTTTAAGGCTTAAATCATTATATTTTTTAAAAAATATGTGATTTTCAAATAAATTGCCTCTCAGAATTGTAAACCACTATGACAAAGATCGCCTCAAACATCCTTGTCATAACATTATCTTGTCTAAATCATGAGCTCTATATCCTCATGCACATCCATATCCTAGGTTTAGACTACAATTTGCATCTATATCATACCATCACTTTGTCCAAATATTAGGATCCATCTAGATCATAACATCATCTTATCTAATCTTAGGGTTAACATCCCCATTCACATCCACATCCATAACATCCAAACCCTAGGTCTCACACCCTCTTTCACATCCATCGTACACCCTTATTGTAATCTTACTTACATATCATCAAATATACCCCCATCCTTTACATCCATCCTATAACATCATTTTATATACAACCTAGGTTGAAAACATCACATAACTTAATCATCCTAATTCCCCATCATCGCATACACCCACCTCCTAAGTCACATTTCATGTCACATATATCAATATCCTAAGTCTACATCATCTTCATAGACATACATATCCTACATATAGACTATCATTTACATTCATCCTACACCATACTATCATCTACATCCACAACATAAAATCCTTTTGTCATCACACATAACCATTATCATAGGTTTGATGAAAAAATACCATACCATACTATCCCATCATCTTGGTTATATCCTAGTTTGATATCATAATACACACATCATCACATAGCCTTGTCCAACCATTTAATCAAACTCGCTCTACTTCTATATCTTCTAATTCACTTTCATCCATCCCAATCCAATCCAACATCATGAATCCATACCCTACTCCAAAAAGGCCACAAATTTTTTAAATCAAGGGCAAACCAAGTACCATAAATCCCTAGGATGATGATGAGGTTAGTCTTTTTTACTATGATCATTATGATGATAATGAGATTCTTGTGTACCAGGTGAGCTCTCCCCATCCACCACTCCATACATCCAATAATTTACCAATCTTATTTAACCATGGAATGTCATTATTGTTGAGTTGTCATCTTTATCATCTATAATAATTATTTATTATTTCTAATAATGTTTCAACTTATAATGAAATTATTAAAGCCACCATCATTTATCATACTTGATAGAATTTTTTATTTTCAATCATTATAATTGAAAAGAGTTAGACAAATACATAGGATTTATGTCTTTGAATCATCTAATTTTGAAGGCATATGAATTTCAACTTTCAATAGAAGTTGGTTTTTTCATTTTTAATGAAATAGTAAAATATTATTTTTAAAGAAAATAATTTGTAATTTATTAAAATATTATTAATTCATCTTTTTTAAAATCATAGATTATATTAAATTATATTAAATATTTTATTTTTAGTTAATAGACTTTAATAAATAGAGGTCATTCTCCCATAATATTGAGGTTTTTAAATTATGTCAAAAAACCACTATTGTTTTGGTGTAGACATTTTTGTTTTGAGAAGGAGATGAGTGGTGACAAATGTGTAGTTACTATAACGGACATGTATATTCTAGTGAAAGTAGCAAACAATCCTAGGCAAAGATTCAAACTATCTTATTTTATTCTTAAAAATCTAGGGTTCTTAAGACATTGTACTTAAACATCATCCTCTTCAACATCATCCTCTTCAATGATCAAACAATCAATAGTAATCTTATACCTCATCCTCACCAAAAAATAAATAATTGACAATAAATAAATTAAATTCAATTCAATCATAATATTTTTGATACACATAAATCCAAAAACTCTTATTAACATCCTAAAATGTACTTTTAACAAATAATTATCTTACTTTTATTACCTAAAACTTACATTTAATCAATATTTAAAAATAATCCTGAACATCTTCAATAAAATAAAAATAATCATGTCCCATCATTTCAACATCTGTGTGCTCGTCACCATCATACCCATGTCACCATCATACGAGAAGACAAGACGTCGTATGCCTTGTCACCATATCACTCTGACGTCACCCGCCGCCTCCCCTACCCGTTAACATACTGGTGCTTTGCATCTAGAGTCGTATCCAGGTAAGTATCGTACATGTATTTTCCACAAGTAAAGTTAGTGAAGTATTTGGTTTGCAGTTTATTCCACTTTCAACTCATCTTCTCTTCTTCATTCAGATGCTCTATTCACTTTTGTTTTCGTCCTTTACCACTACATGCAGAAGGGAAAGTGTACATGCAAGTATAAAGTGTTATTTTATTGAAGATATGAGCTCTTATCATGTTGCTTTCTCCACTAATATCCACTGGTCTCGAGGTGCTAATCTACTCTCCATGCTTTAAGACCATTTCTGTAAAATGTCTCAAAAATCATTAATCACCAATGCTTAAAGCACATTTAGCATGATCTACTTTACCTGTATAAACACAAATGAATAAAATTGCTTTAGTATTCTTTCTTTAAATGCAAGCAAAATAAGCAAAATTCCAGTATTAAAATCATATGTGTAGCTCAAATTTTAGCATGAAAAATCGCATGTAGTTTCAAAAAGTGATGTACTTCATTTTACCAAAAGAAATTTGAGATCCATAGGTATATGATATACCCATATCAAAAATTTACCTTTAAGACTTATTCCCGAACAACATTAAATGCATGCAAGGCACCTTTCACCAATTTCTCATTTGGTCAATTTAAAAAGAAAGAAAGAATCATAGTTAGAGAAGTTTTCTAGCATTCTAATTTTATTGGCTAATATAGTTTTGTACATAAACATATTACACACCTCCATAATTGCATGTATGAGATGGAGTGAGAATATAAAACAATAGCACCTTCAATAATGAAGTACACTACATCGAGCAATGCACACATTTCCAAAAATGACTATGTTTTCTACCAACTCATAATACATATATATGTTGGTGTTACAATTCGCACCTCTAGAGTGTGTATTGGCAACGGATAGTTATGCACAATATTAACTACTCTTCAAATTAGAGGGAAGCCCTCTTTGGGTTAATATGCATGAAAAGTAAAGTATTCTAAAATCTATCTTTGATCAATCAGAGGCATAAAGTTAAGAAATCCAACACATCATAAATGGCTAGTTTTCCGCTCAGAGGTCTTAACTATAACTAAGCTAATGCTAAGATTCATCCTATTTTCCTTCAAGAGAAAACAGCTACGAGGATTTAGGAGCAAGGGATGGTTGACAATAAACTTTAGGTATCGATTCCTAAGGAGGAACCCCTATCCGAGTGTAGGTTGGAAATAAAGGTTACGAAAGATCAACGTAGTTAGTTCCTGGATTCCTAAGGAGGAGAACCCTATCCTGAGGTGTATGCTAAAAGAAGTTTCATCGAAACAAAACACTTAAACAACAATCTTATTTCAAAATTCCAAGGACGAGAACCCCTATTTGAGGTGTATATACATTAAAACAACATCAAATGATAACTCTATTTCTAAATTCCCAAGGAGGAGGAACCCCTATCTGAGGTGTAGATATAAAACAAGATTATTAAAACAAATAAATCTAGGACAACAAATTGCATGAAGGACCTAACACATAATGAACAATCACACCAACTTTATATTAACAAAGTGAACCAATACAAAATAGCAATATTGCACAGCAAGGTGAGCACAATAATTTGTTATCACAACAAAAGTCGAAATACAATGAGCAAGGGTGCTCTTATAGAATCTTGAAGGAGTAGGGAACCCTAAAATCTCCTTGAGTTAACAACAATCTTGCAAGCATGCAAGAGTTTAAATTCTTAAGTCTAAATGTATGCAACCTAACAGTTAACTGGAAAAACTACATCAGTTAATTGATTCTAAACTAAACTAAATGGACGTTGCAACACACAAGTCCTTATTGATATGAGAGTTAACTGATAACTAACATCAATTAACTAAATCCTAACTGAAAGTCCAACCTCCTCCAAAGATATCCCCAAGGATGAGATAAACATGCATGAAATCAACAATCAAAACTCAAGAGTGATGTTGAGTTGACTGTTGCTTCTAACTCTATCCTTGGGAAAATCGTAGTATGTAACTAAAATTTCAATCCAAGCCATCATGCGCAATCATCTCCTCCAGGAACTCATTAACTGCATCACCTTCAAGCACTTTGATGCTATCCAAAATGATAAACTGTCTGCTCAACGCCTTCTCTCCATCCTTGATCATTCTCTAACACTCTTTGACCTCCTTAGCTACCTTGTCAAAACTCGTCGACATCACCAAGAAATGACTCAACTTGGATGCCACTAGATCACCATCAAGATCATTATGAACTAAATTATGGAATTTAGTTTGCACAACATCGAGATCAATGCAGGTACCATCTTCAGGAAGATAATGGCACAAGATCTGGGTGACAAATCCACTTATGAGTTTGAGAGCACTGACAACATCTTCCTTGATTCTAGCCAACTTTGTAGAGACCCTTTCATATGTTTCCACTTTGAAGAGATGTTGTTCTCTCCAAGCAAAAAGCTTTATTTTATCTTCATCTGCTACAACGACATCATATGCAACTGCCATCTAGGAAATGAGAACCAAATCTCTTGGTTTTCCCTCTATCATAGTCAACTCAAGTTGTTGGATTCCCTAATGAAGATCATGAGCATTATAGCTTAATTGATACAACTTTGTAAGAAGGTATATGCCTGCAACAATGAAATCCTCAACCCAATTCCCCAAGAGCTTTCCATGATTGACTAACTGACCCAGCTTTTGTTGATCTGTGAGTGTTTCTAGAAGCTGTGGAAGAATGGTCGTAACATTCGAGGTCCCATGAAGATTTGAGATGTATCGTCACAACTGCTTTTTTTTCAGCCTTAAGGGCTACTTTGTCATCTCCGTCCTTCATGACCCACTCCACAAGATTACTTGTAGCAACCTTAAAAAGGCTCACATCCACGTGTCAAGTGCTCCTACCAAGGTTATCTTTAACGAAGGTGAAATCACCAACTTCAACCTCTTCTAGACTCTTTCCTACTAGTGGCGTGGCAACCTCAACAACAATTTTTGCCTCATGATTCTTTTCTATGTGTACTTGCTTCTTGATCTTCTTTTTTGACGTGTCTTGATAGACATTACCAAACTTGGAAAGATCCAGCTGATAGGAATGCTTTTGCCTCCTTCCCAAAGTCTTCTCAAGCCAACAAGAGTGACCAATGTTAACTTCTCTGGATGAAACGACTAAAATTGTATCAACTTCTGGTGAATGAACTAGTATTGAGGTTTCACAAACCAGTGAATCTAGCTCTAAATCAATCTAACTGGGAGAAGACTGAGGAGAAAATGGAAAACCAAGAGATGAAGACTTGGCTTCAACTTGTACTACTAGCTTTACTGAAACTTTTGGCACCTTCTCTAGTTGCTCTCATTGACTTACCTTTCTCTTCGTATTTTCGCTAACCCTGACACCTTCAGGTGGATGCATTATGGCCTTAAATATAGGTCTTGACCTTGATGTAGAAGGTAGTGAATAAAACACCAATAGCAGCTCTGCAACTAGAATTACCTTTCGCCTTCTCTTGTTGTCCAGGAAATGCATGCTGGTCTTGACCACTCCTCTTGATAGTTCCTCCACTGAAGTGCTCTCTCTAGCATACCAATCCGGTTGTATAAGCAACTGGAGAGCAACTTGATCCTTGACGAATGTGCTAAGTAACACCTCTTCGTCATCATCCAACAAACCTTCAACATCTTCTGATAAGAAATCAACAAGTTGACGAAGAGTGAGTCTACAATAGTAACGCATGTTTACTTCAAATTCATCTTCACAATTGACCCAAAAGTCTTCAAGTGTTGGCCTGTGTGAATGACTTCACTCCAACCGAGCTGCAAAGAGACCCAAAGGGTCATAGGAGCGATTTTCGCTGAGGTACTTGAGATGGAGTTTTGACAACTCATTTCTCATCAACTTGTAATCGGTTGTTGTCCAACATTTGTATATGCCCAATCCACATGGAAAAGTGAATGCTTGCTTGTGTCAATTGTGAAGAAAAGTATGAACCTTGTGAACCTATCTCAAGAACTCCATGAACAAGACCTTATCAGACATGTATCTTGATAGCATCAAAGGCTCTCGCATGTAACCATACACTTGAATATAGGTGAATGTGGGAAACTGGATAAACCAATCTTCCCAATTCTCCATTGTTGATTTTTCCTCCATCGAAACCCTTATGTGCATCTCATTATCAAGGTCTCTGACTGTCTTCATCAAGAAGTCATCATTCACCTACTTGAAATCTTGTTTAGCTTTTGAGAACTCCAATTGTGGGAAGTATTCATGCACACACTGAATGCCAAGAGTTCCAATGGTTTTCAAAGTTCTAAAATTGCCTTGGAATGCAATTATATAGACAAGATAAGAAACCATATGAAACTCATGGATTTTGAGAAATATTGTGATTTGTTGGTGAAGAACTTCACTAATCAACATAGCCCAGTCAAAGTGTTCCTTATTATTGATAATCTGGGAGATGACATAAAACATCCAAGGTCAAAAGATATGAGCTTCTTCTTGACCTGTAACCTGGTTGAGCAAGGTAATCAGAATAGCTATCTCGTCCTTGAACTCTCCATGTCCAAGCTTCTTTGGCAAGTTGGTTTTTTGCTCTTTAAGCCACCTCTGTGCAACCTTCCTCTAAGATCTTTCCTTGTCTTCCTGCCATATCCTATCACATTCCTCTATGACTATGACACAATTGTTTGTATGAGGTGGAATGGCAAAGCACTTCTCAATATATCTTGACTTGAGGCCACAAACTACTCGCCCATTTGTTGATCGAATTTGTCATGTAGATGAGTCGTAATGCTTGATACATGCAATGAAAAACTCAAGATTTGACACTGTGATGGGAATAGAGGCTGTTGCTAGCAATCTAGAGTGATCAAGATGCTTGACTGTCATGTTGTCAAATATGCCCTCCAACATGCTCAATTTCATCACTAGATAAACGTGACCCAAGTCAATGTCAACGGTTTTCAAAAAGTCATGAAGTAAGACCAATTTGGTCTGTATTCTATTGGATTGAATTGCATTTTGAAAAACTAGGCTTTTGACTGTAAAGTCAGATATGTTTGGGAAAACTTCAGAAAAGGATAATAGTTTTACTAAGGCATGCAAATACTTTTCATATAGAAGTTGCAAGGGTTGTAGGGGCACCAAGGGTAATTTTTCCCAAGAAAAACTAGCACATGGGTTTTGTAGGTGACAATGAGCTGATCAAACCCAAATTCTTCATTTTTCAAAAAGTTGACTTCTTGACTTGCATGCAAAACAATCTTCAAAAAAAAGCATAATACTTCAAAATGAGAAGTAACAGGGCAATTTTCTTGAAAATTTTTGGAACATGAGTTTTGCTTTCAATGTTGCGCTAAGTGAACCCAGATGACCAGATTCTAAAAAAGATGTCATTTACTTTGACATGCGAGAGAAAACCTAAGACAAGGATAAAATAATTTTGAGAGAGAAAATAGAAAGTATATTTTTCCTTTGAAAATGATGCCTATGCCTTGAATGAAGTTTGATGAAGTCTAGAATGCATGCACTAAAAAGATGAAGTATGGAAAATAATTCCTCTGAGCAATCTAGACCTGGCACTGTGAAGAACACTAAAAAATATCACATGTAGCACCTTCAAATCCTGCCTGCATGAGAAAATATGTGTTTTCCTTCAACCTATGATGAGAATAATGAATGCCCAAATGCCTTAATAAATAAAATTTCATGAATTAAGGTATCAATGTGAATGCAAAACCCTATATTGGGACACCATAATATTATTGGACCCCAATTTAGTTAACTAGATGAAAATAAAATCCTAAAATGGGTGCCACCCTTTGATGCACTGAGAAATTCACCACATGCAAGAAAAATTAAGACATTTGAGGTTGGCCAAGAAGTGAAACTGGAGTTTTAATATTATTTTAAGTTGAGTTCAAAAACTCCTCCATTATAGGGCGGCCAAGTCACTTTAGTTCAAAAGTCAAAGTTGGACTTTGGGTGCATTACTCCAAACAGAAACTTTTTTGAAAATTCCATTTGCAAATGTCACCAGAGCCTATGTTTGATCACTGATTCTAATTGACTGATGTATCCAATAAACTTGCTAACAGTTTCATTGAAGAGTGGGATCAAAATTGAAAAGTAGCTCCTTGAGGTTGCAAACCCTAATTCTGAGTTTTAAGCCTTCAAAATTTTGGCTGCCCCTAGCCTCTAGGGGCACTTTTTCTCACCAAATTTAGAAAAAAATTCATGTATTTTCATCATTTTGAACTTTATTTTGTCCTCCCTTCATCCTGCAACTCCCGACACTTAACAAAACTTCAAAGTTGGCTGACAGGTTCACTGTGAAGCTGGCTCAATTATGAACGTGATCTCCTGGAGAGCATAAACCCCAAAACCTTCACCTAACAGGTGAAAATTTGGGCACCCCTAGCCTCCAAGGGAACTTTTATTTCTAGACTTATCCATTTTCACAAATTTTTGATTCTTCATTCAATCTCCAACTAACAACTTGTTGATTCTTCATTCAATCTCCAGCTACCAGCTAATCTTCAGTCTTCTAACTCGGTTGAGATATGCAATTGAAAGCTAGAATAATTTTGCACAGGATGAACATTTGAGAAAACCCTAACAACAGTATTTGAGCGCTCAAAACCCTAGGCACCCCTGGCCTCCAGGGGTATTTTTTCTCTTAACTGACATTTTTGACCATGATAAAACCTTACATTTGACTCCTTATTTCAATAATTTAACAACTCAGGTTAACCCACTAACAGATTTGTTGTGAAGCCTAATCAAGTCTGAGACAAACATCCTAGGTGTCATTTGATCAAAAAAAATTATCTAGTACCTCAAAATTTTGGGCGCCCCTGGCCTCCAAGGGCGCTTTTCTACTCTAGTGAGTCAAAATTTCACCAATATCATCTCCCTCGTTCTTTGTTCAATCTCCAAATTTAGGTGCTAGATGGATCTTCTAGACTGGTTGGTAGGCTCATTGTGAAGCTGACAGTATTCTAGAGAAGTCCTCTTGGAAGTGACAAATCTCAAAAATATTATTTGAGCTTTTGAAACCTAGGGCGCCACTGGCCTCTAGGGGCTCTTTTATTTCCAAATAGAAAAAATTTCAATGACTTCCTCAACAAAAAACCCCTCCGTGACAAAGCATCATTTTGAACATATCTCGCCATAGAAACTTCGCTAGAGTGTTTTAAGCTTATATTTTGACACCTAGTATTTGGACATCTGCTATTGTTGACCTCAGAGGTCCTAACTTTTCTCCTAAAAAAGTGAAAAAATCCCACAAAACTTAAACTTACTTTTTCTTGATTCTGAATTCACCACTGTGATCGTGAAGTGAAATAAGCCAATCAAAATAGTTTTCAATCAATTATGACAAGATCCTATTTTTAGGGTTTTTTCTAAAAATAGGGGTCCAAAAACCCTAATTTTCAAAATTTTCCAATATTACCTAGACAGTAAACCACAAAATCCCATACTTTGTTTGCCTAAAAACTGACATTTGATGACAATCTTACAAGGTTTAAACCATTGTAAGAAAAATGCCTTAATGAATCAAAAAAAATGTTTTGGGTACAACATTAGGCTCCGTCTAGTGACCATGTCGGATACCTATGGCATAGGAGAACCAAGAATGTTCAAGTTTTTATAGACTACTATGACTTATCAATTGGGCATTGGAGTCGAGACTTTCCTAATCACCTAAGAAAAAACTTTCCTAAAATCACCTAAAACAAGACTACCTAAATCACCTAAAACATGACAAAACTTCACAAAACTAGGAAACACATTAACAACATAACAAAAAAGCATAAAATAAATTATTTACAAAAATTTACTCCTCCCTTGAAGGGATGAAGTGCTTGAGATACTGCACGTTGTATGGCAGTAGGAGGAGCCTTCCATATGAATGTGAGAGAATGTATGTGTTCTCTCCTACAGACTCATGGATCTGGAATGGCCCTAGCCACAAGGAATCAAATTTTCCATACATTCCTTTGGGTTCATGTCTTTTGTCCTATAGCAGGACCTGATCTCCATTCTCAAAGTCTCGCTAACAAGCCTTCTTATCAAAGATCCTCTTCACTCACTCTTGGTGCTAACTGATTATGTCGACCACCTTCACCCTTTCTTCCTCTAGCTTCATTAGGTACAAAATCCACTTCTCTATTCGATCTTTAAATTCTTCATCCTCCATTGTTGATGCCAGTTGTAAAATGAACAACTCCAGTGTGATGGGTAGCATTGCTTCTATACCATACAAAAGAGTAAAAGGCAAAGTGTCGATGGCTCTTTTGGGAGTGATTCTATTAGCCCAAAGAGCATCATATAACTTTTTGTGTCAATCTCATTGATTTGAGTCAACTAACTTGCGCACAATTGTGACTATATTCTTCTTTTAAGATTCGGCTTGTCCACTACCTTCAAGGTAATAATTTGATGCATGTGACAACATGATGTCATGATCAAAACAAAAATATAGGTGTTCCTCTGACGAGAAACAAGCTGCATTATTAGTCACAATCTTGTGAGGTACACCAAAGAGCGAGATGATGTTCTTCTTCAAAAAGTCACAAACAACTTCTAAGGTATCCCACTTAGTAGGAATTGGTATCCCACTTAGTAGGAATTGTCTCAACCCATTTTGTGAAATAATCTGTTGCTATAAGGACATATGCATGCCCCTCATTGGAACATGAGTTGATGGGACCTATAAAATCCATACCCCATTATTGAAATGGAGCATCGATAATTATTGGCCCAAGTGGAAGGAATGCTAATTTGACTTTGCCAGCAAATTGCTAACACATCTAACACTTGTACACCCATTCATATACGTCGTGAAACATAGTCGGCCAATAAAACTGTGCTTGTCGGATCTTGAATGCAATGACTCTTGATGAGAAGTGACCACTGCATGCTTGACTATGGAATGCCTCCAACAATCTCTGTTGTTGGTCCTTACCGACACATAATAGAAATGTTTCATCAAGGCCATGCTTGTATAGAACATTATTTATAAGCATGAATTTTTGTGCTTTCAACTTCAAAATTCTCTTATGTTATTTTTCCATGTGGCGTGGACATTCTCCATAAGTTGAATAATACCAAAGAGCAGTGTACCATTCCTCTTCATAATCAACTAATAGGACCAAAGGAAGGTCCTCTTCAATTTCAGGTTCAGGTTCAATTTTTCCATTGCCTTGGTACTTTTGATCTCCATCTTCTGCCAACAATTGACAAAGACCCTACCTGGGGACAAGCTTGGTTGGATTGATCTTCATATCATATTCTTGAACCTTAGCAATCCAATTTCCTCTTTTCGTTCCCATCTACTATTGAGTTAGCACACTTTTAACTATTGGATCGATGACAAACACCATTGTGTAGGAATTCAAGATATAGAATCTAAATTTTTTAACAACTCTGACGATAGCATACGCATTCTTCTCAATTTGATAATAGTGTGATTCACTATCTTTAAATTTGTTGCTCATAAAAGCTATCAAAGATTCTCCTTCTTCACTTAGTTGTTGTGTCAGTATGACAGATAGAGTGTGTTCTAATGCATAACAATAAAGGATGAAATCCTTCTCAAAGTCAGGATGGACCAGCACTGGTGTGTTAGCAATGGCTTCTTTTATTTTGGTGAAAGCTTACTTTCCTTCTTTTTTCCACATGAAAGAGGACGTCTTTTTCATCATAGCTGAAATCTCCTTTGTCAGCTCTGAGAAATCAGGTACAAACCTTTTGATAAAGCTAACTTACCGAAAAAAGGAATGTACTTGTGTTTTACTTGTTAAAAGAGATAGGTTTTTTATTTAATCCACCTGATTCAAGTCAATCCTAGTCTCCTCTTTGGAAACAATATGGCCAAGTAACTTTCCCTTCATCACCACAAAGATAGACTTCTTAGGATTCAATTAAATCTTGTGTTACATGCATCTTTCAAATACTTTCACGAGATGTGAAAAGTGATCTTTCTGCTTGTCTAAAACAATGGTATGGTCAACAAGATAGATTAATATGATTTTATTCTGAAGATCCTCAAAAGTCAGATCCGTGGCTCTTTGAAAAGTCACACCGACATTGATAAGATCAAAATGCATCCTCTCATAAGCAAATGTACCCCATAGGGTGGTGAAATTTGTTTTGATCTTATCCTCCTCTGCTACTGCAATCTGATTGTATCTGGAAAAACCATCAAGAAGTGATAGAATCTCTGAATTGGTGACTGTCTGCAAAGTGTGCTCCATGAGCGGTAAGGGGTAATTGTCCTTCAAGGATGATTGATTCAAATTCCTGAAATCTATGCAAATTTTGATTTCACCGTTCTTTTTGCGCACAAGAACTATGTTTGACACCCAAGTGGAATGATGTATTGGGAAAATGATTTTTGAGTCCACATTTTATGAATCTCTGCATAGATAGTGTCTTGGATCCGCATATTATATTGTCTTTTCTTTTGTCTAAAAGGCTTGACATCAAACTTTAGAGTAATTGTATGAGACAATTACTTGCAAGTCTTTGTAAGACTAGGAAAAAACATCCTTGTATTGTTTGAAAAGGGCGATAAACCTCTAACTTTCTTATGGAGTACAACACTTGCCCAATTTAACAAGTCAAGGCTTGTCTTCAGTGTTAATGTTCACTTGATAATGCTCAGAAGAAGTATTATCACCTGAATTCTTTTGATCTTGGATGTAACTTTCATGCCTGTCAAAAAATTTCTCTAAGAAACAAGACCCTTGGGAATTTGATTTCCCTTCAATTGAATGATCCTAGAGTCTATAACTTCATAATCTTATATGAGTGATTCTTTAAAAGGAGTAGAACTACCTTCAAAGAATAATTGCTTGTAGTTGTCTCCCATGATGATAAATTCTTCAATATTGTCATCATTGTCGAAGACCTACTAGTTGTCAGAATTATCTAGAGCAACTCGCCTATAAATCAACTCAATAGCAAAGGAGTTCTAATGAAAGTCAAAATGTGGCATGAATAAAGTAGTTGATACTGCAAGAGCATTAGCTCTGCTATTGTCTATGTGTGGAATATGTTTGATGTCGAACACCTCCAACCAATCAATGGCATTCCACACCCTTTTTTTGTAGGATTGAAGGAAATTTTTCCTGGCTTGGAATTGACCTTTGATCTGCTTGACAATTAGCTCCACGTCTCCTTCAACTCTAAGTAACTGGATCCCCATATCCTTTGCATTTTTGAGACCTAGTAAAATTGCCTCATATTCTATCATATTGTTGGTGCATTCAAATTGCAACTGGTATGTAAAAGGATAAAGACAACCTTCGAGAGAAGTGATGACAACTCCTACTCCCAAGCCTAATGTTGAGCAACTTTCATCAAATTGTATCGTCCACACTTTTGAATCTTCATTTGACGTACTTGTGGAGAGTGCAAACTTTTGACTTTCTTTCGTTGCTTTGGACATCATAGCATATGTTCCTGGACCTGTGTCTTGATATAGCACTTGTGCCTGGGGATCTTGGGACTTTACCACTATAAATATT
Organism: Sequoia sempervirens; assembly: GCA_007258455.2. Lineage (NCBI taxonomy): Eukaryota > Viridiplantae > Streptophyta > Pinopsida > Cupressales > Cupressaceae > Sequoia > Sequoia sempervirens. The sequence goes on along the minus strand of VDFB02058242.1, from coordinate 14,098,792 downwards.
GACTTTGCCTCAAGTTCCAGCTTGAAGCTACCTTTCTTCAATGGGATTGTTGAGAATGACCAATCCAACTAAATTTTGCCTCCAAGGTCTTTGTAGAACCTTCTACTGAGTAACATCCTATAACTGATTAGAATGTCATCTACCAAGATAGTCATCATTATCTTTTTTTCTGGACAAGACACCATCCTTACTTGTGCATCTTTTAGTTGACCGACCAATGGCACTGGCTTCGACTCAAGTGAGTAACACTTTTCGTGAGTTTTGGTGCATGAGAGTCCCAACACGTTCATGATTTGCAAGGGAATGAAGTTTTCTAAATCTCCTGAGTCAATGATACAATGCATGAGTTTAAAACCTCCTATATAAAAAGATATATAGAATGGTTTTGGTTTTTCTTTCACTGGTATGGATGATTCTAGCAATGTAGGTTGGATTGTAGCCTTCTTCTTCACAACCTTGAGGATCCGCTCTAATTGCTCTAGATGATCCTAAATATACTCCAGTTCTAAAATTTGTACCTTCATCTTCATCATGGAAGACACGATGTCATAGTTTTTTGAAGATGAGTCTTGAGCAACCGGCATGGTGTTCTCTTGTGAATACTTGGGATTAGAAGTGGAAGGCACTTTTTTTCCCTTTTCATTTGTTTTCCACTTTTCCTCTTCTACTTTCTATGCTTTGAAGTGTTGGGCATGTGCATACTACTACAACACACATGGGGTTCATCAATATCCAAACCCATGCCCTCTTCTTCCCTTTCCTCCACTACTACTTTGATTTCTCTCAAACCTCTCAACATCCTCTTCATTTCAATCTTATACTCTCTTGCTTGTCTAACAATAACTGGAATCCCAAAGGATTGCCTACAACAAAACCAAAAATATTCCTCTTTTTCATCTTCTAATACAATTTCCAACCTACAACATGATAAACTCTTTTTTTATGGTTTGTCCCTCTCTGATCTCAATTTCTTGGGACCCCACACCTACAACAATTCTCTTAATCTTTTCAGAAAACTGCACCACTTGATAGTTACTTTTAGGTGTAAACTATCTCACGATCAGTGATCTATTCACACAAATCCACCCATCGGTCTTGACATAGGCTACCTCATGTTTGGCACTCTGCCTATGTGCTTAGAACCTCTGGCTCTAATACCATTTGGTGCAGATGGAAAACTTCAACCTCTGTAATATTGCATCAAACACTAATTCCATGGGAAAATATTTTTCCATAGCCAAACAATAGATTACATTGTTAATTTCATTTTTCAATTTAAAATTCAATTCAATTCATCATTCCAATTTGTTAACACTGAAACACAATACAATTGATTGACAATTTCAAACAAGATATAATTTACTATAAGCAAACTCAATTTTTATCCGATTTTCAATTCCCCTATTCTTCATCTCCAGATTGCACAACCTTCTAAGACTTTTCACATTCCTTTTTACTGGATTTCTCCCTCTTCAAATTCCACAAATTTCCTTCATATTTTATTACTTTCCTCTTATATACTGTCGTCCTCTTTCCTTTTTTGTGTGATTTTAATTACCTATTCTACGCACTCTTCATACCTTCCTACAACTGCATAGCTTTTAATAATTATTCCTTCCACCTTTCATTGGTGATGTGTGTTGTGGTTGTGCACCACCATTTAAATTTTACCTGTGCATACCTCTCACTTGAATGCCCTCTCTCACTTTTGTGTAGCTTATTGTCTCTTAACTGAGCATTTTTTAATTCAATTTAAAACTGCAATCTTCATCATTTACAACCCCTTCTTTCTCTCTGAATTTCTTTCCATGAGCAACCTCCTCTTATTCCCACACAAATCCTCCATATTCCCAATCTGAAACCATATGTTATTCAAATACAACAAATATGATGGAGCACAATCCCCTCTATACTAAACCAACGCACCACTTCATTCTTTCTCGTTTACACTCTATATAGCTCAATTTCCCTCTAATTCTGCACACTATATTATTGCAATTTAAAACTTCAACATTCAAGGATGGGTGTGGCCTTGTTTGGTATCTTTTTTTTTTCAAAATACCCTAGGGGACCATCCTTCTCCTCTTACCTACATTTCCCCCTCCCAATCTTCTATGTCACCTCCTCTTTCTTCGCACTAGCTAGCAACCTCTTGTTTCATGTTAAAATTAACCTTTTATTCCCCATTACATGGTGACCCCCTCATCTTCCTTTGGCTACATGTCCCCTTTCAATTTATTTTAATTTAAAACTTTAATTTCAAATTTTACTCTGTTTGCTTGATGACCCTTCAATTCCTCATCTTGGGTATTTCTCTTTATTGAATATCGCAATAGCAAAACAAGGACATAAAACCACCATTTATGATCAGCTCGACTCATTAAGCTGTGATGAGAGCAAGTTTGAACAAATGAAATTAAATCTATCAAATATTCAAAAGAAACACCTCCTCAAAGTTAAAATTAAATGTGTGACATTTTGATAATCAATGTCAACCAATTCTGTTTTAGACAACCACCAAAAACTGAAATGAATTGCCTACAAGGAATGAAAAGAAAAAGAAAAACAACAAAAACAAACTGATTTTTTTCAATGTTGATTGTGTGTTTGCCTAGGATGCTCCTACATCATGCACATTCATAAATTAATTTTCATATTTAAACATATAAAACCATAACATACAGATTTATGTGGGAAAACCCTTTTGGAAAAATACCCACAAAAAAGTATAGATCAATTGTATTATTAGTAACAAAGAGGTTGCAATACAATATCAGAGTCTATGCTCTTGCAAGTGTCTTTACACTATGATACAAATCTGGAGTAATTTTGACAACATAACAACTTCTCAAAAAATACAAAATTCATCCCATAAAAATACATACATATTTCTTGTATTTATAAACCTCTATCATGGGTGCCCAAGAATGCCATGTGTCATCTCCATGGTTTATGCATGCATGCAAACTAAAACGAAGAACATGCACAAGTCCAAACTGACCGATAAAGTAACTTTCCAATCATGCAATGACATGCACCAACATGCAACCACATGCAAGGCGTCCAAATCCAAATTTTAGGAAAATATTAAGTCACCTTGACATGCATGGAGTCCCACTAGAGAAAATATAGCCAACTGCCAATTTTGAACTCCCCTTTGACTTCTAGTCTCTCTGAGTGGTTGTCATAGTCCCATTTAGAAACTTTCCAAAAATTCTACCAAGTGATAACTCAAGATACTTGGACACATGTCATATGTTGCACCTTTGAGAGGTTTTCACAAACACATCTTCCCAATTGAGCACCCAAGTGACAATTGGTTGTCATGTCTCAGACTTTGATGTTACTTGAATTTACTTTATGTGGAACTGATTTATGAATAATTGTGTTTGGTAGAAAAAATATTATGTTATTTTGAAAGATGAAATAAGTAAATGATTATTTTATTTTGAAAAAGATAAAATGCAATGAATATTATTTTATTTTGAAATTATGCAATATAGAAAATGTTATTTTGGAATGATGAATTATAGCTCTGATTTATTTTTGGACACTAATCTATCAATGGGTGCCTGAGTTTTCATGAGTTGCAGGTTGTCGAAGACCAAGGTGTGGTTAAGGTAGAGGAGGCTAGCTACCTGGTAGGGTTAAGATGGAATGGTCTCTCGCGCACACACAAACACTTAGTAAATATATAGTTGCATTTAGAATTTCATTCAATTAATCATTTTATATTGTTCTTACTTTATAGTTGTTTATTTAATTAATTGGTAGTAAAATTAAATGCACAAAGAAAATAAAAGAAATAGTTTTTATTTTAATTATTGATTCCATTTGAAGATTAAATTATTATTGTTTATTATTTTGTGGATAATTGTGATGTATGGCTAGAAAATCATGTTTGCTATTTAAAAATTAGTTTTGTTGGATAGATTTGAAATAAATCATGGAAAAGAAAGTAATATTGTTTAAAACAAAACAATGAGATAGAAAACATTAAAAAATTAGAAAAATAGAATAAAAGAAGTTAAATTTAGAAAAAAAATTGCTAAAAGAAAGCAAAATAAGGATAGAAAAAATAAAAAGAAAATAATAAAAGATAATAATCTCTTATTCTCTCAACAACAGAAGATTCATTTAGAACACTAGATTCATTTTCTCCATTTTCAATTTGTAAAAAAAAACGAAAACCAAAAACAGGAACAATAGAGTTGGGGAATTAAGCAAAGTAGAAGAATAATGAAAAAAGAGCAGAAAAAGAACAAAGCCAAATAGGATAGCGTTTTACCAAGTTTTTATGCAATTTTCGTATGTTAAATCTCAGTTTGCGTGAATAAATATCTAGAATAATCTCTGTTTTTTTCTGAGAAAGGATAAATCTCATTATTGATTTCAAATTAATTATGCATTTTAAAGTTAAACTAATTTATTTTCTATATGAAATGACTGTTTTCATGGTTGTATATCTTTATATCTCTTATATTATATTATATATTTATATGTACATATTTATATATATACATATTAATATATATATATACATATATTACATGAATACAACAAATCATAATATATCGATTATACATATTATACCACTCAAAAAATAAATTTTAATCCCGATTATACTTTGGAACTAATGTATTGCATTGAAACAAAATAGAGAGAATTTTTTATTTTAGAAAATATATTGTAAAAATTTGAATACAACCTAAGGTTGCCTAAGGAAGACGTTGCAGAAGAACAACGGCCCTTCCACAGGCCACGACATGTGGGAAGGGTGTTGTTGCTCCATAGGCAGTGCATCCATGAAGAGGCGTTGCCCCTCTCTCATAGTCAAGATGCCTATGTTCTATGAAATTCGTAGTCTAGGAATATATATAAGTTGAGTATTATGTGTGTGTGAGGGGGAAGGAATCCACCAAGAAAGATGATACGAAATCAAGATCAAATGCAAGATTGAAATCAGAAACTAATCTAATTCAAAAACACTTAATCTATCCTATTACATCACTCATGAAATGTGCAAATCTAAGCTATTTGAATGAAATGAGATCCTAAGATATTCAAAAACAATTCAAACAACAAAAGAAGAGATTACCATCCCATGTTGGAGTGTAAATGCATGATGTTGGGTTGTTCGTATCACTACAAAGCCTCCATTGTTTACATGCAAAAGCTTGATGATTGATGCTTGGTTGACTAAAAAGGTTGAAGCTCTATCAATGGTGATTGCGACAGCACATTGTTGCATAAGGTAAGTTGAAATTCTCATCCATATTTGTGAAGAGAAGGGCTTGTTATATAGAAAAAACAATTTTGAAACAATGGTCAAGATCGTGTTGGAGAATATCCAGATCAATGGTCAAAATGAGTTGAGAGGATTTAGACGTGAGAAAATTGTGCAAAGTTGATTGCACAATTAGGGTCATTGAAGAATAGATTGGATAGTTAGGATTTTGTTTGTTTAGTTAGCAATTGATTGATCAGTTAGGGTTTAGTTAGGAATTAAATGGTTGAGTTAGCAAAATTAGATTGCTTTGTTAGCAAATTAGATTGCTTAGTTAGCAATCCATGATTTTCTCAATCAAAAAGTGGGTGAGGAATATTAATTAATTAATTAATTTCATTTTGATTTTGATTTTTGCTAATTTGAATAGTTTGATTTAATTATTCAAATTTTGGAGGGAAGTGTGATAATTAAATTATTATGATTTAATAATTCAATTAATTTTGAGGAATAAGGTGAATTAGTGACGTAAGCAAATAATTAGCGTTGTTTGACTAATCAAGACGAAATAAGATTAGGTTAGGACTTTATTAAATAAATGTAATTTATTTAATTGGTCAAAAATGATGAAATGTGAATAAGTCAAATAGCATTGTATTGTTCGATTAATAGTAGAATTAGGGTTTTCAAGACTTTATTAAATAAATGGTTTTTATTTAATTTTTTGAGAATGATGAAAAAGTGAATTAATTAAATAATGTTGTATTATTCAATTTAATGGAGGAAATAGGGTTTTGGAAGTCGTTTGATGCCATTTGATGCATTGTGAGATGTTGTGGGATGATTTCGAGATAATTTGAGATGTTTCGAGTTGATTATGGGTTGATTCAGAGATGTTTTGAGATGTTCTAAGTTGATTCAAAGATATTTTAAGTTGATTCAGAGTTGTTCTGAGTTGATTTTGTAATGACCTATTCCTTGCATAAATTAAAATTTTCCAATTCTCACCTAAAACATGTAAAGGTAACAAGTAATAAAGATAATACAATAAAATTTTTCCTTTCTTTATTGATAAATACATACAAGTTACAACATGTTTCCACATGAATTCCATTTTCATTGGAAATATAAATCAAAGTTCAAAAGTAACATAGTTACATACATAGCTCGTAAGCTTTTGCACAAATAGAAGTAAGAAGGTCCAAGAGTCCGTCCTTTCAAATCTTGGTACATCGGCCGCTTGCTGTGGAGGAGAAACATCACTCGGGCGCTTTTCTGCCAACCACGGACTTATAATGTGGTCCCCCGCATACCTATCGTTAGATAAATGGCCCTCCCTTCAAAGAAGAGATTGGTAGCGTATCCTTTAACGATTACCAACTGAGTATAGTGTTGTGTCCTACACAACTAGAACCTTGCTATTTCACAATCTCGATCTAGTACTCGGATCACAATGAACTGACAATGTAGTCTCAACTAACTCACGTCTATGTGGCAGTCGAACCTTTCACTACTTTGGCCAAAGTATTCTCATTCAATACTTCGAATGATGGTCATCTATCATAAACACTACTCAGGCCGATTTGACTTTGAGCTATCTTACTCTACGCGTAGGCTATGTCCTTTAATGGGTTCAGTGTACCCCAGACTTCCTACCTCAAACAGTCTACTAGAAATGAGTCTATGAACAAGTATTTACTATACTGACTCCTATTTCCAGAAATCTTTATCCTAGGAGTGAAGCTTACTAATGTTAACCTAATAACATAAGTTAGGATTATACTTAGTTTTGACAACATTTTGTTCCTAGAAGATAATATTTACCCTATGTATTCTCTATATACGAAGATCATACAATTATGTAAATGCACAAACAATTCCCTCAAAGCATAATGCATATACAACTAGGTTATTCTAAAATCCTTAAAACAAATTGATTCCCCTCTCTTAAAACCCTATTTTCTAAAATCTTCCTTAAATCCAACAATTAACTATATTGATTTTCTCAAGCATTTTCCTTTAACTGCATTGATATCCCTTAACCTTTTACCCCTCATTTATAATGAAATCCCTTTAAACAACTATTCATTAACAGCTTATCAAAACAATATTTGATTACTAAGAACAGTTTACATATTTCATACCAATTGCAACAAGCAACTTAAGAACATTAAGAAGACAATTTAAACAGTAATCCCAATTTAGAAACATGCCTGTAAAATTAAGCTCCTTTTCAATGCAGTTTTGCCTTCTTATGATGATGGTAGAATGAAGTTTCCCTCTTCCTCCTATGTAGAAGACTCTTTTCCAAAACACTTTCTCCAAACAGAAACCTCTCCACTGGAAAATTGCTAACCAATTCTTCACAGTCTAAAAATTACAGTTGAAGTAGACTCTAATTCTCTCACTGAAATTATTATGATGCAAAACAACAATACTAACTCACAGCAGAGGCTCAAAATAATAATATAAGAACTCACTATTACGCCAAAGATGAGAAACAAAAGAATTCCTTTCGAATGGAGAGCGGGAGAGTATTTATAAGGCGTGAAAACAACAGAATCCCCATTTCTGGGTATGTAAAATGACAGACTGACATGCTTACCTAGTCAAAATGTCACTTGGCATGTTATTAAACCCTCAATCATGATCTTCAAGGATGATTCGACCTCATGGAGCCAGTAGTTGAAGAAATTTTCAACTCAAACAACCAAAAATGCCACCTACAAGTACACGTTTTTTCCAGTCGCATGAATTCAAAACGGTTTTAATTGTTGCATTTTAGGTCAAGACTCCACTCGCTACAACACAGAAATTCGTTGCCATTTTCCTGTTTTCAAGTTTGAAATCTTCTTCCTGCATTTTCTGTTGCGCAAGAGCTTCCATGTTTTCACGGGAATGTTCATGTTTGTTTTCCATTCAATTTTTCCAAAGTTTAAACTTTTCAAATATTTCCTTTGTAAAGTTCGTTTCTTTTTTAAATGTATTTTATGAGTTAAATATTTCAAGCGGCTAACTTTAAATATTTTCTTCCTTCATATATTGTGAATATATCCTTCATGGAATAATGTTTATTCTTTAAAACATTTGTAAATATTTTCCTTTATTTAAATTTTATTATTATATATTTACATATTTTATTTGTATATGCATTTTACTAAATATTAATATATTTTTATATATAAAGATATTTATATATATTTTCCGACATTACTTTCGTAATGTATATATATATATATATTTATATATAAGCATATATTAATTTTAGTATTAATACATACACTTTATAGAATATATAACTATATAAGTATTTTAAACATTCCTTATGTCTTTATATATATATTAATAATCACATTATTAATATATATAACTATACATAATTATATATTTAAATCTTCTACATAATATATTTGAAACATTATCTATATCAAAGATATTAGGCAGAATGTGTACGTGTAAACATGTCCATAGATAATTTTTGTGTATACGTATGTATGCGTATATATATGTTGACACATGCGTACAAGCATATCCATCTGCTTAACGTACGTACGTATTGATATGTCTATACATTTAGATACGTGTACATAATGTATACATGTGTATACGTACCCATTCGACCTTTATCACATACCTTCTACTTCGTTCATTCACAGGGAGTCACAGTATAGTCAGACTGACATTTGAACAATCATAACTCATAAAGCATAAGGAAGTAAATCAAACTCCTAAGCCTATGGATGACTTATCAAGACTAACTTAACTGACTTGGCTTCTTAGAACCTATACTGACGTGTGTGTATGCTCATTTGGTACTCGTTACTGCTTACCCGACCAAGCTCCTCCCCGAGTGATATTTCTCCTTTGCCTGGAGGATTGGTCCTCTTTCCTGCACACCATGACACAACAACAAGAGTCATATGCTCAAAACGAAGCAGAATACATGAAACATTTCAAAAGTTAGATTCTTCACAAATCAATAACCTTTTATTCTCCTTTATGCAGTATTTCACCAAGAATAACATCAAATGAAACAACATTCATGTTGAAAACAAGGTACAAGCATCATTAATTCACCTCCAGAATTCACATTTACTCTATCTAGTAATGGTAAATTGTAACGTCACAATTTGGGATGTAACATACTCCCCGCCTTGTGAATCATCGTCCTCGATGATCTATAGCTTTTCAAGATACAACTTAAGTCAAGTAAAGTGTTACTTACAATTCACAAAATACGTAAGATTTATAAAACATTCAACCTATGTAGTAATCTTGTCCTTCCTGGAACTTGCTTCGAGTGTTTACACTATTGCATGGGGAAATCTCGTATGTTTCACACATACTTACTCTTGACACATTTACACATCCGAGTTATAATAGTAACTATAAATCACACTACACACACAGTGATCAGAAATCATTGGTTCATGAATTTATCCTTAGCATAATCCATATAGAAAAAGGAAAGTCAATGCATTGTACACTACATCATGGGTCCAATCCTTCTCTTTTGGTATTTACACTTTTAGACAGCTCATAAACCGAGTCCTTCCGCCACTTACACATTCATTATCCTTACCACATAGTACTTGTACTTGATTACTTGTCCGTCGGGAGCACAACTTTACTCCTGGACACCTGTCAAATCTTGATACTGCTTCATTCTTAAGCTTTGTATCGCAGAGTTTCATTGATCACTTCAATCTATTACTCCTTTTGACATTTTATCATGTCTATGATTCACTCATTTCTAAGCCTTTTTCAGATTAATTGAGTTTTTTTAACCTTTTATTTCAAGTAATGGTCCAAACTTCAATGTTTAGAAGTTTATAAATCATTCATGACTTATTCTACCATCTTTGTTTATTTTGACTATACATAATAATATATTGCACATTCGATCCATTGAATGATTCGTAGTATGATCAAGTTTACACAACCTTATCATTATTGCTAAACTAAGATAACCTCTCAGGATTACTAAGCCTCTACTTGTCTACAATATATTATTTAGGACCAAATATCCTATAAGTCAAGTTTTCCAAAAACATTGGTTTCATTGATGAGTTTGTCTACTTGAACATTATGTCAGTTATACTAACATAGACATATCGATCTGTCTCTTGTTCTACCATTTTTCCTTTGGAATCTCAAGAGAGTATACATGACTTATCGATGATGAAATTCGGTCTTCATTTCCTAGTTTACTAGTCATTGCCTTGCCACATTTCGTGCAGCCCTCGCACTCTATCTTTCCAATTTTATAGTGGTTTATCATCCTGATAATTCCTGTTGTCTTTCCCATGTCCTAACTCTGACATTAGTTTCCTCGTTCCATTCCAAATTCTTCAAAATTTTGGGTACATAGGTTCTTTTACATCCAATAATAGTCTATTCTTTGACTAGTTGAAAAACCTATTTTACGATCTCACGCCATTTTTAATTCCCATATAATAATGGTTATAATTTTTGTGGAGATAAATCTCATTTATCTTAGGACATCCATATCTTGGATCTCTACTGTCCTTGGAAATTTTTTTAAATGGGATACTTAATTCAAGTCATCCCATTCTTTTCCTTCCCCCCTTAGAGTTTCCACATCCTTTGATCTACTCAAAGTTGAACTCCTAGTAAACTCTTGCTTCTTTCTAAGGTTTTTTCGTTCCTTGTTTGTTGAATTTCCATTGCCCCTACCTTGTCTCAAGGCATACCTCAAATATACTTTTCCCAAAGTTAGATTTGTCATTGATTCCTATCCCATAGATTTCAATAACTTGGGTCATCCAATGGGAGATCTATTGAATAATCAACAACTTACAAGTTACGAGACACTTCATTAATTCCATTCTTTTTTTAACATCCTTTTAATGGAGGATACTCCATATCTACAAAAATTTGATGGTTGATGTTCTTTTCTTCTTAAAACATTGTTTCCTTTGCAACTTCTATTGTTTTGACACATAGTGCCACATTGTATTCCCTTTCCGTTTGGAACATTCTAAACAAAAGTTGACTTTCACAAATATGAAGGTGAGTTCAACTTATTCTCTAACCAATCTATGTTTTACCTCTGGTAAAACCGTCCTGACTTATTCTTTATTCCTCAGTCACTTTTCAAGTGACTTAATTTCCAATGTTTGGAATCTTCCTCACTTTTGACTTCTAAAGATACCAAAAGTTGTTTGGTCTCTTTTTCACTTCTTAATCAAAACTCCAATAATAATTGATTTTGGTCAGTGGAACCTTGTCCACTTTGTTGATTACTTTAATTCGGACCATTCTGTTGTTTTTTTTTTTTATCCCTAAGGTACTAACTCTTTTTCCTTGCAAGCTCCTATCTTTACATAAGAATTAGCTAAATGTCAAGAGTTCTCCAACTCCCGTGGATACTTCTTTTGTTGACTTTCTTCTTCAATTTAATTTATGCCGACATTGCATACACAGATTCGTAGTGTTTTCACTAAATCCAAAAGTTCCTGACTCTTGCAACTATAGTTTGCTACTATAACAAGGTTATCTTATTCCTTTTGGCTGCCTTAGAGTTATAAAACTATTTCGTTGGATAAAGGTATACACTGGTTATTCTTCCTAACCTTTCTTCATAACTTGATTGCATAATCTTCCGCAATCCTAGGTACTGACATAAATTGTTGGTTTTAGGAGTTCCTACTCCCAGGACAACTCTTAACTTGTCTCAATTTTCATAAGTTACTAAGGATCTCGTATTTCCTTTTTACTTCTCTAAGTTCTTTTCTCTTGCCGTTCTGGCAAAAGAACTTTTCAACCGTTATCTTCTGATAAGCTTTACGCATTGTTGCGTAATGAGCTCATAGGTTTCAGTGTAGAACCTGGTAGCTCTGATACCACATGTAACAACCTATTCCTTGTGTAAATTAAAATTTTCCAATTCTCACCTAAAACATGTAAAGGTAACAAGTAACAAAGATAATACAATAAAAAATTTCCTTTCTTTATTGATAAATACATACAAGTTACAACATGTTTCCACATGAATTCCATTTTCATTGGAAATATAAATCAAAGTTCAAAAGTAACACAGTTACATACATAGCTCGTAAGCTTTTGCACAAATAGAAGTAAGAAGGTCCAGGAGTCCGTCCTTTCAAATCTTGGTACATCGGCCGCTTGCTGTGGAGGAGAAACATCACTCGGGCGCTTTTCCTCCAACCATAGACTTATAATGCAATCCCCCGCACACCTATCGTTAGATAGATGGCCCTCCCTTCGAAGAAGAGATTGGTAGGGTATCCTTTAACAATTACCAACTGAGCATAGTGTTGTGTCCTACACAACTAGAACCTTGCTATTTCACAACCTCGATCTAGTACTCGGATCACAATGAACTGACAATGTAGTCTCAACTAACTCACGTCTATGTGGCAGTCATACCTTTCACTACTTTGGCCAAAGTATTCTCATTCAATACTTCAAATGATTGTCATCTATCATAAACACTACTTAGGCTGATTTGACTTTGAGTTATCTTACTCTACGCGTAGGCTATGTCCTTTAATGGGTTCAGTTTACCCTAGACTTCCTACCTCAAACAGTCTACTAGAAATGAGTCTATAAACAAGTATTTACTATCCTGACTCCTATTTCTGGAAATCTTTATCCTAGGAGTGAAGCTTACTAATGTTAACCTAATAACATAAGCTAGGATTATACTTAGTTTTGACAACATTTCGTTCCTAGAAGATAATATTTACCCTACGTATTCTCTATATACGGAGATCATACAATTATGTAAATGCACAAACAATTCCCTCAAAGCATAATGCATATATAGCTAGGTTATTCTAAAATCCTTAAAACAAATTGATTCCCCTCTCTTAAAACCCTATTTTCTAAAATCTTCCTTAAATCCAACAATTAACTATATTGATTTGCTCAAGCATTTTCCTTTAACTGCATTGATATCCCTTAACCTTTTACCCCTCATTTATAATGAAATCCCTTTAAACAACTATTCATTAACAGCTTATCAAAACAATATTTGATTACTAAGAACAGTTTACATATTTCATACCAATTGCAACAAGCAACTTAAGAACATTAAGAAGACAATTTAAACAATAATCCCAATTTAGAAACATGCCTATAAAATTAAGCTCCTTTTCAATGTAGTTCTGACAGCAGCCTTCTTATGATGATGGCAGAATGAAGTTTCCCTCTTCCTCCTATGTAGAAGACTCTTTTCCAAAACACTTTCTCCAAACAGAAACCTCTCCATTGGAAAATTGCTAACCAATTCTTCACAGTCTAAAAATTACACTTGAAGTAGACTCTAATTCTCTCACTAAAATTATTATGATGCAAAACAACAATACTAACTCACAGCAGAGGCTCAAACTAATAATATAAGAACTCACTATTACGCCAAAGATGAGAAACAAAAGAATGCCTTTCGAATGGAGAGCAGGAGAGTATTTATAAGGCGTGAAAACAACAGAATCCCCATTTCTGGGTATGTAAAATGATAGACTGACATGCTTACCCAGTCAAAATGTCACTTGGCATGTAATTAAACCCTCAGTCATGATCTTCAAGGATGATTCGACCTCATGGAGCCAGCAGTTGAAGAATTTTTCAACTCAAACAACCAAAAACACCACCTACAGGTACACGTTTTTGCCAGTCGCATGAATTCAAAACAGTTTTAATTGCTACATTTTAGGTCAAGACTCCACTCGCTACAGCACAGAAATTTGTTGCCATTTTCCTGTTTTCAAGTTTGAAATCTTCTTCTTGCGTTTTCTGCTGCGCAAGAGCTTCCATGTTTTCACGGGAATGTTCATGTTTGTTTTCCATTCAATTTTTCCAAAGTTTAAACTTTTCAAATATTTCCTTTGTAAAGTTCGTTTATTTTTTAAATGTATTTTATGAGTTAAATATTTCAAGCAGCTAACTTTAAATATTTTCTTCCTTCATATATTGTGAATATATCCTTCATGGAATAATGTTTATTCTTTAAAACATTTGTAAATATTTTCCTTTATTTAAATTTTATTATTATATATTTACATATTTTATTTGTATATGCATTTTACTAAATATTAATATATCTATATATATATATATATTTATATATATATATATATATATATATATATATATATATATATTTATATATATATATATATATATATATATTTATATATATATATATTTATATATATATATATATATATATGTATATATATTTATATATATTTATATATATTTATATATATTTATATATATTTTCCGACATTACTTTCGTAATGTATATATATATATATAAGCATATATTAATTTTAGTATTAATACATACACTTTATAGAATATATAACTATATAAGTATTTTAAACATTCCTTATGTATTTATATATATATTAAAAATCACATTATTAATATATATAATTATACATAATTATATATTTAAATCTTCTAGATAATAATATTTGAAACATTATCTATATCAAAGATATTAGGCCGAATGTGTACGTGTAAACATGTCCATATATACTTTTTGTGTATACGTATGTATGTGTATATATATGTCGACACATGCATACGAGCATGCCCATCTGCTTAACGTACGTACATATTGATATGTCTATACATTTAGATACGTGTACACAATGTATAAATGTGTATACGTACCCATTCGACCTTTATCACATACCTTCTACTTCGTTCATTCACAGGGAGTCACAGTATAGTCAGACCGACATTTGAACAATCATAACTCATAAAGCATAAGGAAGTAAATCAAACTCCTAAGCGTATGGATGACTTATCAAGACTAACTTAACTAACTTGGTTTCTCAGAACCTATACTGACGTGTGTGTATGCTCATTTGGTACTCCTTACTGCTTACCCGACCAAGCTCCTCCCCGAGTGATATTTCTCCTCTACCTGGAGGATTGGTCCTCTTTCTTGCACACCGTGACACAACAACGGGAGTCATATGCTCAAAACAAAGCAGAATACATGAAACATTTCAAAAGTTAGATTCTTCACAAATCAATAACCTTCTATTCTCCTCTATGCAGTATTTCACCAAGAATAACATCAAATGAAACAACATTCATATTGAAAACAAGGTACAAGCATCATTAATTCACCTCCAGAATTCACATTTACTCTATCTAGTAATGGTAAATTGTAACATCACAATTTGGGATGTAACAGATTCAAAGTTGTTTTGAGACGTTTTGAGTTTATTCAGAGTTGTTTTGAGTTGATTTAGAGTCGTTCTGGGTTGTTCCAGTTTGATTCAGAGTCATTCTGATTCATTTTGGGGTTGTTCTGAGACATTCTAAGTTGATTCAAAGTTGTTCTGAGTCATTTTGGGGTCGTTCTGAGATGTTTCGACTTGATTTAGTGTTGTTCTAAGTCATTTTGGGGTCATTCTGAGATGTTCTAAGATGATTCAGAGTTGTTCTAAGTTGTTTTGGGGTCGTTCTGAGACATTCTAAATTTGTGATAAGTGTTAAGTCAATTTTACATGTCTACATTTTGCCCCTCTTTGATATAAAGTATTGGTTGCTTTGTTTCAAAGATTCAATTTTTAAGATCAAGTTTTTTGAAAAAAAATTGTCACACTGTGCCCTAGTGATTCATGGAATGATTGGTAAGACTTTATGCTGCCCCCTCAAGAGGTTAATCAAAAATTTCAAGTTTTGAGGTTAGGCTCACGACTTTGTTCTACTTTTATTCTGACGTGTTTAGGTCATAGAATTAGGTGTATAGGTCTTTTGTTTCTTGTTCTAATGTTTCTTTGAGATTCTATTTTGAAAGTAGGAAGTTTCCCTAAGTAGAAATTAGGGTTTTCTTGAGGCTTATATAGGCAATTTGTCTTGTAGATAGCTCATTTGTATTTTGACTCTATAGCTAATTCTTTTCTCTAGTTCTCTCGTTCTATAAGTTTTCAAGGAGAAATTTCATGTTTAGATGGAGCCCCACATCATTCTAATCTCATTCAAGAGGTTATACAGCCTTTAAACATTGGTGGCCCGGTATGTACCTTCTCACTTTTTGCTTCCGTCTTGTTTTGTTCTCATTTTGTGTGTATAAAGGTTTTCTAGGTGAAAAGCAAAGTTTCTTGTTTTCCATGCCTTTTCCTCTGTTTCCACACCTTTTCCTACTAAGATTCCATGCCTTTTCCATGTTTCCACACCTTGTCCTATTTTCTACGCCCTTTGCTCAAGATCTTCGCCTTTGTTTTTGAGCATTTGCTTTAAAAGCTCACCTTTTCTCTAAAAGCTCGCCTTTGAATGTTTGAGGTCCTGAAAGCTCGTATTTTCCATATTTCCTCACCTTTTCCATATTTCCATGCCTTTGTTTCCTCACCTTTTCCTAAAAATCTCACCTTTTCCTAAAAAGCTTGCTTTTGTGTTGTGTTTTTTGAGCATTTTCTCAAAACCCTTGTTTTTGACTCCTGCTACATTTTACTTTAGCTTTTGCTTGGAACCCTAGCATGTGTTTTTTTGTCATCCTAAATGTCATTTTTCATCATGTTTTGTGTTATATTGTGCCCCCCGCCTGTTTAGCGTGAAACCCTAAAATTGTAGTTTGAAAACAATTGTAGGTTAGCCTCAACATACTACAACCGAGGGAGAGACGTTTGCGACATTTGTTCAATCCCATTGCCTTTTTTGGTTTGCTAGAGCGATATTTTCTCAATGTTGTTGGACTACTTCACATTTTTTATATGCCTCCTATCAGGACTCATACTGCCATGATGACCGCACTGGTGGAATGGTGGCATTCAAAGACATACTCATTTCACCTACCTATAGGAGAGGCGGTCGTCACCCTTGAGGATGTATGGAGGATACTTCATCTTCCTATTCATGGGGAGTTGGTTACTTATCATATTCAACATGGTATTCCCGCTATGGATTGTGTGTTAGGTGCTCAACACTTGATGGTAGATTAGTTGGAGATCCTATCTCACTTGTCCTATGTGGTTTGATTTCAGGACTTGTTGTTCCTAATAGCTGAGGTCACCATTTTCCCATAGGTTGGGGTGTGTGTATTGAGAATATTCTTGAGCATGGTACGAGATATGCTTGGGGTCCATCTCTTCTCGCCCACTTGTATAGAGATATGCATGAGGTCATGTATCAAGGCAAGAAATCTATTTCCGCAGGTGTTTCACTTTTGCATGTCTGGGTGTGGGAGCATATTGTAGTTACTCAACCAAATGGGATATAGGATCGTCACCCCGATGATCCATACTCATATCGTTATGGGGATTTTGTGCACTACACCCTACCTGGAGATCTTCCTTATTGGTGTCAAGTTTTCGATGATATTCCTAGCTTTGTGTGGAGACCATATTTGGGGTGTTATGCTTGGCCAGAGGATGCAGATCACGTTGTCTATTGTTGACAGACCCATTGGTTGCTTGGTCATTCTGATATTGTGCTAGAGTGTTATCTACCAAACTGAGTATGTCATCAATTTGAGGAGAGACAGGGTCAAGTTCTTGATACTTATGAAGCTCATTTTGGTTGGATGGCATGGTAGGTTCATGTATGGGGTCTTCAGCCAGATATAGATATTGCTATTGTTGAGTTCAGAGCACTTGCCCCAGTTGATTGGGGTTGGTCGGTTGGTCCAAAAAATCCAGGTACCTCTGATGACTATGATTAGTGTTGGTCTCGCTGTAGGCCTTTGAGACTCATTGTTCCTAGAGATACTCTCACTTCAGGTAGATAAGGTATTATAGGTCATTGTGGGGAGCGACAGTGTATTGAGGTCCTCACAAAGTAGTTGGATAGAGCTCATGGTAGAGCTCGTCGTGATGGAGTGCAGGGTGATCAAGATGAGCAGCCACCTCAGGTGTAGGGTCACAGGCAGGTTTTGGGTCCTCCTCCACCAGCTAGGGATGCATACATACTGTTAGCATAGATGACTGCTTCCAAAGATGTAGAGATAGCAAGATGACAGGATAAAGAGGCTTGGATAGATATTTTGAGGGCTAAGCGGGATATCAAGAGTGGTCGACAACATGTTGCAAAGGTTTTTGTATAGTTGGTGACCACATAGAGAGATACTCTTAGGGGAGAATTTGATCATTATTTGAAGAGGTCTACCTACTATCAGACTATATATGAGGTTGTTGTTCCCAGGGGTGCTCGACGTCCATGGTTTGGAGTGCCTAGTTCTGTGGGCGGTGATGGTGTAGTTGGTGGTGGTGGTGATCAATCTATGAGACAACCAGGCCGTTTTGGTGATCTATAGGGTTTCGTCTTTCCTGTTGGGGTCTTACTTTGTTACTTGATCTTTATGTTGTTCATTGTTGAGAGGAATTTTGTAGACATGTATTTTGTATGCCTATACTCATCGGCCCAATTGAGGCCTCGTATAGATATTATGATTTTGTATATCTTATCACATTGATGATGTACTCTCCTTTTTTATGATGATATATATGATGATGTATGTTTATATGATGTTGATATGAATGAATGCCCCATACATGATGTTTTTATTGGTTTAATATCATCATGATGTATGTTGTTGATATTGTGGATGTAGAATGGTACTAATGATATTGCTATGTGTTGATGTTTTTTTATGCACTTCTCAACACAAGTAATGCATAGATGAATCACCTCTCTTGAAAGACAATCTTCCACAATCAAATTGCTAAACAGTATCCCAAGGTCTCTAATGCCAGGTCTTGGCAATGCTTGGAATATCTCAGTTGTTTGGTGTGATTTGCTAGAATCACAAGGCGGACTTATTGATGAGTCACAAAGTGGGGAAGTTGGATCTACAAATGGAGTTCTTAGGATGGGAGAGTTGTTATGTGTTTTTTGCAGGTTCAAACAACAGTCTTAAACTCCATTTCATCATTGGATTTGGCTTTACAATGTGCAATGAACCTTAGCATAGGTTACTTATTAAAAAAAAAGGAAAAAGGGTAGGGAAGAGAAAAGGTTCCTGTATCTAAAACTATGAATGAACTATGATCATGGAGGCTGCTACAGTAGACAAACCCCCTAAACTGTGTTTTTCTTAGCCAAGAGGAACCTACAGTTACACAAAACTAGTGCAATCTTCTAAGGACTACAGATTTTCAGATTACACAAGCATCATGCACATGCAATCGAACTAAGTTGCAGCAATAAAGGAAGGAAGCTCAAACTAGCTTTACAAAGTAGTTCATCATCAACAAACCACAAAAACCATGAGCTGGAAATTCATCAAATACTGAAATAGAAATCACCATCATCACTTCCATTCAAGAAACTAACAACTAAACTAAAAAGGGAAGTAGAACCATACATGCAAGATGAGAAAAATCAAAGAGAACATCCATAAAATCATTCAATGTTGTCTTCTATTGCTCCAAATTATTTTTACACTAGCTCTCCAACCATTTACAAATGAGGGGGAGACCCCTATTTATAGTTTCTCAAATCCCAAATGAATGGCTAGGATTGAATTACATTGTGTGGCTCAAATTTGATTTCACTAGGGCTTGACCTACCCTACAATATTCAGCAATTTAAAATACATCTTTTTTCTTTTCCCTATTTTGTCTTCTAGTGCCCAAGTGTTGTAGCAGTTTTGTCCTCTTGTTGATTTCCTTTTTTCTGATTTTCATCATCCTCATGAGCTGTTGCAAACTTTGTTGACCCATCCTCAACTACCAATGGTTCCTCTTCTATATTGGAGGACTGCTCTTTGTTGATAGAGGAAAGGCCTTCCAACCCCCTTCCAACTGAATTTTCATCACAACTTTTTGTTGTCCTTATGAAATTAGTTCTTCCTCTTGGAATTCAACTTTAGTGTTTGTTGTCCCAACATTTATTCTAGTGAAGCTTCTTGGTCCGACTTGAAGGTGTTTTCCTCCAGATGTTGATAGCTTTTCTGTCTCATGGGATGACTCATCCTCCTTGACAGTTGGCTGCTCCAATTTGTCCAAACAACCCTCGACTTGGGTGATGATGTTTGCACATGATTAACAAGTAAATTTTGAATGTGGTGCATTATGAAATCTGCACCAGCTTGACATTAGTACTTCCTCCAATCGTGGTTTGTCTTTGCTGCCCAAACATTCTTGGATCAACCCCTTGAATGCCTTAGCTGCCATGGTTTGCAATTCTTCCTCTGGATTTGCAAGGATTAAAGGTTGATAGATTTCCCAAAAGGGAATTTCTCCTTGCAAGACTCTCTCAATCCTACTCAGAAAAGTTAGACACCCTAATTCATTATGCCTACGAGTGAAATGGATCTACCATCTATCCACCAGCATGGATTGTTGCAATGGCTTCCTCAGTCTCTTGTTTAAATCTACATGCAACTGAGTGATGTCAATTTGTACATGCTGCTCCATTTCGACTCAACTTCTTTTTCCTTTAGAATTTTTTGATTTTAAGTTTCAGCATTAGAAGAGATCTCCTTATCTCAGATTTCTTCTTGAAGGTTCTCTTTTCAATTTCCAACTTTCAGCTTTGTAGCCTCAACATGCCATGCCCTCCTTCTAGCGTCAGTTATGTTGATGTGTTTTTTAAGCACTTCTCAACACAGGTAATGCATAGATGCATCACCTCTCTTGAAAGAAAATCTTCCACAATCAAATTGCTAAACACTATCCCAAGGTCTCTAATGTCAGGTATTGACAGTGCTTGGAATATCTCAGTTGTTTCGTGTGATTTGCTAAAATCACAAGGCGGACTTATAAATGAGTCACAAAGAGGAGAAGTTGGATATGCAAATGGATTTTTTAGGATGGGAGAGTTGTGCATTTGTTGTAGGTTCAAACAATAGTCTTGAACTCCATTTCATCATTGGATTCTGATTTACAATGTGCAATGAACCTTAGCATAGTTCACTTATTAAAAGAAAAGTTAAAAGGGCAGGGGAGAGAGGAAGTTCTTGGATCTAAAACTATGAATGAATAGTGATCATGGAGGTTGCTACAGTAGAAAAACTCTCTAAACTAGGTTTTGCTTGGCCAAGAGGATCCTACAGTTACACAAAACCAATGCAATCTTCTAAGGACTGTAGATTTTCAGATTACACACACATCATGCACATGCAATCGAACTAAGTTGCAGCAATAAAGGAAGGAAGCTTAAACTAGCTTTACAAAGTAGTTCATCATCAACAAACCACAAAAAGCATGAGTTGGAAATTCATCAAATACTGAAACAACAATCACCATCATCACTTCCATTCAAGAAACTAACAACTAAAATAAAAAGGGAAGTAGAACCATGCATGCAAGATGAGCAAAATCAAAGAGAACATCCATAAAATCATGCAATGTTGTCTTCTATTGTTGTAAATGCTTTTTACACCAGCTCTCCAACCATTTACAAATGAGGGGCAAGCCCCTATTTATAGTTTTCCAAAGCCCAAATGAATGGCTAGGATTGAATTATATTGTGTGGCTCAGATTTGATTGCACTAGGGCTTCACCTACCCCACAATATTCAGCCATTTAAAATACATATTTTGTCTTTTCCCTATTTTGTCTTCTAGTGCCCAAGTGTTGTATCAGTTTTGTCCTCTTGTTGATTTCCCTTTTGTTGTAGCTGAAACTACCTTAAAGCTGCCTTCTTCCCCTAATGGATTTGAAAAATTTCTCAACCAATCAAGTGCATATTGTTTGCAAATTTGTATCATTATTGAATGGGTTAGTGGTCCCTGATCTGACGAAATAGCCTTTGATGGATCGCGATAGTTTTTTTGGAGGGAAGAAATAGCCGCTCCCTCCCACCACCTTCAAGGCCACCCTTCATAGATTTGTCACCGACTTCCTTGACATAGGCCTTCTTCTAATGTCAGCTTTGTTAATGGGTACTATGAAGAAGGGTGGGCATAAAATGAATGGTGATAGGAGCTATGTTCTTTTCCTTGTTCAACTTTCTTAATGGGTCTCCTCGACGAACCCGCAATAGGCTTCTTGAATCCTACATACATGAAGCGTTGTAAGTGCCTTCATACACAAATCAAGGAAAACGTTAGTCAAATCCTACAAACTCCCTATTAGATCCATTCATGCATCATCAAAATATCATAATATTCATATTTGGAGCTCATTTGGACCATAAACATTAATGTGTGCTCAGGGGTGCGGGCGCCACACGGCGAACAACGGACGGTAGATGGACAATGGGAGACGGACTGCAGGCAAATGACAACCCAGAAAATGGAAGGCGGATAGCAAATGGAAGGAAAATGGCAAATGAAGGATGGAAGGCCACGAATGGACGGAGGCCAGAAAGTGACCACGAAGGGACGGAGTCCTAGAAAACGGCCACGGAGGGACAGAGTCCCAGAAACGGCCACGAAGACACAGAGTCCCGAAATGAAATTTCCGCAACTTCCCAAAACTTAACGAAACCTTGGTAGTTCACTTAGGTACCACAAAAACATCCCAAATCCATAGGAAACTTGTCCCCAAAGTCAAAAATGAAGGAAAAGTGAATTGAGTGGGCAGAGACCAAGTCAGCAGGAACAAGGAAAAGAGCAAAAAATGGAAGGGGGACTTTGCTTCTCTCTAGATTTGAATGCCCCAGGTAAAATGAAGGTCATGGAGCAACATTTATGGGCCAATTGCCACTGATGGCGTGCATTGATTTCTTGTAATAGTGGACCCAAGTTAGGTGAGATGCAGGGACCCACGCTCGTTTGGATGCTTGGTAAAGGCTTAGACAGAGAAACTAATTATGGAGCTCTCCATACGAGCGGAAGTTGGGTGTTAGTTGCTACTCAACAGCGAAACATGAGCAGCGACCCATAGTTGCGGCTCCACGACGCCTAGAGGATGTCGGGGCAACGGGAGAAGGGAACCCTACAGGGGCACTTCCGTAAAAGCAAAAGACTTGGTGAAACTCAAGTAGGTGAATCTAGTCAAGGGAATTTGATTGTTTGAAGGAACATGACCAATTAAAGCTCTACGAAAGGGGCATGCAAAGCAGCCCGTCGGGAGCGAAAAGAGGGGGTCCCTGCCCACAGCGAGGCGTGTGTGTAAAACATGCACAACACTATGCATATTTCACTCAGAAGAAATGTTGATGATTTGATAGAAATGTGAGGTTAATTAGAGGAAGTGTTGATGATAGATAGAAATATGAAGTTAATTTAGAAGAAATATTGATGATAGGTAGAAATGTGATGTTAATTAGTAGTTTATGAGTTTCTTTTTGCTTTGCTTTAGAGACTTTGCAGTTTGAACAATCCTTTTTATATAGCAAATAAATATGATGCACCAGGGTATTAATGACCAAGGTAACTTTGTATTTATTGCATGGACTTTGACTCTACAAACTAGGAGTATTCTTGCTCATACCAAACAAACGGAAACCCTGTTAGAGTGTATGAGTGAGAAGCTTTAAAAACATGTCAGACCAGTAACACAAGAGGTATTAAGAACCTAACATGTCATTGTTACACGAAATGTTTCAAAGATGACCTCCACACACAGAACAAAGCAATTATTTGTCATGGTAGTATAACAAGACTATCCACAAACAGCAAATCGAACTTACGCTCAAATGCCCCCATTCCTTCTTTTCTAAATCCTTATGGACATCCTCAAGAGATCCTGGGAATGATTCAATAATGTAAATCACAAAAAAAGAAAAAAGAAAAAAAAAGATAAAACAATGACATTATATCACTTGCCATATCTATTTGGGGTGGGTCTATTATCTAGTGTTGATCATGTCTATCCTAGGAATGGATCGGTTAAGACATATCTCACAATGTTGTTGGGTCTTGTCCAAAATATATGTATTTTATACTTGGCTTTGTTTTAGTTCACTTTGCGATCAAATTCTTATGTGATTGTTTGCTTGAAGGTTCCAACTATTGTTTGCTTGAAGATGCCAACTTGCTTTATTTGTTTTGTTTGTTTTGTCAAAGGGTGAGTGTGATGATCTATTTATTATGGGTGATGTTTTATTGTGAATTGTGATGGCAGACATGGGTCATTTTTTTATTTTTCTAAGTTTTATGATGTTTTTGAAAAAATTTGGGGACTAACCTAGTGCCTCGAGGGCTCATCAAAGATAAGCCTTGCCTACGTTGTACACGTAGAGGCTCGTAGTTCACTTGGTTTGAGTGTTTTTGACCTTTTCTGTTTTGTGAATGTTTTTGGATTTTCTATGTTTTGACCATTTTTGGATTTTGTGTTTTTTGACTAAGTTGAAATAAATCAAGTTGGAAACCTAAGGGGACTGACCTAGGGTCTCGGGGGCTAATGAGCCTTGCCTACGTTGTACATGCAGAGACCACGTAGTTCGACCATTTGACTCAAAGCATAAATTGTTTTTGGGCAAACAACATTGATAATCTGGATTGATATTCCACTTTTGTGTCTAGAGGATATGTTGCGGGAAATCTACTTGAACTAGCTATGAGATTCAAGCAAATTTTGATATCTTAGACTATTTGAGTGAAGGAATAATCCCACGATGTTGTTTTGTTTTTGATGTTTTTAAAATGTTTTTGTTCTTTGTACTGTTTTGTATGTTAGTGGTTTATGTAACTCTTGAATGTTTTTGGATTTTTGACTTTTCAATTTTTTTCTCTTTGTATCTTTCGAATGTTTTTGGATTTTTGACTTTTCGATGTTTTTGGCTTTTTTGACTTTTCGATGTTTTTGGCTTTTTTGACTTTTTGATGTTTTTAGATTTTGTTGTTGTTTTCCTTAACCATGATAGAACACTCAAAGATCCAACCCATGACTAGCATTTTGACATTTCCCCCAGTTGTGGACAAGACAAATTTCCTTAATCAGTGACAAGCCATGGTTGGATATCTTGTTTTGAAATGAATGGGTGGATGTTGTGGATAGTATTGATAGATAATGATGCAATTTTATTCAACATAATGCTTGTTTTCCTAGTTTTCACTATGGTACCTATTCTAAGAGTGCCACAAAGTGGTTTTCACTCAGAGGATGTTTTATTTCTCTTTACTATTTTTCTTTCTTTTTGATTTTTTTTGTATTTTTTATCCTTTTTTTCTATTTTTTTGGATTTTTACCCTTTTGCTTGGGGTATTCTGACATGCTTCATGTGTAGAAATTCTTGAGGTGGTTGTTTTTAGCAGTTCAGCTAAAGGATCTCCTTCAGGAGTAGCTAACGGATATTCCCCAGAGCCGTAGCTTGTTGTGATGACAAACAGGCCTAACCAATTGGGTTCAAATTTTCCTTTTCCATCTTGATTTAGTTGTACTTTTTTATTCTCTTTGAGGACTAATTCACCAACTTGAAAGTTCATGTCCTTGATCCTTTTGTCATAATTTTGCTTGAGATGATTTTGATAAACCTGCAAATGGTTTAACGCACTCAAACATCTTTCATCTAGGAGTTCTAATTCATTCAGCCTGGATACCCTATATTCTTCATTGTTGACCATGCCTTTTAGTGAAACTCACAATGAAGGTATTTCAACCTCAATAAGCAAGACAACTTATGATCCATAGACCAAGGAAAATGGTGAGGCACCAATAGGTATGTGAATCCATGAAGAGGCATAGCCCCTCTCTCACAGTCAAGATGCCTATGTTCTATGTGATTCACAATCTAGGAATAGATATAAGTTGAGTATTATGTAAACGATTTGAACTTGCAAAGATTCATTGGTCTATGAACTTCCTTCTTGAATTCATTATTTTTTACTGTATATATATATACATACATTTTTTCTGTGGATTTAGCAGTAAATAATGTTGTATAAGATTGTATGCAATTCGCTAGAAAAGCTTTCTTTGACTGTGATTTTATATTTGATTGTATTTATGTCTAAATATATATATATACACATTTACCACTGTATATTCAACCGTTTATATGTTGTTGATAATTTCTCCATTTTTTATCAAGTAATTTACATCTGTTTGTAAACAATATTTTTGTATATGTAATGTAATATCAATGTATATAAATATATATATACATATACATACATATATAAATGTATATATATATATACAAGATTTATTTAGGATGTCAAGATGATTATAAATCTAATTAAGAGAATGTACATGATGAATATATACATATATACAAATCATTTATTTTAGATAAGCAACTTACTTTACCTATGGTATATTCATTTCGTTGGATTTGTAAATATAGATGGACATGCTAACCAAATAATGAACTTGGAGTACAAAAATGCGTTTTGAAAGAGCTTAATGATTAGTGAATGATTTTTATTTTATCAAACTTTTGAGATACAATGTTATATTTATTCTTTCTATGGAAATTACTTTTGAGATAGGATGTCGAATGTGGGCTCCTAGAGATGGTAATTTACTTTTTCTAAATTACCATATTGTTTATTATTGCTTGGCCAAGCTACTGTAAGCCTAGATTATATGTTATATGTATCTCTATCACATCTTGTATGCAAGTATTATGTTATTCTAGTTTAGGAATGCATATAGGCATCAGGCACACATCAAGAGATTCCCTCCTACTTATACCATTCCAAGTTGCTAGGCTCCTCATGTAGGGTTGGTTCTTTCTTCGTGTTAGGAAGAAACCCGGGGAAGTTCAGTGCTTCGTGGTTGGGCGAAAAAAGAACCTTAACCTCACTCTTGGCCTTGGCTTGCAGAAGACCATCAAATTCGTGGCGATTGAGGATAGAGATTCTTATATTATATGGATATACTTCTTTTTATTCTTCTTGTATGGTTGCTTAGCCAATCTATAAATGTAATTTATCTTCACAGATGTAATTGATGTAAAACTTATACTTGTAACATTGAAACAGATGTAATGTAAAACCCTACTGGTGTATGGGATTTGTACTTCACTATTGTAACTTTCTTTAGTGCAATTATAGATATTTTATTTAATATATGTATCACTTTCCTTATTTGGAATAGCATTGCTTTTTGGAATACTATTTTTAGTATGTGAGTTTTCTGCACTTTACAGTGGCACAATTTCGTTCTCTCCACCAAACATGTAGGAAACCAACTTGTAAATGGGTCCCACAAATTTTTATATCAACTTAGAAACATATAACTTAGGATTTTATTAATAAAATATGCAGCAAACAGATTATTTTAATTAATTAAATAATCTTGGGACTCTCTAAAGTTGAGACACCTTAAACCCAACACTTATGTCTATCGGACTTTGATGAAGAAGAGGAAGATGAACTCTTTGATGTTGAAGGTACATTGATTTGATACTTCTTAAGAAGATGCTTCAACTCATCAATCTATTTTGAATAACATTGATGTTCATCATGCCTTGTTTTCTTACAATATGGATTTATGCTTCTTACATGATTCCCCTTTAGAGGGAGAGGATTCAAATTTCTTATGCAACTTTTTATTTTTATCCTTTTGCTTCTTATCAAGATTCCCTTATTATTTATGTACCTTAGACTCACTAGCCACCAATGCTTGTGGATTAAAAGACTTGATTAGTGTTACACCCCATTGTATTACTACTTAATTACTTTTACCTAGTTGGGTGAAAATACTTTTAATAAATATATTTATGCTTTATGTATCTTGGAAATATGATGAATAAATGTTTGATTCAATTTGATGATTTATAATGATTTTGATTGTGATATATACAATGCAAATGAATGTATTGTTATCAGCTAACTACTATTACAATATACTAAGTTGGATGCAAAAATAGATTCAAGCCTATGGAAGAGAGGAGAAGTATCACTCAGGAGAAGAACTTGGTCTAGTAACCCTTAATAAACCTAACTAAGCTTTCACACACTCACTTCTAGTTTGGTCAAGTTGAGTCAATAGTTTGGGAAATGGTAAGTTACCTTTAGTTTTGTTTGTGCATGATTTAGAAAATGTTACAAA
The DNA here is from genome assembly GCA_007258455.2 of Sequoia sempervirens. NCBI lineage: Eukaryota > Viridiplantae > Streptophyta > Pinopsida > Cupressales > Cupressaceae > Sequoia > Sequoia sempervirens. The sequence continues at coordinate 14,070,727 of VDFB02058242.1, read as the reverse complement.
CTTGTCTGTGAATGGTTTTGATTTGGGTTATGTGATTGCATCACTTTATCATGTGTGAGTTCTTCTTTGTATGTTTATATTTAATCAATGAGATATATACATAAAATGAATATATATGTATATATGTATGTGTCTATGATAAACTCATACACATGAGTAAATACATGCATGAGTATACATAGATAGACATATCTATGAATACTCATAGTTGGATTACCCACATGCATGGGAATATCGATTAGACAAAGGAGACATATATATAAAATATATGTATAAATATAAATGTATGTGTATGTATTTGCGTTAACAAAAATGTACATACGAATATATTAATATATATACATATGTATATATATGTGTGCATTGCTATTATGTGGAATATGTAAATATGTGTATTATTCAAATATCGAATAATACATTTTATAATCATATAAGTTGATATATATATATATATATATATATATATATATATATATATATATATATATATATATATATATATATATATATATATGTATATATATATATGTATATATGTATATATATGTATATATGTATATATATGTATATATGTATATATATGTATATATATGTATATACATACATATAATATATATATATATTAAATATAAATATCATTTTGAATAAGCGTTGGTATTGTTTATATAGTGCTTGGTATGTTATAGTGCAATGTATATCATATAACATATGTGCAACAAATATAAGTTGGCGCATAGATTTAAATGACCTTGCATATTAATTTAAAGTGTTGTGTATAAGATTATGGGTAGCACATAATTTAAAGCACGTGGGAATAGAGAGAGCCAAGTTTATATGTTGTAAACTAAAGACTTAGTCAATGCTAAGAATGTTATGAGGAATATAAATGTGTAAATAATATTTTTACTTGGTCTTCAAACTACAAACATTAGAATAGGGGCACGTGACATTATGTGGCACCAAAATATGAACTTTGCTTGCATTTAGAAGTTTGTTTTGAGTTTATTCTCTAGCGTATAAGGTAGAGATAGAATGTGGGAATAAGTCAAGAGTACACTGGCTAAGATAAGTCATTTTGTAAATATTTTTACCTTGCATCTCTGAGTGAATAACCTTTTGTCCAGTCGAGGAGGCGGTTGGATGAGCATTAGCTTTGAGTCATTATTTTTAAATCCACCACCTTTCTTTTAACTTGATAAGTCGATTCTTTTGCTTGAGAAGTGGTGTGTTTGTGAGATTGTTTTCAGCCATAAGCTACTCAAGTTTTTGTATAAATAGAGGAGCATTCTCCATCATATGGGATGCATAATGAATTCTTATTTTTTAATTTTCTAAGGGTTATTCTGTTGCATTATAGAGTTCAGAGTTTTGTGATATTTTGAGAGAGAATTTAGAGAGGTTAGAATATTTTCATAAGTGAGAGTTTGTCAAGGGAAGAAAGAGGATAGTGAAAGTCTGATTATAGGAGTTGCAACTTGATTTTGTGAAGGCTAAGTTGGGAATCTAGTTTGATCATTTGGAGCTTTACATATATAGGCATGTTGATTTCTACTCCATCATACATTTTATGTTTTGAAAAGATTATATAACTTTTTTTTTCTTGTTTGGAAAATAAGTTTAGTTGTTTTATTGTGAATTGGATATCTTTCTCTTTGGTTAAGTGTGAAAGATTATTGATGAGTATAGTCTAGGGAATTCAAGTATTTGAATGTTTGTATATATACTCCATATTAAGGAATGGTGTTTGTATTAATATTATGTACTATATTAAGTTAATCTGATATAGATAATGCTTTATTTGTGAAGTTGAGATTTTGAGTTACTTTGAATTATTGAAGTAGAATTGTCATAGTAAACATAGAGGTTAATAGGTTATTCTTGGGGTTAGCATAATCCATGGAAAAAGGGGATTGCCTATGCATAGAATGTGAATGATTGATAAAAATTGAGCTAGGAAGGTGGGTGAGCGTGTGATGTCCATCCTAAATTGGGGGTGATGAATTCTTTGGCCAAAGTAGTGTAAGTTTCCATTGTTTACAATGTTAGTTCACTATGATCCAAGTTTACATACTAGGCAAGAAATGTCATATATGTAGGTTGTAGCCATTATGTGATAGATCTATATATGTAGGACACAACACCAAGCTCAGGGAAGGTAAATATTATTATGAGGTTACCAAACCAATCTCTTTGTTGAAGGGAGGGCCATCTTACTAGTTAGGTAGACATGTAGGGGACCGCAGTAAGTCCATGGTTGGTGGAAAATCACTTGAGTGATGCTTCTCCTCATCAGTTGGTGACCAAGATTTGATGAAGGGAGCCTAGACCATTCGTGTATCTATTGCTAGTAAGCTCATAGAAGCCACTCATGTATCTGTTTATATGGAAATTGTACACATGAAATGTTATCATGGAATTATGTAATATGAAATCAATATATTGGAAAGTTGTAATACTTGTTATAATGCAATGAAAAAGTTTGGAATGATGTTTAATTCAAATATACATATTATCTTTATATTTGAAAAGAATAAATTTATTGCTTAAGTGTTGGCATCGTAGTTTATTTACTTGAGGTTAAAACATAGTAAAAATTTTGAGTCGAACAATGGACATGTTACACGTGGTATCAAAGCTACCAGGTTCAACTTTGGAATCTATGTGCTTGCTATGTTTTCCCCTCCAAATTTATATGAGTCTAATGTTTGGAAATTCTTATGCCAGGATGGTGTGTCTCAAGATGACTACAAGGAAGTTAGTAACTGGGAACAAACGTTGCCTAAGGAACAAGAAGGAAAAGGAAGCCCTTGTTCAAACCATTGAGGGAACCAATCATGATAATGCCATCTAGCTAACTGATACCGAGACTATTATTCATGCTCTTTCATGAATCAGTCAAGAAAAAATAAGGGTGAGAGAAGCTTCCAACTTCAATAATCTACCTTCTATTTATCTGGCCAAGTCGGACTCTTTATCACTATCTAGGGATATGCCCTCAAAATGTAGTGTTAGTCTTGCTTTAATCTTTAGGGACCCTCATGTTATACCTATGAATAAAATTATTATTATAGTCTCAAGTGGTGAATCAAATGGATATGTCCCCCAAAGTTATGTATCTAAAGATAAATCTGAGGGTTATTACCCTTTTGATGATGTATTTGAGCAAAAATTTGAGGGGTACACCCCACATAGTTATGTATCTGAGAGTGAAACCAATGGATACTATCCTCTTGACTATCTAAATAGTCATTCAATGTAAATGGAATGATATTGAAATCCTTATGAATAAATGAAAATTCATGTTTTTTTATCAAAACGGGAGTATGAGATTTTCAATGAAATTTCTTAAGTGTGAATATTTGCTATTTTGGAATATTTTCAATACGAAAATTAAACCATTATAGGATCTAATTAAAAATGAATCTCCAGGTATAACCTGTTGAGAAATGGTGCCTCAAATGTACCAGTGTTCAGGCCTCTGCACTTTCGAACAAACAATTGAATATCACCAGGACAATGTCACTAGTCTGATCAAAATCCCATTTGAGGGAAATGGTTTGCTACTTAAGTCACGGGTTTCTAAGTTTTCCTAACTTAAGTTACGGAGTTCTAAAATTTCATAACCTCCTGACTTAACGACTTTTTGGTTCCCTTTGTTGTCGGCATGTCACAGGTTTTGAGAACTTTAAAACCTCCAACATGAGGTTCAAAATTTTGAGTTTAAAGCAACAAAGTGATCCCTTTGAGTGTCAACAAGACATGGAGTGATCGGCAAGACTTCAGAAGATGTCTCCTTGACATTCCAGTAGAAGGCTACAAGGACCTTGTCCGAGTGACTTAACGTTGTCGCTGGGATGTTGGATCATGTCTCTTTGACATGTAGGTTGAGTCTAGTGGAACCTTGTCATTGTAACCTTGTGTGATCGCCGAGACATTGTGAGATGTCTCTTAGACATGTCGATTGAAGACTTGTTCATTCTTGTCGATGAGACTTTGGGAAGTCACTGTGAGTTAGTGAAAAGTCTCTTTGACATGCAGATGGAAGTTAGGGACTCCATGTTAGTGTGACTTCAGGGTGTCGCTGAGACTTTGGTGAAAGTATCTTCAACATGCATGTCTCTTCAATGGACCAACGGTATAGTGAGCTGCAAGACCTTGTCAATGTGACATTGGGTGCTCGAGGAGAGATGGTCAAGTGTCTCTTCGACACTCCAATGACTGAATGGTTGGAGAACTGGATTGTAGATGTGACGATGTGAGTTTAGTGTGAGATTGTCTAATGTATCTTCAACACCCAGTAACTAAAGTCTTGGTGAGTCTGATGGAGTAGTAACTTGCATGGCGGTAAAGACATCATCAGTGAGAGTTTGTAAGATGTCACGACAGCCCGATGTGTAGCATTGGATCCTCATTGGTGAGAAGTTGTGTCTTTGGAAAGACACCGAAGCTTGTCTCACCGAAAAAATGATGGAACGATGCAATGGTGAACTCACTTGTCACTAGGACAGTGCTTCATCAATAGGACTTTGAAGGTGGTCTCCCTAATACGAGGGTGGCTGACTCGATGACCTGTATAGAATATCTCAGTGGGACCCAATTGATGATTAGTTGGAAAGTGATGATTGGTTATATGTCTGTGATAATTAAGCTGGTCATGGTTGTTCATCTATTGTGGTTAGGGTTTCCTAGAACAATTAAGGGAAGAATGAGAATGTTGTTGTGAAGTATGTGAAGAATGTGAACCTAAGAAGTCGAAGAGTTGGGTTGGCCAAGAGGTTGGTTGGGAGAGAGTGGACTAGTTAGAGGAGATGGATCTGCACTATATGTTATGCAAGGATTTTGAACAGATATGTTTGTTGTATGTATTCTCTAGATGGACAAGATGTGTAAACTCCTGTAAAGGTTGTAAGTCTGAATTGTATTGTAACTCTTTTGTTGTTTAATAAAACAATGGCTAGATCTTTTGGAGTGTGGGATTTTTTACTCGTAAGGGTTTTCCCCACATAAATATGTGTGTCCATTCATGTTGGTTGATTCTGTAAATCTAAATATGTGCATAGTGTTGAATCTGGTTAATTTTGTATGTTCTTTTCTCATAAGGGTTAATGTGGGAAATCAACTATGCTTGTTTCCACTTTGTGGCATAGTAGTTATGTCTTTGAGGCAATTTGAAGGAATTAAAATCTCCAAAGGAACTGTTGTTCTTAGATGTTTCTATCTAAGATGACTTGTTTTCCCTTACAAGTGGTATTAGAGCCTTTTTCTGGGATTTGCATGTGTCTTGCATGTGCCTACATCTTGATGCATGTAAGAGTTCCTGGTGTTTTGATTCTATGGATTCTGTCTGTAAATATTTCTTAGCCTAGCAAGCTTGAGGAGATCTGAAGGAGTTGGCTGATGATTGATCCTTTGGTGAGTAAAATTCCTTGCTCTTTTGAGACAACACATAGCATGAAAGACATTGAAGATGGAGAAACTAGAGTTGATCATATTGTAATGATGTGGTTTGAGGCTCTTGGTTGTTAGCAAATGATCCTAATGCAAGGGGTGTGAGTTTATGCTTATGGTTGTGTTGCAGCAGAGTGTGGTTCATATTGGGTGTCTATGTGAGAGGATCCCTGATGGTATGGAGATGATTGGGTTGTTATTCATCCATGGAGTACTGTGCTTGTGTTAGGTTCTTTGACCTGGTATTGAAGGAATTGTTCTTTGTTACCCTGATTGCATGCAGGCTATGAAGTTGATCTTTGGGTTGTCTAAAAACTTTTGAATAGCCTATCTCTCTCGTATGCATGTGCATGTTGGTGGTTCTAGAATTGGCTGGAATGGGTCTAGAGTTCTTGTACTGCTTGTTCATTTTAAGGATACCTTGTACTTGCATGGCTCAAATTCATGTTCTTTGGTTTTGAAGGTTTTATAGATTTTCCTAAAAAATATATGGTGATGCATATTCATGTTATTCCATTGTTTTGGTTAACCATGATGGTTGTGTGCAAACTTTTAAGTCATCCAAATGTGCAGTAGATATGGGTTTGCATGGGTGTTTTATAAACATGATGATTTTGCATGTTTTTCATAGTCAAGAAAACTTGCGATTTTGTGGAGCTGCTTAAGGATTCCCTTGACTATGGTGCTTGTTGTGGACATGATTAGAAAATCATATTTGAACTTGATCTAGTGTTTGAGTCAAGTTGTCTACATTTTTATTCTCCTTGAGATCTCAGTCTTGCAGTTTCCAATGTGATGATGGATTTGCATGCTTCATTGATTGAATCTACGAGTCGACCAATGTTGTGGGTTGTCTTTACCTACATGTTTGTTGTGGCACAACTTGGAAGTGGATTGTCAATATCCATGAGGTTTGATTCTGTGTTGGTGTAGATATATTAGCTAGCCTTGTCTTTGGTCACTTGTGCATTGGTTTGGTTGCTTCTAGATGACAGGAAGGATGGCTTTGAGTACTTGAATAGTCAACTATGGGGACTTGTAGTGTGTGTATCACAATGTCATGAAGACCTTGATACATGTTTTAGTGTAAGTTTTTGACAGTGATGGTGTTGTATGCTTGGTTTGGAGATCTTGGTGATGCTTGGAATTTTTGTCAGATGGACATGTTGATTGGACCTAGAGGTTTCTTAGATTAGTAGATGTTTGGTCATGATGCTTGGAAAGCTCGGGTGTCACAGTTCAGTGGGAGCTTTAGCAATGACTGTGGAGTCATCACTTTGTGGTGAATGATCTTCTTTAGTGTTGTAGATGTTACTAGGAGGAATTCTTAGATCCTATTATTGCAGAAGGGTTGTTTGGCATTTGCATGGACTCTATTTGAAGATGTGCAACATCTTGGAACCATGGAGGATTCTTGGAGTCTTTGGCTAAGGTGTTGTCAATGCTTGACAGGTGATGTTGGTTTAGAGTTTGGTGTGTTTCATTTCATGGTAGACTTTTGTTTGCAAATTGGATTTTTGGCATGATGCATTACTCTTGATACCATGTTATGTTCACCTAGAGAATGGGATCTCCTAAGGTGGATGTGTAGATCATGATGTCATGATAAGCTCCTCGTTCAGATGATTGGAGCTTTGACAATGGTCTAGTGATTCTTTGTGTTTTCGGTGCATTGGTCATATGCTTGAGAACTTCATGATAGTCCAATGATGCATTTGGAGTTTAGCATGAGATGATCAGTTGCAAGTGCTCATGGATACATGGAGAATAAGGTGAGGCTATATTTCTTTTGTGAGAGAAGTGTTGTTGATGGTTACTCTTGATGAAGATTTGAGCAGAAAGTCCGAGGAGCCTACACTTTGGTTCGACATGAGTTCAACAAAGACCAATGATGAGACTACTCTTTGAGAATTCATGATAACTTGGTTACCCTGAAGGAGCATTCTCATTCCCACTCTTGATCTACTCGGAAATTTATCGCTTAAGAGGTATTTCCCATTGTTTCTCTCAAGTTTTTTATGCTTTCTTTCATGGATATGGATCTTGAGCCATGGTTATTTAGTTCTGGAGGATTCATTTTGAGGGATGTTATGGCATGGTCAACTCCTTGTGCATTTTAGTTTATAATATCATTCTTTGATGAGGATTGTTAGGAGCTGGTTGTATGGGCTGATTTCCTAAGATAGGAAATGGAGTAGTTTTGTTTTCTTGGAGAGGCTTACATCTATATGTTGTGTTTGATCTCTTCAGGTTGAATAGTTTTGGATGTTGTTATAGATTTTCTCTTGGGTTTGTGAAGGATATCTTACTTGACACAGTTGGCATTTAGAGGTGTATGTAGGAGGATGCTACATGTTTATGATTTTCAGTTTTTTCTCTTTAGTCTAGTTTTTCTTCCTGTATGTTTGAAATCATATGACTTTAGATGTAAGATTTCTATATGGAGCCATGATGATCACTAGTTTGTGGTCATGTGTTGTCACTTGGGTGATGACATGGAGGTTCTTGTGTCTCTTTCTTCTATCAGATATGGAGAACATGGGAGAGCTATGGAAGACTGTTGAGAGAGATGTTTCTTGTAGCAGTTCGTTGCAGGTTTTGCAAATCTTTGTGGATGTTTCCTTGGTACTACGTGGTTACACTCTCTATGTTATGCTATTGGTAGACTCGTTATGCCTTGTTCTTTCATATTTGGCATTACCCGTGTAGTGGGAGTTCCTGGATGTGTTTTGTCTTCCTCGACTAGTTTGTACATGGAGCTTGTATCTGTAGTTGATGGGTTGGTTGTGTTGCTGGCATGAGTTCACTAATGAGGATAACTTTGAGGTATGAATAGATTGGATGGATTAGCACTTGTTGTGTGTGTTATTTTTAGTCATGTGGGTTAATCAATTGGATGCGAGTAGTCAGTTTTTTGGTTGTTCTAGTTGATGTTATATCTTGTTTATGGAGAATGACTTCACGGTTGTGTTCATGATTGAGGGATTTGAAGCTAATGTTGTGTTGCTTTTGTACGACTTGTTGAGCATAGTGGAGTGGTGGGAGTGTGTTGAAACCCTTGTTGTCAATTAGTTTTGATGGTGGTGTCTTGGATTAGACTGGAGCATATGTATGCCATGGCTTGTTCCTTTTCTTTGGAGGATGGATGGAGTCGTAGCCTAAGATGGTAGACATCATAGATGTTGTTGCAGGTGTCCTGGATGGTACAGAGGATTCATGCGTTGATTGGTAGGCAGTGTGTTCTTCAACAAGTGGGAGAATGTTGAGAAATGGTGCCTCAAATGTACTGGTGTTTGGGCCTCTACATTGTCAAATAGACAGTTGAATATCACCATGACAAATTTACTAGTCTGATTGAAATCCCGTTGGAGGGAAATTTTTTGCTACTTAAGTTGTGGGTTTCTAAGTTTTTCTAACTTAAGTCGCAAAGTTCTAAAATTTCATAACCTCCCGACTTAGCGACTTTTTGGTTCCCTTTGTTGTCGGCATGTTGCAGGTTTTGAGAACTTCATGTCTAACATGAGGTTTGGAATTTCAATTTTTGAGCGATAGAGCGATCCCTTTGAGTGTTGGCGAGACATGGCATGATTGGTAGGACTTCAAAAGATGTCTCCTTGGCATTTTGGTAGAAGGATGCAAGGACCTTGTCGGAGTGACTTAACATTGTTGTTGGGATGTTGGATCATGTCTCTTCAACATGCAGGTTGATTCTAGTGGAACTTTGTTGTTGTGACCTTATGCGATCATCGAGACATTGTGAGATGTCTCTTAGACATGCTGGTTGAAGACTTGTTTGTTCCTATCGATGAGACTTCGGGAGGTCACCGTGAGTTGGTGAAAAGTCTCTTCGACATGCAAGTGGAAGTTAGGGACTCGGTGTCAGCGTGACTTCAGGGTGTCACCGAGACTTTGGTGAAAGTCTCTTTGATGGACCAGTGGTACAGTGAGTTGCAAGACCTTGTCAATGTGACATCAGGTGCTCAAGGAGAGATGGTCAAGTATCTCTTCGACACTCTGATGACTGAATGGTTGGAGAATTGGATGCTTGTTGATGTGACGATGCGAGTTTGATGTGAGATTGTCTAATGTCTCTTCGACACCCAGTAACTTAAGTCTTGGTGAGTCTGATGGAGCAATAACTTGCATGGTGGTAAAGAAATCATTGGTGGGAGTCTATAAGATGTCACAACGATAGCCCAATGTGTAGCATTGGATCCTCATCAGTGAGAATTTGTGTCTTTGGCGAGACACTTAATCTTGTCTCATTGACAGAACAATGGAATGATGTAGTGGCAAACTCAGTTTTCACTGGGACAATGCTTCATCGTTAGGACTTTGAAGGTGGTCTCCCCAATACAATGGTGGTTGACTCAGTAACCTATATAGAATGTCTCAGTAGGACCCGATTGATGATTATCTAGAAAGCGATGATTGGCTACATGTTTGTGATGGTTAAGCTACTCATGGTTGTTCATCTATTGCGGTTAGGGTTTCCTAGAATGATTAAGCGAAGAATGAGAATGATGTTGTGAAGGATGCCAAGAATGTGAACCTAAGAAGCTAAAGGGTTGGGCTGGTCGAGAAGATGGCTAGGAGAGAGTGGACTAGTTAGAGGAGATGGATATGCACTGTATGTTGTGCGAGGATTTTGAACATATACGATTGTTGTCTGTATTCTCTAGATAGACAAGATGTGTAAACTCCTATAAAGGTTGTAATCCTGAATTGTATTGTAACTCTTTTTTTGTTGAATAATACAATGGCTAGATCTTTTGGAGTGTGGGATTTTTTACCCGTAAGGATTTTCCCCATGTAAATTTGTGTGTCCATTTATGTTTGTCTTTCATGTTGGTTGATTCTGCAAATTTGAATCTATGCATAGTGTTGAATTTGGTTAATTTTGCATGTGTTTTTCTCAAAAGGGTTAATGTGGGAAATCAACTATGCCTTTTATGCTTTATGGCATAGTAGTTGTGCCTTTGAGGAAATTTGAAGGAATTAAAATCTTTGAAGGCATTGTTGTTCTTAGATGTTTCTATCTAAGATGACTCATTTTCCCTTACATAACCTTTACTTAAAATAATGGTTAGAATAAGAACTAACCTTGGAGGAAGTCAAGAAGTTGGACAAGGTCTAGACAATGTCGAAGCTAAGTTGGACTACATTTTGGAAATCATGGATGAAACAAGAGCAAGGATAGGAAACCTTGAACAAGAAGTGAGGGGAAAATAAATAGAGGAACAAAAAGTCCCAAACAATGAAGAAGTTCCCAACAATGAAGAATAAGGGGAGAATTCCCACGATCACACTCAAACTGGTGATCAAGAGAGTGATAGGTCACAATCATATTTGAGGGAACCAAAAGGAAGCATTTGGAAACTGATTTATCTTGGGACATGAGAAAGATTACCCCTTTGAAATTTGAAGGAAGCATTGACAAAGATGAGAATGAGGCTTGGTTAATTCAAATGGATAAGTACTTTAAAATTAGGAACTATTTTGAGGTCACTAAAGTTGTTTGGGGAGCCTTCCAATTAGTAGGAGAAGCTTCTAACTAGTGGATGAATAAGAAGATGGAACTTGATATCAGTTCCTCAAAGATGACCTGGAATGATTTTGTTGAGAATTTTTCAAAATAGGTGGCTACCCCAACTCTTCTTCAATCAAAAGCTCACTGATTTCTAGAATCTAAAACAAGGAGAGTCTATGGTGAATGAATACTGGGAAAAGTTCACTCATCTCTTGAGGTATGTACCAATGTACCAAAAAGATGAGTGATTATGTATCAAAAAGTTCATTATGGATCTGAATAACCAAATAGGTGGTGAGGTAGATGTACACAATCTAGCCACTATGGACCTAGTATATGAGAAAGCACTTAAGCAAGAGAAAAAGCTTAAAGCCATCTCAAACTATCGTGAGAGGAATCGAAAGAAGTTTGGTGGGCCTCAATTTAACCAAGCTCCAAAGAATTTTAATGAGGGTTAGGAATTACAAAGGAAAGGGGAAAAGGGACCCTGTAATAATTGGAATGAGCCAAGAATGGATCACCAAGGAAATAACTTCAACAACGACAACAATGGTAACTATAACAAAGCTAAAGGGAATGGTGATAATTTTGAAAGGACAACAAAAAAGAGGGGACCATTGATGGAATGTTTTACATGTGGTGGGGATCATTTTTCCAACCAATGTCCCAACAGACCATCAAGATCACAAACACATGGTAACTCACTTCCTCCTCAATGGGCTACATTTCAGTACAGAATCTATGAAGCATTGGACAATCGACAAGCAGATTACCATATCACTCTAGTGGAAACTCTAGGTACTATGTTTGGTATACCTATTTCCATTCTAATTGATATTGGAGCCACAAAAAAAATTGTTTCACCTAGAATAGCTAATCAAACTTCTAGAAAGGCTATTTTTTATGGAAAATTCTTGGATTTTAGAGTATGCAAACCAGAAAAGAGCAACAATGGATCAACGTTTATTTGAGGAAAGGGTTGAAATTTTGAGTTTTTCTACATAAGTAAACTTGTACGTAGCTCCCTTAGTCTCTTATGATGTCATCTTAGGAATGAATTGGTTGTGGAATCATAGAGCCAAAGTAGATTGTCATGCTAAAACAATAGAGTGTTTAGATGATCTAGGTAATTGGGTGACATTGTAAGGAACACCTAGAGAAATTAGTTACAGAAAATTTTTGTCGTGCGGATGCATAGGGTGAAGTAGAAAGGTTGTCAACTCTTTGCAATTAAAATGGAGAAACTTAAGGAATGTAAAGAATTCATTTCTCAAGATGATGTTGTATATTATGTACCACAAAACTCCTAAGTTACTAAGGAAGGTGAAGTGGTGGAATCTGGAGAAACGAATATGGAGAAATATCCCATCTTATGGAAATTTGTGGATGTATTTCTAGAAGAATTACTTGGATTACCTCCCAAGAGAGTGTTTGATTTCTCCATCAACATAGTGCTAGGGTCATAACCTATATCCAAAGTTCCTTATAGGATGACCACAATGGAATTAATGGGTCTTAAAGCACAATTTGAGGAGTTGTCCAAGGGACTAATAAGACTCAGTGTTTCACCCTGGGGAACACTAGTGATCTTCGTGAAGAAGAAGGATGGTACATTGCACTTATGTATAGATTATCATATGCTTAAAAAAGCTATGATAAAGAATAAGTACTTGTTTCCATGTGTCGATGATCTTTTCGATTAGATGCGAGGAGCGACAGTGTTTTTGAAGATTGATCTACAATCAGGTTATCATAAACTTAGGATCAAGGATGAAGATAGTTTCAAAACTACTTTCAAGACTAGATACAGTCATTATGAGTTCACAGTCCTAACCACTGGACTTACGAATGCACTTGAAGCATTCATGAACCTAATGAACAATATATTTAGGGACTGCTTGGATAGGTTTGTATTGGTTTTATTGGATAATATCTTAATCTATTCCAAGAATGAAGAGGAGAATTGTAAAAATTTAGATATTATTCTCCAACAGTTGAGAGAGTACAAGCTATATGGAAAACTCTCTAAGTTTACTTTCTTTCAAAAGGAAGTGCAATATTTGAGTCACGTAATTTCAGCTATTGGGATTACAGTTGATACAACTAAAATAAAAGTGGTGCTTGAGTGTCCAATACCCAAGAATGTACCAAAGGTTAGAAGTTTTATTGGTTTCACTAGTTACTATTAGAAGTTTATTGCAAAATTTTCCAGGATAGCTTTTCCTATTACTTCATTACAAAGGAAAGGGAAGAAATTTGAGTGGTCAAAACAATGTCAAGCACCATTTGACCTACTCAAGGAGAAGTTGACTACTGCTCTGATATTGAAGGTACCTGATCCAGAGGATGACTTTAATGTCATTACGAATGCATCAAGTGAAGGTTAAGGAGGATTTTTTATGCAGGAAGGGAAATTCATAGCATATGAGTCAAGGAAGTCGAAGCCCTATGAACAAAATTATGCATCACATGATTTAGAGTTAGCAACAATTGTTCATGCATTGAAAATGTGGAGACACTATCTATTGGGAAATCATTTTGAACTGAAGAATTATCACCACGATCTGAAGTATTTGTTTACCCAACCCAATCTGAATGCATGACAAAGGAGGTGGTCGGAGTTGATATCTAATTATGACTACAACATTAACTACATCAAGGGAAAAGAGAATCGGGTTGTTGATTCCCTAAATCATACGAGGCATATCGCCTCAATGGTATCAATTCAAACCAACTTAAAGGGCCAAGTGTTTCAAAAATCCAAGGGTGATGAATATTACAAACAAGTCAAGTAAGCACTCTTGGATAATACACAAGATGCAAGGTACAAAGGATTTCACTTTGAACCCAATGGATTACTAAGGTTTAAGGGGAGATTTTATGTACCTAATTCAAAGGAGTTAAGAAACCTGATGTGGAAAGAAGTTCACAATGCACCATACTTTAAACATCCTAGTGTGATTAAAATGTTGGCCAATGTGAAGCCATTGTATTTCTGGAAGGGAATGAAGGGGGGTGCTACAAGATTTGTTGCAAAATGCTTAGAGTTTCAAAGGGTAAAGGTGGAACATCATCACCCTACAAGTATTTTGTATCCTCATGATGTACCTGAAAGTAAGTGGCAAGTCATTAGCATGGACTTTGTGCAAGGTCTTCCTATGTCAAGAAATAAGAACAGTGTCATTTTAGTGGTAGTGGATAAGCTTACCAAGGTGGCACATTTTAGTCCAAGGAATTTAACTAATGGAGCTCCTGTCATAGCTTGGAAATTTATACAAGAGGTGTTTAGGTTGCATGTGATTCTTGAGAAGATTATCTTGGATAGGGATGCTCGTGTGACCTCTAGGTTTTGGAAAACCTTGTTCTCCTCACTTGGGTCTCAATTGAACATAAGTTCAATGTATTATCTGGAAACAAATGAACAAATTGAAAGGGTGAAACAAGTGCTTGAAGATCTACTAAGGATGTGTTGGGATTGTAAATTTCTAAGAATTTTCACATGTTTTCCATAACCCTAAGTTACTATTTGTGTCCTCATCATTGACTTTCTACCTATTTCTTGCCATGTAGTCTCATTGTTTCCATCGGGTCTTGCATAATTCACATCATGGTCTTTGTCTCCCCAATCCATTTTGCATTTTTCTGCTTGCATGAGTCAGTGTTGCCTATCAACAAGACTCATTTGATGTCACAGCGATTAGATTTTATCTACAGGTGGTTTTTGGCATGACATCTTTATGGTCTCGGTGACAAGGGATTATCAGCATGAGCCTAGGGTCTTTGGTGTAATGTTTCATCAATTATATCATGTCACACCGACCCGCGTTTAGAGGATTCTTATCGGCAGGAGTTAAAAGCTTCGGTAAAAGTCTTGGCGAGCTCGATAAGTCTCACCGACAGTGTGCAAAAAGATTATATGGACTGGAGTTGGTGATTTTCGAGATGATGCTTAACGATTTCAATGGGTCTTTCTGAATTTGTGTTTCTTTTAAATGGGGTTATCAGGGTGAGTCTCACCGAACAACATATTGATTAAGCACTTCAGGCAGACAAAACATTTTCAGGATGAGGTCCTAGCAAGGTTGTTGTGTCTTGCCGACTGCTGATAATAAAGTACACTTTGGTAAGACTTTTGTGCTTCAATGTAGAGTCTCGGTGAGTCCGTTGGGTCTTGCCGACAAGGTGTAATAAATGGTTTTCGATGTGAGAACAATAATGTCACAACGACACGCATGAAATAAGGGTAGTCTTCGGTGAAACATTGTGTAGTCTACGTGAGGTCTTCCCGACAGTTGCAAGTTATAGCGACATACATAGACAAATGGACTCATCGGCAAGAAAAATCATATGTCTCGGCGACCAATAGAATCATGTGAACTTTTGGTATAACAAAGGGTAATCTCTATAGGATCTCCCCGAAAGCGATAAGTCACAGTGACAGGTTTAACCATGGGGCTTTCGGTGAAACATAATATGATCTTTGAGATGTCTCCCCGACATCATAGAGCTACGGCGACAGTAAATAAAACAAAAGGAGCACATCGGTGAGAGAAGTCCTTGTGTCTCACCAATTGGAAATAACATAACATATGGGCTCTCAGTGAACATAATGTATCCAGTATGATATTTCTCTGACAGTAAGATATCACGGCGAACAGAAAGAACCAAGGAACAATTAACAATTGAATTTCCTTTGGCATACTCACAGGAATGTCTCAGTGAATGATTAAAAGAGTTCAAACATTATGGCCAACATAAGAATTGCTAAATACACTTGCAGGCCGACATGGGATTTTCCCGATTATAACGGTTGGCTGACATGGCTTTTTGGCCGACATGGAGTTTCAAAATGATGTGTCTGTTCAAATGCTGGTGTATAAATATGCACTTCCAAAATGTAATATCATCATATTTTAGATCACATACAGTAGATTAGGAATGGCTACATTAGAATAAATTTCTCAAAACAGAGGCTATGTTGCATGTTTTCAAATGGCGATTTCAATGAAAGTCAGTTGATGTGGAAAGTTATTTCTAGTGTCAATTGTCTGTTGATTTTATTGAAAGTATTGCTAAGCTGTCTCCAGATTGATTCTTTCTGGTTATTTAAATTGATGTAACAAGTTTACTTTCAATTTATCAGTGCACATTTGTTTTTTATGTGTGATTAATTAACTGGTTCTCTCAAGGAGAGATTAAATCCTTTTGGTTGATCACAGTGATCAAGAAGATTCATCTGGATTATTAAAGTAGAGCTTAGTAGTCATAATCTTGCATGTTTGTACAAGTTATAAACAGATCATATGTCGACAATTTGAGTTTCTGCTAGAATAAGTTGCTCACTTCTATTTCATTCAACTCCACATACCCAACAAGGCATTGGTCTCTACAATTTCACCATTAAGATTCATTCATTCAGTTTCTTTATATCTATTAATTGAGTATTTTAGGATTTAGATTAGAAGATTGCTTTTGCTATTGCTATCAAGTTCAGTTTCATTTGTTCACTTCCATCTGCCATTGTGGACAGATCATTGTGCAAGAAATATAATCATAAGTCAAGTCTGCTTCATTCAGAAAGGTACACCCGCCTAGGTCTGGCAGCTCCTGAAGAGTAGAAGGTTGAGTTCTCTTGACCTTGTCTGTTACCCTGAAACATATCAAGAGATTGGCAGCCTCTTGAGGCATTCCGCCTGCGTTTTTGAGAGCTAATAGGATGTATTGCATGGATTAGCAACACAAGTGGGAAAATTACCTACTGTTGGTTGAATTTGCATATAACTATTCTTATCATTCTACAATTAAGATGGCTCCATTCAAAGCATTATATGGCAAAAATGGTTGAACTCTTATAAGTTGGGATAAGCTATAGGATAGGATAAGCCTTGGGCTAGAGATGTTATCAAAAATGGGGGAGCAAGTTGGAATTATTAAGCAAAGGCTAGTAGAAGCCAATGATAGGCAAAAAAGCTATGCAGATTCCAAGCGGGTACCCCAGAAATTTTACAGTAGGGGAAAAGGTGTTGTTGAGAGTTAAACCTCATAAGAGTTCTATCAAGTTTGTAAATTCATGTAAACTAGCTTCACGCTATGTAGGTCCTTTCAAGATTCTTACAGAAGTAAACCCTATTGCGTATCGAATTTCCTTTCCACCAGCTCGTGCGAGGATGTACAATGTGTTTCATATCTCATGCCTTAAAAAGCATATACCAGGGGAAAACCATGTTATTGATCGGAATGCTTTACAAGTAAGGATCCCATAGTGGTAACAATTGAGCCTCTCAAGGTTCTTGGAACACGTAAGCTTCACTTATGTAATAGAGAGGTTATGCAATCTAAAGTCCAATGGGACCAGTATGCAGAAGATTCTGCCACTTGGGAAGACTATGCTGAGATGAAGTAGAAGTTTCCTCATGTCTTGCATGCTTTTGAGAATTCTTGAAAAATAATATTGTTATGTTTATATTTATAGATTATGTCTATGTCTGCTACTTAATATCATCGGGGATGATGATTCACAAAGGGGGGTATGTTACACCCCGTTGTGTTACTACTTAATTACTTTTACCTAGTTGGGTGAAAATGCTTTTAATAAATGTATTTATGCTTTATGTATATTGGAAATATGATGAATAAATATTTGATTCAATTTGATGTTTTATAATGATCCTAATTGTGATATATATGATGCAAATGAATGTATTGTTATCGGCTAACTACTTTTACAATGTACTAAGCTAGATACAGGAACATGTTCAATCCTCCAAACGAGAGGGGATGTATCACACAAGAGAAGAACTTGGTCTGGTAACCCTTAATAAGCCTAACTAATCTTTCACACACTCACTTCTAGTTTGGTCAAGTCGATTCAATATTTTGGGAAATGGTAAGTTACCTTTAGTTCTATTTGTGCATGATTTACAAGACGTTACAAACCTTTTTGTAAATTTTTTTGATTTGGGTTATGTGATTGAGTCACTTTATCATGTATGAGTTCTTCTTTATGTTTTTATACTTAATCGAAGAGATATATGCATAAAATGTAGGTATGTATATATGTACGTGTCTATGATAAAATCATACACATGAGTAAATACATGCATGAGTATATGTAGATAGACATATCTACGCATTCTCATGGACAGATTACCCATATGCATGGGAATATCAATTGGACGGAGGTGATATATATATATATACACACACACTTTGTGTATATATGTTGATTGATGGGATTGGGAATATATGTGTTTAAATGTTGAGGCAGTGATATATATATTATATGTGTATAAATGTATGTGTATTTATTTACATAAACAAAAACTTACATACAAATATATTAATATATATGCATGTGTATACATGTATGCATTGCTATTATATGGAATATATAAATACGTGTATATGTATTTGAATATCACATAATGTATTTTATAATCATATAAGTTGAGATATATATATATACATATATATACTGTGTTCCATATATATATATATATATATATATATACTCATTTTGAATAAGCGTTGGTAATGTTTATATAGCACTTGGTATATTATAGTGTAATGTATACCATATAACATATGCGCAAAAAATATAATTTTGCGCATAGATTTAAATGACCTTGCATATTAATTTAAAGTGTTGTGTATAATATTATGGGCAACACATAAGTTAAAGCACGTAGGAATAGAGAGAGCCAAGTTTATACGTTGCAAACTCAAGAATCAATCAATGCTAAGAAAGCTATGAGGAATATAAATATGTAAATCATATTTTGACTTGGTCTTCAAACTGCAAACATCAGAATAGAGGTGTGTGACATTATGTGGCACCAAAATATGAAATTTTCTTGCATTTAGAAGTATGTTTTGAGTTTATTCTCCAGCGTATAAGTCAAAGATAGAATGTGGGAATACGTCAAGAGTAGTGTTGGCTAAGATAAGTCATTTTGTAAATATTTTTACCTTGCATTTCTAAGTGAATAACCCGATGTCCAATGGAGGGGGAAGCTAACTAAGCATTAGCTCTGAGTCATTGTTTTTAAATCCACCACCTTTCTTTTAACTTGTTGAGTCGATTCTTTTTCTTGAGAAGTGGCATGTTTGTGAGCTTGTTTTCAGCCAGAGGTTGCTCAAGTTTTTGTATAATAGAGGAAGATTCTCCATCATATGGGATGCATAATGCATTCTTATTTCTGATTTTCTAAGAGTTATTTTGCTGCATTTTAGAGTTTAGTGTTTTGTGAGATTTTGAGAGAGATTTTAGAGAGGCTAGAGTATTTGCATAAGTGAGAGTTTGTCAAGGGAAGAAAGAGGATAGTGAAAGCCTAATTATAGAAGGAGTTGCCAGCTAATTTTGTGAAGACTAAGTTGGGAATCCAATTTGATCATTTGGAGCTTTGCATATACAAGCATGTCGATTTCTACTCCATTATGCATTTTATGTTTTGAAAAGATTATATGACTTTGTTTATCTTGTTTGGAAAATAAGTTTAGTTGTTTTATTATGAATTGGATATCATTTTCTTTGGTAAGTGTGAAAGATTCTTGATGAATCTAGTCTAGCGAGTTCAAATATTTGAATGTTTGTATATACTCCATATTATGGAATGGTGTTTGTATTAATATTATATACTATATTAAGTTAAGCTTATATAGATAATGCTTTATTTATGAATTCGAGTTATTGAGTTACTTTGAATTGCTTAAGTAGAAGTGTAATAGTAAACATAAAGTTTAATAGGTTATTCTTGGGGCTAGAATAATCCATGGTGAAAGGGGATAGCCTATGTATAGAATATGAATGGTCAATACAAATCAAGCTAGGAAGGTGGGCGAGCATGTGATTTCCATCCTAAATTAGGGGTGATGAATACTTTCGCCAAAGTAGTGTAATTGTTTACACTATAAGTTCATTGTGATCTAGGTTTACATACTAGGCAGGGAATGTCATATATGTAGGTTGTAGCCATTATGTGACAGATCAGATATATAGGACACAACACCAAGCTCAAGGAAGGTCAATATTATTATGAGGTTACCAAACCAGTCACTTTGTCGAAGGGAGGACCATCTTACTAGTTAGGTAGATGTGCAGGGGACCACAGTAAGTCCATGGTTGGCGAAAAAGTGCTTGAGTGATGCTTCTCCTCATCAATTGGCGACCATGATTTGATGGAGGGAACCTATACCATTCATATATCTATTGTCAGTAAGCTCATAGGAGCCATGTATGTATCTATTTTTATGAAAAATTATAAATGTGAAATGTTATTATGGAATCATGTAATATGAAAAAAATATATTAGAAATTTGTAATACTTGTTATAATGCAATGGAAAATTTTGGAATGCTGTTTAATGCAAATGTGCATATTATCTTTATATTTTAAAAGAAAAAATTTATTTTGCAAGTGTTGGCATCATAGTTTATTTACTTGAGGTTAGAACATAGTAAAACTTTTGAGTAGAACAATGGGAATGTTACAATTAGAACCATATGAATTAACTTTTCTTCATCTTGGATTACCTAAAATTTGTAAAGTTATCAAACTTAGGATCAACATATGATGCTCCTATGAACAACAACCTATCATGGCCTCTTATTGGCTAAAGATTATGGCGTCTCAAAACTTTGGCTTGAGGGGGACTCCCTTAACATTAGTGTCTTCTAAAGACTAGCCTTTTTTCATGGTTGATAGCCCATCTGATTAATGATTCTTTATCCATCATTAACTCTTTTGATGAGGTTAGAATTTCTCATGTGTTTAGGGAAGCTAATTCGTTGGTTGATGGGTTAACTAATTTAGGAGTAGTGGATCAAAATAATCAGAATGATTATGATTCCTTTCCATTCAATCTTAATAAAATTTCCAATTATGATCAATTGTCATGTCATGAAGGTGGTTAAGCTGGGAGAAAGGCTTTTTAATTTCTTCCTAAGTTGGTTTTTGCACATCGAGTCTTGTGCATGCTCTTCTAATAATTGCATTTTAGATTTCCATGAGATTATGAACTGGGAGCTAAGGTATGTCTGTACTTGGTGTGGTAGGCTCACACATTTTGTGGGTATCTTTTGCATTTCCATGTGGTTTGTTCACCTAATCTTTCCTTTGCAGAAAATTAAGGAGCAAGTGGTGTTGTTTGTTGCATGTTTCCATGGGAGGAGCTCATTGCAAAGTGGAGTCAAGCTCTTGTGAGGAGTTTATGAGTAATGAAACTATTTGGGAGCATCTGGAAAAAGGGTGGTGTCTTCCCTTATATGTTGAAGCTCCATGGTCCAAACCCTGAGGTGACAGAGGCTTTTGTTAAAGGGTGGAACAATAGGATCCTGCGTTACAAAGGTGTGGAATTTAACATTAATGAGGATTTCATCGCCGAGGTGACTGGTATTCCTTCCAATGGAAGGAAATTTTACAAAGACAAGGTTGTGGCCAAGAAGGCCCTTGCAAATTTCTTCAAAAATGTTGAGAAGAAGAAGCTCATGTTGATTGGTAGTGATGGGTATGCATGCAAATCAATCAAGCCGCTTTGGATGGACATTGCTCTGGCCATTATGTAATATTTCACTTTGGAGGGTAGGTTTTCTATTATGTATGGCTATCACTTCATGTTACTGAATCATTTTTTCCATAATTCTCTGGTTTCATTTCCTTTTTACCTCCTGCTTTCCATGGAAACAAGTATTGAGGATCATAGGAAGAACCCTGGGAAGGCTATTCTCCATGAAGGCCTTATGAATCTTATTTTTTAGCACATTAAGTTGAAGATGGTTCTTGTTTCTCCTAAGACCCCAGATCGTAAAAAGGGTAGAAAAAATATAGGGTATTATATTGGTGATTTGGCAGAGGAGTGGGAGGGATATTCTAAGGATGATGATTCTGCTTATGAGGAGATGTCAGAGGAGGATAGTGAATCTATTGAGGTTTATAAGGAATTTGAATCCTAGTCTAAGGGTTATGAAACTGATAATGAAATGAAGGAAGTTGTGATGCCTTCAATGAAGAAGAATGCGAAGGGGAAGAAAATTTCCCCAGGAAAGAGAAGCGTGTTGTCAAGCAAAAGGTGGATGATTCTAGAGCTCTAGAGAAGTCCCCTGTTCCTGATGTTAAACATGTCGCAAGCATTGGTAAGTCTGGTGATATGGAGTTTTCCCCTGTTCTGGATGATATACATGTCCCAAGTAATGGCCTCCTATAGGTTGAGCATCCTATGGAGGATATTGAGTAGGTGAATGAGGGATTGGTGTTCTCCAAGGGGGTTGGCAGGCTAACCAGGCTAATTTAGACTATCCTATTGGCATTGAGCAGTTTAAGGGGAGTGATGTGAAAGCAAAGCGGATGAAAATTTTGGCAGACTTAGCGAATATGCTAAATAACCATTAGGTGAAAGTGGAGGTGATTGAAGTGGAGAATTCCCTTGTTGAGGAGGATTTGGAGGATAGAGAGGGGGCTTGGAAGGATCCTATCGAGAATGTTGGTTCTCAAGTTGTGCCACCAATCAATTGGGATGATGTTAACATGGACCTATTATGTAGAATGACAGAGGACAAAACTTGCAACTTGCTCTTGTCAGTGAAGTGGATTTTTCTCAAAAATGAAGGAGCTCAACATTCAACTTTAAAACTAGCAAGATGTCTATGTTGCACTTGTGCATAGCAACCAGAAGGAATGGTCAATCAAAGGTAAGGTTAAGACTATGAATGTAGTGCTTAATAGACTTAATGTTGATGTTGATCGACTTGGTAAAACCCATAAGGAGAGGATTACATCCCTAGAAATGGTCATACAAAAGACTATTGAGGAGAGGTTTGTCAATATAAAGGAAAAATTTAGTAATATTTCTGATGATTTGAAGACTATTGTTAACATTAGCAACAATTCCTTGAAATCTTCTGGTAAGGGTCTCTCTGTTTTAAATTAGAAATCCATAAAATGGATTGGAAAGTCTTTGGATCTAGGAGAACATGAGAAGGCCATTGAGGATGTTAACCGCATGAATCTGGAGGAGAAGGATGAGGAAATTGGCCCTGATGTGGAGAAGAGTTTGGATGTTGGCTTGTGTTTGAGGACAAGGAGCAAGACCAAGAAAAGGGTTGTTATTTTGTTTGAGGAGCTCAAGGATGTGGTTGAAATACACGAGGGGGTCATTGAGGAAAATATGGCCTCAACCAATGTTCTTGAAAAAATGTTGTAGCTTTGATGTTGCTTTAGTTTGATCAACCTTGTTGCTGATGTTTTGTTGTTGGGTTGCTGACAAGTTTCCTAGTTTTATCTTTTGTCAGCTTTTTGGTTTTTTTGGGCTGCAGGTTTTATTGTTTGTCTTTTTTGCAGCTTCTCTCTGTTGTAAAGGGTTTTGGGGCCCCTTCAAAACGTGCTTTTCCTTATTAAAAATATATGATGCTCCCATAGAAATTTGATGGGTATGAAAACCAAAAACAAACATTGAATACTCATGGCCAAGCTTGGATAACACATTCAGAATCAATTGTAAATTCTCTTTATCAATATTTTAATCTTTCAACTATGTTCTTAGTTTCTTAAATTTGGAGATGTAGTCTTAGATATGGTTAAAATAGTTAGGATCTAGATTCATCAAATCATTATCAATCTGATATCCCCTTATATTATTAGTTTTATCATATAATTTCTCAAAATTTGATGATGGTTTGGTAGGAGATATTCATTGATAAAGAGTGTGATTTTTTTACCATAACCTCCCTTCTATAAATTTTCATCATTAAGAATCAAGCTACAAGTCTTCTTAGAGATTTGAAATCTCATGATACAAGTCCCAACATATGACTTATAACTTTATAATAGTAAACATTGATTGTTCTGGATAGAAATTAGTTCTCCCTTAGCGAGTGGAATTGGGTCGATTTATGAAAATATTACTTGTTTTCCAATTTGATTGGCTTGATAGGTTTGAGGTAGATATTTTTACAATATAATATTATTCCAACCCTTGTATTTAACTTAAGTTTTGGGGTTCTAGTATAGCATGTAAGAACCACATCTGACATCAAAAGATAATGCCTAATTATAATCTCAATTGATTAGCATTTAAACCAAGTGTTTATGAGATTAATTTAGGTCACCTTCTATGAAAAGGGAAGGGTACCTACTTGAATCTCTAATAATTATTTAATTTCTAAGGTAAGGTTCATCTGATTACAAACATTTTGCTAGGATCAAGTGAAATATAACCTTTTTGGCTCATGACAAATAAAATGCTCTAGAGGCTAGATGATATTCTCCAAGAAGGCCCAAAGAGGCACCATGAGGCTTGGAAGCTCAACACAGATGAGGACATTGAGAGAATCCTTCTCAAATTCTTTGAAGCCAGTAATATATAACACCAAAATTTGTTTTGCATGAATGAACAACTAACGATTAAGTATCATATGCACTTGCTCAAATTCTTTGAAAGAAAATAGAAAAACGATCAATGATAAAGTTCTAGACCCTAGTGAGCCTAATTTCATGGGGTTTCCAAGTGTGCTTAAAGTATTCAATGACTACTTTGAGTGGATTTAGTTGACACGATAAGTAATTAAACTATAGTTCTCACACCATTGGCATACATAATTAACATCTATAGAGAGAGAAATATCTACAAAGGTATCCATATCATTGCCTCATTTGTCAACCTTAGATTTTTGAGTTTTCTTTATCATCATTTGAAAAAAAAAATTGTTCAAAGGTATGGAAAGAGCCATATTAATAGCCTTAATCCACTCTAAGGATGGGATTAAAGGTGATATTAATAAGGAAATTCATTGATTATCCCCCAAAAATAGTATGGTTACAAACAGGAAGAGCTAAACATAAAACCCCAATTTCTATCAAAGTGAGACTATATAGATCGAGCAAGTTAGACCAATTTCTCCCTATAATTACTCTCAACTTATTAGAACTTGAATCTAGTTGTAGAGATAAAAAGTGTATACTTTACTTTTTCATTTTTCCTTGCACTAGGTTTAGTTCTTGCTGATTTAAAAACATTATTGACCAATTTTAGTCATATTAAACCCAAATACATCATTTTGACCATGACATGCACATGAAACTAGAGCTCACAACCTCTACATTTTCTTATATCCATTTCAAACTAGACATCATGTATCTTGAACACTAGAGTTTTGTGGTAATGCCCCTTGGTGTAGCAATTTCCTATGCATTCAAAATTGATTTTCTCGCCTAAATTTTCTTCCTCTCATGCAACCTTAACCCTAATTTTGGCTTCAATGACTAAAAACAAGGAAAATGTGTTGAAAAGAGAAAAAATACTAGAAGTAAAGGGAGATATAAGAGGATCAATGAATGAAGAAGCATAAATAGAACACAATAGGATCCCACACACTCCAACTACTCTCATGAACACCCAAATTCATCTTCTACTCCATTAGAACTTTGTTATTGTTGCACATGGCATTCTCTACACTTGTACCTAGCTTTCGTACACCCTAAACTTGGTCAAATCATATTGTTGAATTGACCTTGGGACCTAACCATTGGGCACCCCTTTCCCCCCTTAGCTATAAGATGTAGGTTTAACTCCAAAATTTGTAGCAAGCACTTCTACAAGAACAAGACACATTTGTGACTTTTAGGACATTCCTATGGGAAAAATACACCTACAATCCTTTCAAGATACTTTTGCAAGCATAAGACATTTTCACATCTATTGGGACTACTACTTAAGTCAAGAAAATTGTTAACAGTGGCACAAACAAAGACTTCCAAAACCTAATTTTGAGTATCCAAGGCCTCTTCCTATTATCTTATTAACTACAACTTCCTCAACCATCAAATTAGACATACTTTCTCTTTTTTTGTGTCTACTCTTTTTTAAAATTTTCAACGTAACATAATCTTAAACAACGTCAACTCCTTACAAGTTATTAGTACTTGCCCAAGTAGGCAATACTTTTGCATTGAGTTTTTCTTAATTGGTTATTAATCTTTGCATTTAGAAATAAATTGTATGTTATAATTTTCCATGACTAAATTTTATATTTATCTTGATTAATGTAAAGATGTGCATTTTTATTTTAAAAAAAATAAAATTTATTTTGTACAATTTTATTGGTTGAAATATTTGATAGGAGAAAAAGTAGCCATAAAAAATTCATACTACACAAATAGGATATGCTCCCCATTGGTCTCGGGTTTGACTCCACTCCCGAGTTTAAGAGGTGGGACTTCTTGTGGGCGGGGGATCTCACTCGCAAGAGACTAGTCTTGCCCCAAGTACCCAAGGTATGGGTTGCTACCAGTATATATATATATATATATATATATATATATATATATATATATATATATATATATATTTATATTTATAATATCATTTATTAATTGGATTGATTTTTAAAATTTTATTTTATAATTATTTTTATTTATTAATTTAAAAAATATATATAATATTATACTTACCAATTAATTTATTCTTTATAATATTATAATATAAATGTTATAAAAATTACTAATATTTCTAATTGACTTTTGTTCTAATATTTAATTTCCTTTGTATAATATTAAACACTTCCAATATCTTATTTACAATTTATTGTGAATTATTAAGATTTTTAATATTCTTATAATCTAATATTACAATTACAATTTTCTATTTTTACTTTTAATTTTAACTTTATATTGTTTATTACAATTCTAACTTTATATTATTATTTATCATTAAAAATTTCTCATAATTTAATATCAAAATTAGATTAATATTCTACTCATATTTTAAAAATTTACTAATATCATTTTTATGTCTTTTGTGAAGATATCTTAGAATTATTTTAATTATCTCTTTATTATTATTTTATAATTTTTTTAATTATTATAATAATATAATATTTTAATTTATTATAAATATAGTTATTTTTTCCCTTTATTTTATAATAATATGTTTTCACATTAAAAGAAATATTGATATTGTTTTTATTAATCCATTTGTAATCCATTGTGGTTATTGTAATTTTATATATTTGTATAATTTAATATTTTAATTTGTAATTTAAGAATAATTACTTTATATTTTATTTATATATTATATTTAATATTATATTTCTAATGTAATATTTATAATTGTAATTTATTGTTTTTGTTAAATTTTTCTATAATTCTTATAACCTAATTTATTAGAGTTCTATTAATGTCATTCTTATTTTAGAATTTTACTATTGTATTTTTAATGCTTATCAACTTATGTTTAACATAACACTAACAATTTTTATTTATTTTAATTGGTAATTTTATTTTTTTATTATTTTATCATAATACTATTTTCATTAATTACAATATGATAATACTAGTATTTTTTAATCATTATAATCTATTATAAGATTTGATGATGTAATCATGTTTTACAAGCATATTCTTGAGTGTCATCAAAAATTGTATTTTAAAAAATTAAATTAAATTAAGATGTATTTAAAATATCTATATTAACAGTTATTCGATTTTAAAATTCTAATACATATCTAACACATGTTTATTCTAATAAATAAAGTCAACTTGCAAAAATATGTTGATCTCAAATTGTTATTTAGTCTACATTTAAATTATTATCATAGACTAAATCAACTACACAACAAATACTTTTATTACAATACTACAAAGATAGGTACTTGCTACTATGTGGTTGCAAAAATCTTCTATCTTAAACTAGTATCTGCCTACCTCTAAATCGATATCACTTGAATTGATATGGCATAAATCATTTATGAACTCCCCAACAAATATTATTACTATTGACAATACTCACTCACTAAATGACACTTACTTATTCTCATAAAAAAACCAAACTTAAATTTAATGCTTTATTTGTTGATTATCATTGAATGAATGAATGAATGATTTTAATTACGTCCACGAGACCAGCCAAGTCTATGGGACCCACGAAACAAAACTAAAACCGTTTTTGCCAAAACAACCGCCGATCCCATGGAACTACTTTCTGTTGGTTTCTAACTCTTTGCTGATTTTGTTTCTTCTATTGTAAATTTTGATCAAATAACTTCTTGTTTTATCAATCTTCTCCTCTTCAAATAAAACCCTTAAAGATTTAAAAGCTCCTTAAATAAAAGAAACTTTATTTTCAATTACTATGGCTAATCCCCGCAACAACGTCCCATCTCAACCGTTCGATCCATGAAGTCTCCATCGGTGAAAATAGGTGAGCAGGTCTTATAAATAACCGAAAGGTCACGTCAAAGTGCGTGTGCGCATGCAAAAAAATCACAAAGATTCCTTAGCAACTTTCCACGCCATCTCATTATATTACCAGTTTACGGCTTCTGTTGGGTTTAATTTTCTACTATTATATATTCACATAATAAAAACATTGACTTCACTCATTCCATTCCATGTTAAATCATAGGTTTATAAAATTTATTTTTAAATTTAAAAATGTTTATTTTTATTAATATTTTAAAATATATACAATACATTCGCCCTTTGCCCTCTACGTTCGTAAGTTAGGACAAAGTCATATATGATATATTGAACAATTGACATTTGCTTAATTATAAAAAAATAGTATTTCAAGATAATATAATTTTTCTAATAAATAAATATAAGTTTTATTTGTTTTTTTGTTTATGAGAAAATGATAAGATGTATTATGTAATCAATATGTTAATTATATGTTAAAATAAAGTATATTATAATTGAAAATTTTAAAAAATAATAATTAGACTATATAATTGAAAAATAAGAATATAAAACACGATGATGTTATTAATATAGTACTTTTTCACTACCTTAACAAACATTTGGGCTTGAAATCATCCAAATACTTAAAGTGTATATCTAAATTATCTCATTTATCTAGACGTAACACATAACTCTTTTAGATAGAGGGCATAGAAAATATATTGTTGGTCTCTAGTTTGCATGCTTATATAAGACCACAAGAAATATAACCACTATTGCTAGGTTCATGCAAAAGTCAAACAACTCCTCTTGTTCTTTAAAAAGAACTTACTCATTCTTGAGAACATTGAGATCGCCTTAAAGAGCCATCAAATGAGAATTTACAATAGTTTCAACAACTAGAAGCAATTTGACACTAGAAGAATACAAAGATCCTTCACAATCTCTAACCTATTTTTGCAGTGCACATCTCCAATTTCTTAATAAAATTAAAGGCAATGGATACATATGAACCAAAAATGTCCAAGTTCTCTAAACCTTTATGACCCAATACACTTTTAACCAATTAAAAATCCTTTACATCTAGACACAAAAATGTTGCATAAACACCTATTAAAGACCACACCTCAATAAAAAGGGTTACAAGTTCACCCCGAAGACCACCTAAAATCAGTCATAGTGGTGGTAGTAGTATAACCATATTTACGACATAAAATATCTTTATGAGTTGAGTAGAGGTGTCAATTGATGGGTCAACATCGTTAGGTTCTTTATTCCATAACCCAAAAATATTTTTATCAACATTAATGTGAATCCATCTTGTGTTAAACATCACTTCTCTTACCTTATTCCCTCCCACATATTAAACAAATTGAGTTGGGGATATGGTTAAGAAAAGCAACAAGAACATATACTTGATTGAGTGAGGAGAGGGAACTAACCCAAAAAAACATAACTACTTGTAAATCAAGCTCTTTTAAGTCTTTTTGATGGGAAGGGGAGTGGTCTATTGTTTGAATGGTTTGAAGAGCTAGTATTTACATGAATCATACTT
The DNA here is from genome assembly GCA_007258455.2 of Sequoia sempervirens. Taxonomy (NCBI): domain Eukaryota; kingdom Viridiplantae; phylum Streptophyta; class Pinopsida; order Cupressales; family Cupressaceae; genus Sequoia; species Sequoia sempervirens. Next base: position 14,041,027 of record VDFB02058242.1, on the reverse strand, counting down.
AATGGGTAGGGAGCATTTCCTTAATTAGAATTAAATTGTAGAAATTAGAAAAATATTAGTTGGAAATTTTCTAAATGGCTCTTTATAATATACAATTAAAAATTGGAGATAACACAAATTAATTAAATAGTTCATGTAAAAACAAAATTAGATTTATTCCCATGATGTTGATCTTAAGTTCATTATCAATTGGAGACTCGTCACTCTACTTGTGTTTGTTACAATATTATTGTAAAATTAATTGCTTGCACTAAAATTTGGCTCTTGGAGCTTGATTTTAGGGAATACAATTTTTACTGTTATAATTTTTATTCATATCTAAATTATATTCATTATTGAGTGAGGGTGCCACACTACATTACTTGATTCATTAAAAAAGACATTCACCTTAGATATCTAATTCTTTTTAGGGAAGGTATTGAAATTAAAATCACCATACATGCACTACCAATACCAAAAGGTTCACAAAAAAATCTAATACAAGTGTAAAGAAACCAATGTTCATAAAGTGTGAGAAATAATTTAGAGTGAATACAAAGGAAATCAAAATACGATAACTGAAATCAAACTCTAAACTACATGCAAACCTTTGATTGAGAAAACAAGTGGAAATTTGTTCATGTTATAATGGATGTGGACGCTCAAATGATTATGTAAGGTTTCTACAACATGTTGATAATTTCCTTTAGATTTTTCAATATGTGAATTGAGGAAGAAGTATATTTATAGGTTTTCAAATGAATAGATGAATGGTCAAGATTAACTCATCTAATTTAGTAACTTAAGTTTGTTTTTCTTCATTTTATTTTATAACTAATTTACATGACCCTTGATTTGTTTGATGTATTCCATTCATTCCATTTTGAAAGATGCAAGCATAAATCAAGGAAATAAAAACTTACATGAATGATGAGTGGAAAAGATTGACTTTGGGAATTCAATCTACTATTTACAATCCCTCAAGTTTAGGAACAAGGGTGAAAGGAAGTTTGGATGAATAGTTGAGGGATTGTAAATAGTAGATTGAATTGATGCAGGGTGCATGATGTGATCTCAAAAGACTAAATTCTATAGGAATAGCATGCCCCATTATATAGGTGCCAATCATGGTGCCATGTTAAAATGATTCCTAATAAAAATATAATATATCAAGATATTGTTGAACTACTTGTTGTAAAAACTATTTCATAATCTTTGATAGCATACTAGAATGTAAATTGTGATAGAGTCCATATATCAATATATTTTGAAAGCATGTTTCAAAACCTTTCCCGTATCCATGTCAAGGTCAAAAAATGCTAATGAAAAGGTAAGATTGGATTGATAGGTATGATGGAAGGAATAGGCATGATGGAATGAATGTGGGTGATGCAATGGACTTTCCCCCAAGTATTCATAGATAATTAATTTATGCATGATACCTAAGAAAAACTTTTTATCATGGTACTTTCTCAAGTTTCCATAAGAATGGTTTTTATTTTTGGATGATTCTTCCCTTTGCTTATTTCCTCTCTGATTAATTTTTTTGTTGAATTTTTTTATGATTTTTCTTATTGCTTGGATGACATTAAAAATTTTAAGTATGAAAACTCTTATAACATCTAAAATTCAAGGTTTTATAGGGTCTTTATCATCCAATATAGTTGACTTATATACTCTTTTCATGGCATGCCAATAGTAACTTGTTCTATGTAATTATTTTGCTAAGATCTTACCACTAGTGCACAACCCACATATTTAATTATGATCATTTTTTATAATTGAGTTAGCTTTATCTGAATGTGAACATTGCAATAAGGTGTCATCATAGCTCCTATGGAACAAGGTTGTTACCAAGATATATGAGATTTGATATTTTGGATGTTTAGATTTGGTTCTTGACTTGATATTTTAGTTTGAGATTTTGAATTGTGGATTGGTATGTTTAGACTCAAATTTAGGGCTCAGATTAGGTTTTGGATGTTTAGATTTGAATTTTGAATCATTAGATGTAATATGTTTGGCTACCTACATTTGGGATGTTGGTTGTTCAAATTTGGATTTGGCATGAGGATTTGGATTAAGACCAATAATCACACACACCGCATTGGAACTTGAAACCTCACATGCTAGAGTTAATAATGGCTATAAATATGGTACACACCTTTCTTATGTAAATTATTTCTCTTTAGTGGGTACCTTAGTTTGATTGGTTTACTTCATATTGATGTTTTACTTCATTTATTTTTTTCTAGATAATTCATTTTGGTTTAATCTGCTACTTCTTTTCAAGGATATTATTGTGGTGAATCTTCACCAATTGGAAAATAATTTATATTAGCTAATTCAAAATTGGAAAATACATTGCACCCAATGGGGTGACCAAATCACCTAAATTTTACGAATTATTAGTCAAATGCATTTTAATTTACTGTCAATTTATTTTATAAGGCATATGTAATTAACAATTTTTCCATAACAAACTACACGTTTTTAATGGTTTAATTAATATTTTCACCTATTTCAGATGCATGTATTAATTCACCCACATATTGGCTAATACCATTTAAAGTTCATTTTATGAGGACAAACATTTCCCCAATAATATTAAAATTTTATTGTGTTTGAGGACCCATTTTTCCAATAACATTAAAAATTAATTATATATGAGGACCCATTTCACTGATACTATTATAACTCCATGCTAATCCTAGGTCCATAATCACCTTGAAAATTACAAGGTATGTGTTTTGTCAAGGTTCAATTTTCCCAACATTTATATGTATCATTTTATAATCACCAAATTATTACTAATACCATTTAAAAATACCATGAAATTTGACAAATATAGATTAATATAAATACAATCAAAACTCTAATTTATTTTTTACACATTTTTTTTAGTTCTGACTCTCAATTTGATCATAGGCAAGTTACAACTATAAGCATTTTTGCATTAGTGAGGTAGAGAAAACTTAAAATTAAGTGATCATTTCTTTATAGTGTTATAAGATTATTTATCTCTTTTCTATTCTTTATTCTTCTAGATGATATTGAGTAGGGAGACATCTAGGGCCTAAGGATCTATATTTTATGATTCCTTCTTAAACAAAAAGACTTTTTTTTGTAGCTTTTATTTCATGAGAGATGTCGAGTAGGAACAAGATTAAGACTTCTAAAAGTGGTGAAGGTAGGTCATCAAAACGTAGAACCATAATGTTGTATTTTGGAAATGTTTACCATCCATCATATCAAAATGGAGATATAATATCAATACTTGCACCAAATATTAATGAAAAAGATAATAACTTAGAGGAAGATCAAAATGAGTTAATTGACTCAAATGTAAATGTCAAAGAAGATTTTTTAGGGGTAACCAAGGTAGTTGGAATGAGTTAATTAATTTGGATGATAATTCCATAGATGATGTTCATGCACAAAAGGGGAAAAGAAAAGCCAAATAAAAAAATGGGGCATGAGTGGGATATGACAAGAATTTTCAAATTGATTGAGTGTCAAAGTACCCATTCATTGAACTAATGAAGCAAGCAAACAAAGATGAACCTCCAATAAAATGCAAGTGTAATATTTTTAGTTGGAAATATAAAAGAGAGAAGAAGTTGCAGCTAAAACTTGACACTATAGAAAAGAATATTAGTAAATTTTATGAAAAACAAATTATAAATAAAAAGGAAAGTCGGCAATAAGATGGAAAAAAATTCATGTTAATCATGCCCTTGAATATAATGACATGCATATGCAAAGATAATGATCAAAGAATTATTCTCAATTTGGAAAGATAATGACAAGAGCACAAATGGAAAAAAATTATTCACTTGAGTGATGTTTTTCATATTTTGATCATAGGGAATCTTATGATAAACTACCTAGAATATAATAATTTATTATCTTTTTGGGGCATTCCTAATATTCCTAACACACATTGGTCAGTAAATAGTGGATAGGAATGGGAAAGTTGTCTTATTGAGGTGGAAAAACAAGATTTCAAGAAAAAATAAAAGAGTCGACCTTTATTGCATTATCTTTAGATGAAGTTAGAACAGTAGATAATACTTCTTGGGTATTTCTGCATGTGTATACTATACACAAACATGTTTTCCAACCTCATCTACTATGTGTTTGTGAAATGTAGGATAATTCAACATTACAAAATCTATTTGAACTAGTTAAGAAATCTTTGAATGAAATTAGAGGTGTCCAGATGACTTCACAATTGCCAAAAAATTGGTGTGTAGGATTTGATAGAACTTCAATAATGCAATGTCCTAGGAATTTTCTTTGTGTAAATCTATAAACTCCTTCTTCACCAAGCATGATTTATATTCACTACATGGCCCATAGAATGAATTTAGTATTTAAAATTGTGAGCAAGTTTCCTTTAGTATCAAAAGTTAAAAATCTAGTACACGAGATCTACTCATAATTATATCGAAGTCTCAAATGGTTTACTAAATTTTAAAATTTTGTTGAGGTAATAACTACAAGAAACAAGCTTCTTAAGGATGATGATACTAGATGGATCTCCTTGCATATTGGACGGACGCAACAATTTTTTTCAAAATATCAATCCTTGATTGGAGTAATGCATAAAAATCACCACACAGTAGACAAATCTCCTTATTTCTTACATAGGTTAAGTGATATAGACACTCTTTACTTTATCTAGTCTTCTCCCCATGTTGGAGGAAATGAACAATCTTGTGAAAAAATCCCAAGAAAGAACAATGTATATTTTAGAATATGCGTAGAATGACATGCCTCACCCTTGATAATCTATATCTATCAGATTGTTCACTTATAATTTTAAAATTTAGTAGCTAGATGTTGATGATAGATGTGAAAAATCCTACTCGTTTTTTATAGTTTAATGTAAACAGGGAGTTATGTGTCTTTGTATGTGAATTTGAGATACCAATGCACTATTTTACCATGGTTAGGCACTCTAATAGAGAAGTAATTTTATAACAAGGGAAGATTTAATGGCATTGTTTATTATGTAAGTACTACTTTAAAGAGTATTATGAAATATGTTTTCCTATAGATTTTAGAATGATTCCCTAAAGATGAACTACTTGAAGCCATGTCTATTGTGTATCCTTAATATTGGGTCCATCGTCAACCGACTGATTACCATAAGAGGATAAAGACCTTGGTTGATCTTCTTTTTAAAAGTTTAGAATTCAATGGAAAACATATAGAAGGAACTATAAATCAATATAATCTTATAGAGAAATTAGGCCATTTTACAACAATTATAAAGGAACAGTTTAATCTCATGGAGAGTCCCATGCAAGAGGGATCAATAACAAAGCTTTGGACAACCTTAAGTTAGAGTGAAATATTGTGTAATTCAATATTGGAATGTTTCAAACTTGTTGATTTATGTCAAACCATGGTATTGGGGTCAATGGAGGATGAGGGAGTTTTTAACACATTGGGGTTCTTGAAATCAAAGATAATAAACAAACTATACAAGAATTTGGAAATTTCCTTGAGGATGTATACAACTAGGTATGATATTCAAAGTTTTCCTTTTAAAAGGACACTCAAAATCTAGAGGTTTATATGTGAAAGAAGATGGTTGTGCAACCATAGTGGCACAAATGATAGTGACACAATGAATAACACATGTACTAGTAATGTTGAGATACAGTTAAGTAGACATGTGCAAACCAAAGAAAAGAAAAGACCAAAATCAAGACAACTCTCAATCTCATGGTTGGAGTGAGGAGATGGATTGGATAATGGAAGATATTTAGTAGTTACTAGGTGTAGAAATGTAAAAATGGCTTAACACATATCACACATCCTGAATGGCATTTTTCCATTATTGACATCACTTTGATTATCACTATTGCATATCACTTCATTAAAATCATTAATCCCCTTCTTAACATCATTTACATCATTAACCCTATTTTCCTTTATTAATTAAATAATCTCGAATTATTTAATTAATTCACTATATTGTCACCTAATTTAACCTTACTCTTCCTGATTAATTAAATAAACACAAATTATTTAATTATGTCACTAGCATACCTTATTCATCTAAATTAATTAAATAGTTATCATTAATTATTTAATTAAGCTAATTTCCCTTCTCCAAATTTAAATAATTAAATCAATTATTCAATTTCCCCAAAATCACTCAACATGGTCAATAAATAAATATACCTTTATTATTAAAGTCAAACACATCTTGCACATTCCTCTCAAACATTAATTAATTATTAAATTAATTAAGAGTGATATGAGGCTCTTGAATCAAGTATCCACCTCTCTGGCTCAAAATTTGCATATAAAACACCTATTTTCCCCTTATTGAAAGGAAAGCTATGTGTGTGAAAACAACTTCCAAACACAAATCTAAGTGATAGACCAAAACTGAGGGTAGATAATGAGAAAGATTTAATATTAATAACTAGATTTATTTTGGTCTAAGTGTCAATTTGGGGGCGTAAACTTGCAAAAGGTGTAGTGGCTCTATGCACAAGGGTTGCAAGTAGTGAGGTGAGTGTGGATGAAATGCAGATAGAAAATAAAAACACTCATTTAAAACTGCTACATAAACTCTGCTAAAAAAATGCTATAGGAATACAGCGACAAGAACAGTCCAACGACTACTTTGTTTCCAACAAAATATTTCAAATCACTCAAAATTCTATCAAACATAACTTTTACTCAAAAAATAAAATACAAAGATGCTTTTAGAATTCTCAAATAACTAAAACAGAATTTTTCATATACCATTCATAATCAAATCACTTCAATTTACGAATCACACATGGAATAAAATAAAACATTAATCATAAAAAATACTTAAATAAAAATACACAAAGACATCACCAGGCTTCCTGGGAGTGGGCCCTTCCCCCTAGTTGACAGGGTGGTTAAAACGCTGCTACATAACTCAAATGATGACCAACATATATTCATTAAAAATAAAATATAGTACAGTTTATATTTTCTGCATTATGCTCATTGTTGCTACATTGCTACGTTATTCTCCAAAACCACACCTAGTTTTGTCCTCTTACGCTATTGTGTTGCTCCCCTTCTCACACCACTTTAATGGCATTAAATAAGAAGAAAATCAATTTTACATAGCCTATAATTTATGGCTTAGAATAAGACTAGCCACAAATATAGGGATTTGGTTTTTCCCATGGCTAACAATAGGCAAGTTTATTTGCTACTAAAAAACCTCACCATAGAATATAAAACTAAAATATTGGAGGTTACAACAATGAATAAATATAGAAGGATATTCCTGGCCCATAGATAACAAAGCAAATAATTTATTAATAGCTGAAATTTTTTTGTGATCTCCACCTCCAATAACATGCTGCAAATTATTTTCCAAGGCTCAAATAAAAAGTGGTTATTAGTAAATACAATCAAATAATTAATTTTCATATTTTACCCCAAAACTAAATCAAATATTTTTAATTTATATTTAACCATATGCAACATAAAGTTGGTAAAATGGTATGGAAATGGAATATATAAATAAATATGAAGGAAAATGAAAAGGCTAAAATATGGGATAAAATAGATCATAAATGGCTTTTATCACTAAGCAAGAGAGGGTTGTAAAAATTTGTTACAAATCTTTCAACTATTACAGTTTAGATGCACATTCATAAATTAATTTTTTGATTTAAACATATAAAACCATGACACAGATTTATTTGGAAAAACCATTTCAAAAAAAAACCCACACACAAAAGCATAGATCAATTGTATTATCAGTAACAAAGAGGTTACAATACAATAGCAAAGTTTATGCTCTTAGAAGTGTCTTTACACTATGATACAAATCTAGAGTACTTTCGACAACATAACGAGTAAGACTTCTCAAAAAATGTGAAAACATCTCATAAAAATACATAAACATTTCTTGTATTTTTAAACCTCTATTAAATGGGTGCCTAGGAATTTCATGTGTCATCTCCATAGTCTTTGCATGCATGCAAATTGAAATGAGGAACATGCACAAGTCTAAACTAACCAATAAAGCAACTTACCAATCATGCAACAACGTGCACCAACATGCACCAACATGCAACAACATGCAACCACATGCAAGGTATTCAACTCCAAATTTTAGGAAAATATTAAGTCACCTTTACATGCATGGAGTCCCACTAGAGAAAATACAGCCAATTTCCAATTTTTAACTCCCCTTACTTCTAGTCTCTTTGAGTGGTTGTCATAGTCTCGTTTAGCAACTTTCTAAAATCCCACCAAGTGATAACTCAAGATACATGGACACATGTCATATGGTGCACCTTTGAGATGTTTTCACGAACACCTCTTCCCAATTGAGCGCCCAAGTGACAAGTGGCATAATTTTGTTCTCTCAACCAAACATGTAGGAATCCAACTTGCAACTGGGTCCCACAAATTGTTATATCAACTTAGAAACATATCACTTAGGATTTAATTAATAAAATATGCACAAAAGGGACTAATTTAATAAATTAAATAATCTTGGGACTCTCAAAAGTTGGGACTCTCTAAGGTTGAAACACCTTAATCCCAACACTTATGTCTATCATACTTTGATGAAGAACAGGAAGATGAACTCTTTGATGTTGAAGGTACATTGATTTGATGCTTCTTAAGAATATGCTTCAACTTATCAATTTGTTTTGAATAACCTCATGTCCCCATGCGACTGCTTAACTCTATTTTTTGCTTAAATTTAAGCGGTGAGAGTGTTCCCATGCATAAATTTGATTGTTGGGAAAGGATAATTTGGAATCTTTTCCTATTTTAATGGAGTAGCTACTATTTAGGAATTGAAAATAAGTCATGGAAAAAAGGCGGGTTGGAAATAAGCAGCAACTACATATTGTTAAAAATCCATGTGGCTCCACAAAAAAAATTTCCCTATTTTTTAATATTTGTTTTCATTTTTCCTTTTCTATTTTTTTATTGTACAATACAAATTTAAGCTAGCTACATAAAAATAAACAAAAAAAATTAAACATTTGTGGGGTCATCAACTCCACAAATAACTCCTAAATTAGTTGAGCAGTGGTTGCTAGCCAAAATAAGCTAAGCAACCACATGGGAACCTACCCTAATATTGATGTTCATTGTGCCCTGTTTTCTTACAATATGGGTTTCTCCTTCTTAGATGATTTTCCTTTAGAGGGAGAGGATTCAAATTTCTTATGCAACTTTTTATTTTTATTCTTTTGCTTCCTATCAAGATTCACTTATTCTTTATGTACCTTAGACTCACTAGCCACCAATGCTTGTGGCTTAGAAGACTTGACTAGAACCATATGAATTAACTTCACTTCCTCTTGGATTAGGAGATTTGCATATTTATCAAACTTAGAATCAACATATGATGCTCCCATAAAAATTCAATAGGTATGAAAACCAAAAACACACATTGAATACTCTGGGCCAAGCTTGGATAACACATTCAAAATCAATTGTAAATTCTCTAGATCAATATTTCAATCTTTCAGCTATGTTCTTAGTTGCTTAACTTTGGAGATGTGGTATTGGATATGGTTAAAATAGTTAGGATTCAAATTCATCGAATCATTATCAATATGATATCCCTAATATTATTAGTTTTATCATATAATTTCTCAAAATTTGATGATGGTTTGGTAGGAGATAGTCATTGAGAAAGAGTGTATTTTTTTACCATAACCTCCCTTCTATAAATTTGTATCATTAAGAATCAAGCTACAAGTCTTCTTAGAGAGTTGAAATCTAATGATACATGTCCCAACATATGACTTATGACTTTGTAATAGTAAACATTGATTTTTATGGATAGAAATTGGTTCTCCCTTAGCGAGTGGAATTGGGCCAATTTATGAAAATATTACTTTTTTCCATAATGGTTGTCTTGATAGGTTTGAGGTAGATATTTTTTATAATATAATATTAGTCCAACCATTTTCTTTAACTAAAGTTTTGGGGTTGTGGTATAACATGTAAGAACCACATTTGGCATCAAAAGATAATCCCTAATTATATTCTCAATTGATTAGCATCTAAACCAAGTGTTTATGAGATTAATTTAGGTCACCTTCTATGAAAAGGGAAGGGTACCTACTTGAATCTATAGTAATTATTTAAGTTCTAAGGTAAGGTTCATCTCATTACAAAAAATTTGGTGGGGTCAAGTGAAATATAACCTTTTTGACTCGTGACAAATAAAATGCTCTAGAGGCTAGATGATATGCTCCAAGAAGGTCCAAAGAGGCACCATGAGGCTTGGAAGCTCAACACAGATGAGGAAATTGAGGTAATCCTTGTCAAATTCTTTTAAGTCAATAATATAGCACCAAAAAATAAATTGTAGGAACAAACAACTAATGATTAAGTATCATATGCACTTGCTCAAATTCTTTGAAAGAAAATAGAAAAATGATTAATTGATAAAGTTCTAGACCCTAGTAAGCTTAATGGCATTGGGTTTCCAAGTGTTCTTAAAGCATTCAATGTCTACTTTGAGTGGGTTGAGTTGACATGATAAGTAATTAAACTATAGTTCTCACACCATTGGCATATATAATCAACACTTATAGAGAGAAATATCCACAAAGGTGTCAATACCCTTACCTCATTGTCAACCTTAGATTTTTGAGTCATCTTTATCATCATTTGTAACAAAATTATTTAAAGGTAGGGAAAGATCCATATTAATAGCCTTAATCCACTTTAAGGATGAGATTAAAGGTGATATAAATAAGGAAAATGATTGATTATCCCCCAAAAATAGAGTGGTGAACAGGAAGAGCTAAACGTAAAACCCCAATTTATATCAAACTGAGACTATAAAGATCGAGCAAGTTAAACCAAAGTTCTCTCTATAATTACTCTCAACTTATTAGAACTTGACTTTAGTTGTAGAGATAAAAAGTGTATACTTTACACTTTTTCATTTTGTCTTGTGCCAGGTTTAGTGCTTACTCATTTAAACACATTATTAACCAATTTTAGACATATTAAACCCAAATCCATCATTTTGACCATGACATGCACATGAAACTAGACCTCACCACCTCTACATTTTCTCATATCCATTTCAAACTCTAGAGACATCATATATCTTGAACACTAGAGTTATGTGGTAATGCTCCTTAGTGTAGCAATTTCCTACACATTCAAACTTGAATTTCTCACCTAAATTTTCTTCCTCTCACACAACCTTAACCCTAATTTGGGCTTCAAGGAAAACAAGGAAAATGTGTTGGAAAGAGAAAAAATAGTGGAAGTAAAGGGAGATATAAGAGGATTAAGGCATTAATGAAGGAGCATAAATAGAACACAATAGGATCCCACACACTTCAACTACTCTCATGAACACCCAAATCCATCTTCTACTCCATTATAACTGTGTTATTGTTGCACATAGCATTCTCTTAGCTAACCAATTTTGTGACCTAACCTTTGGGTAACCTTTGGGTAGCATTAAATTGACCTTGTGACCTAACCTTTGGGTACCCATTTTCCCTCTTAGCTACAAGATGTAGGTTTAACTCCAAAATTTGTAGCAAGCACTTCTACAATAACAAGACACATTTGTGACTTTTTGGACATTCCCATGGGAAAAAGACACCTACACTCCTTTCAAAATACTTTTGCAAGCATAAGACACTTTCACATCTATTGGGGCACTACTATTTAAGTGAAGGAAATTGTTAACAGTGGCACAAACAAAGACTTCCAAAACCTAATTTTGAGTATCCAAAGTCTCCTCCTAGTATCTTCTTAAGTAAAACTTCCTCAACCATCAAATTAGACATACTTTCTCTTTATTTGTCTCTACTCTTTTTTAAATTTTTCAACTTAACATAATCTTAAACAATGTCAAATCCTTACCTATTAGTACTTGCCCTTAGGCAATACTATTGCATTGAGTTTGGCTTCATTAGTTATTAATCTTTGTATTTAGAAATCAATTGTATGTTATAATTTTCCATGACTAAATTTTATATTTATCTTGATTAATGTAAAGATGTGCATTTTTAATAAAAATATTTTAAAATTGATTTTAATTGGTTGAAATATTTGATAGGAGAAAAATAGCTATAAAAATTCTTACTATACAAATAGGATAGCATGCTTAAATAATATTTATATTTATAATATCATCATTTATTAATTTGATTGATTTTTTTTAAAAATCTTTATAATTAATTTTATTTATTAATTTCTTAAAAAATATAATATAATACTTACCAATTAATTTATTCTTTATAATATTATAATACAAATATTATAAAAATTACTAATATTTCTAATTAACTTTTCTTCTAATATTTAATTTTCATTGCATAATATTAAACACCTTCCAATATCCTATTTACAATTTATTGTGAATTATTAAGATTTTTTATATTCTTATAATCTAATATTACAATTATAATTTTATATTTTTACTTTTAATTTTAACTTTATATTTTTCATTATAATTCTAATTTTATATTATTTTTTATCATTAAAAATTTCTCATAATTTAATATCAAAATTAATATTATTCTCATATTTTAAAAATTTACTAATATCATTGTTGTGTCTTCTATATAGATATCTTAGAATTATAATAATTATCTCTTTATTATTATTTTTTATATTTTTTTAATTATTATAATAATATAACATTTTAATTTATTATAAACATAATTAATTTTTTCCTATTATATATATATATATATATATATATATATATATATATATATATATATATATATATATATATATATATATATTTGCTTTGTAAGAGAGGTAATTTATATTGCCAAAATGAAAGGATTACAATCGTCTACTTAGTAGGAAATTTTAGAGACAAAATTAGGGTCTTCTCCATCCCCACCCAGCCCAAAACAACACCACCATTGCCAAACACCCATACAACAACCAAAAAATACAACCACCCTGCTATATGCTTGACATTATATTTAACATAAGTGGCTCTAGCCACGTTCGCACACACCAGAAGACCTAACATAACACAACCAAACCAGACATAACCATAACCAGACCATACCCTACAAGCTTGCATACAAAAAACAAAAAAACCCGATCAACAGCCCTTACTTGAAGCCATTTGCCCTAGCAAATTGGTCAAATCCCATGACCCACCCGAACTCCTTTACCTCAACCAGCTGAAACACTTTTTGCAAGAAGCCAACAACCACTTCCACCACCATTTGATGTTAGGAACGGGTAGAGCTTCACCACTTCACCTTGAGCTCGAATCGAGTCCATATCCCAGGGTCGAGGAACACCTCTACCAAGAAAGGTCGCATTTAACACATCGCCAAATCACCCAGTAGGTTGGTAGAGGTCGCATTTAAGGCATCGTCCAAATCACCCAGTAGGTTATTCTTAAACAGCTTCCCCATCAACGCCTTCGCATCTACCTTCGAGGTTCGGCTATCCAAGATCCAGGCCAAAAAATGGGATTAATATTTTTTTAGTAATCCATTTGTGATTTTTGTGATTTTAAATATTTTTATAACTTAATATTATAATTTAAATTTAATCTTTATAATTTTAATTTTAATTTAACAATGGTTTATATTTTACTTATATATTATATTTTTATTTAATATTTATAATTTTAATTTTTTGTTTTTTTGTTAAAATTTTCTATAATTCTTATAATCTAATTTATTAGAGTTCTATCATGTCATTCTTATTTTAAAAATCTAGTATTGTATTTTTAATGCTTACCAACTTATTTTTAACATAATACAATTTTTATTTATTTTAATTGGTAATTTATCTATTTTTATTATTTTATCATAATACTCTTTTCATTAATTACAGTATGATAATACTAGTAATTTTTAATTCTTATAATCTACTAGCATACCTATATTATATAAATATATGTAAAGTATAGAGAGATATCCTTCTCAAGGCGCCTATTTTTAATCAATTGAACCTTAACCCAAGTTGAAGCTTAACCCTAACCATAAAGCTATTTGAACCCTAATCGTAACAAATTCCCTAGAAAAGTGTCTTTAAGTTTAAAAAAGTGTAGATGGAAATCCCAAACTTTGAAATGGTTGTCACCGACTCCTAGCTCACCCAAACAGTTGATCATCGCACTAAGATGTGCATGTTCAACAAAGCTAAAATTCATAAAACTCATATTAAAAGAGTGGAATACCCAAGTCTTTAAAATTCATAAAACTGAGACTGAAAGAGTGGAATATCCAAGTCTTTAGAAATCTTTTCAGGGAAAGGATCTCCTTGAAAGTAGAATGGTTAATATCCAAAAAGAACTCAAATGATTTTTCTTACATCCTAATAGAAGAAGAGAGGATCCTTGAAAGTAGAATGGTTAAGATCCAAAAAGAACTCTCAAATGATTTTTCTTACATCCTAATAGAAGAAGAGAGGAATCTCATAGTTCAATTGGATGGTGTCTACAATTTTGAATAAATCTATTGGAGACAAAAATCAAGGATTAAATGACTTAAATAAGGTGCAAAACCAAGTTTTTTCATTTAACATGCAAAATGAGAAGGCAAAGAATCATAATATGAAGATTGAAGATGCTTATGGATAAAATTTTGATGAACCTGACACCATCAAGGCTTCCTTGGTTTCCTCTTGCGAAAACATGCTCAATAGAGAAATAAATTTCTTACATAAAACACCTCGAGAAGGATATCTCTCGGTTTATTTTATATATATATATATATATATATATATATATATATATATATATATATATATATATATATATATATATATATCTATATATATATATAATTATTATTATTATTATTATTATTATTATTATTATATTCTTAATCTTAATTGAATTCTAATCCTAATTGAACCCTAACCCTAATTGTAACCTTGATCTAACCCCGTGCTAACTCTTACTCCAAGCTTTATCTTAGAATTTCAATTGAACCCTAATCCTAACTAAGCCATAACCATAATCATAACCCAATTATAATCATAATCCTAACTAAGTCATAATCATAATCATAATAGTAAATAATAATGTTACATAATTTTTTCATATAATAAACTTATGTGTAAATGTAATTTTTAATCACATTATTTTTTTAAAGATAGATATGCTAGTTCTAAATATATTACTTTAAAAAATTATTTTATGTGTAATAATAAATTTATTATATTTTTTTGTATTTAATTTTATAATTTTAAATTGATTTTAGATGTGCATTTATTATAAAAAAAAATTATATATTTAAGTTGCTATATTTTTGTACAATAAAACCTTTAGTAAAGCCTTAAAATTACACATTTAAATAATATATATAGAAATGTCAAGAGATATCCTAACCCTAACCCTAACCCTATTTGTATTTGAAGCTCAAACCAAACGTTGATTCCATGTCCCTAATTGAATTGTAACTCTAACATTTACTGTTACCATAATTAAACTCTAACCTAATTAAATTATAACCTTAATTGAATCATAACACTAATTGAACTCTAACTTAACTTTAACCCTAATTGAACCCTAACCTTAATCTTAATAGTAACCAGAATTGAGCCCTAACCCTAATTGAACCTCAAGCCCTAATCTTAATAGTGAACTTCAGCCTAACCCTAACTTAATTGAAATCTAACCCTAACCCAATTAAAATCTAACCCTAACCCTGAAACCTAATTGAATTCTAACCCTAATTGAACCCTAAACTTAATTGAACACTAACTTGAACCCTAACACCCATATACAAGTACATATTTTTTCTTCAAATAATTAATTTGGAGGATTGAATATAATTTCATTAAGAAATAATGTTTCTTGACATAATTAGTTTAGAGGATTGAATATAATTGCATTAAGACAAAATGTCTCTTGACATAATTAGTTTGGAGGATTGAATATAATTGCATTATCCAAGATAGAGTAGAATTTAAAAATAAGCACTAAACTAAAAAAAGGGCAAAGGTATCCACATTTCACCCTTACACTTATAGTAAAAAATTTAAAGCAATGACTTATTTTAATTTTAAAGCAACAAGTGTTCAAGAGTAAAATAACTTAAATTAATCATATGTTTAATTTTTTTTTTAAATAACACTCATATACAAGTGCAAAATGTTTCTTGGCATAATTAGTTTAGAGGATTGAATATAATATCATTACAGAGGCAAAGAAGGATTTTAAAATAAGCACTAAACATTAAAAATGGCAAAGGTATACAAATTTCACCATTAGACTTATACTAAAAAAATTAAAAGCGACTTGTTCAATGATAAAATAAATTAATGGCAGGTTTAAAATTATTTTAAATAAATCGTAACTTATTTTAATCATATACTTGTCACTATATGTTTTCTTATATTTATAGACAAGGAAAATTTCTCTAAAATTAACTAACATTTTCATCACCATGAAGTGATGGTAAAAATAACTAATTTTTTGATTCATCAAGATCTAGTAAAAAACTAATCTTTTTAACTTTTGTATGGCTAAACTTGTTTATGATGAACACTTATAATTTTATTTTAATTGAATCTATTTTTATTTAAATTATTTTATATGGTAAAGGTATACAAATTTGGCCATTTTACTTATACTAAAAAATTAAAAGCAATGACTTATTTTAATTTAAAAGCAACTTGTTTAATAATAAAATAACTTAAATTAATCACAGGTTTAAAATTATTTTAAATAAAACATAACTTATTTTAATCATATACTTATCACTATATGTTATCTCATATTATAGGCAAGGAATTTCTTCTAAAATTAACTAACATTTCCATCACCATGAAGTGATGGTAAAAATAACTAACTTTTTGATTCATCAAAAAACACTAATCTATTTAACTTTTATAACGTGTTTATGATGAACACTTATAATTTTATTCTAATTGAATTTTAAGGATTTTTTATTTTTTATTTAAATTTTTTTATAAGAAATTGTCATATTCGATGACTATCATAATTTTACTTTTTTAATTATTCTCTTTAATTAAATCAATTTAATATTAAACTACATAACCATAAGTTTATTTTTTTAATTATTTTCATTAATAAAATTAATTTAATATTAAATTACATAACATACATACATAATTATTATATGAGTTTAACTCATTAAAGCACTTAAATATTATATATTAATATTATTTACATCCAATATTTTAAGATAAAAACAACTTGTTCAATATTTAAATAACTTAAATTAATCACAAGTTTAAAATTGTTTTAAATAAAGCATAACTTATTTTAATCATGTACTTATCACCCTATGTTTTGATATTTATAGACAAGAAGACTCTCTCTAAAATTAACTAACAATTTCATCACCATGAAGTTACAATAAAAATAACTAACATTTTAATTCATCAAACTACAATCTAATAAAAAATAATTCTCTAGAATTAATACTAAATTTCAAAAATAATTAAAAAAAATTTAATGAATGTTAATTTCCAATCTAATCTTGCATGTGGCTTGGAAAAATCTGGAACAAAGATTCTTGGAATTACCAAATACGATCAAAGGTTTTTAAACACTAAATCCATCTCAAATTAACTCTCCTAAAATGAACTCTCCTATATGAAAAGTAAAGGTAACTTTTGACATTACCAACCATCATTATCATAAAATGCATAACCAAAATAACACGCCCACAAAAGAGCACATGACTTCCACATGCCTGTCATTTTCAATGCAACTTCAAGAAATGCTTTCACTGTATAACGCCTCTTGGCATAATTATAAGATTTGATGGTGTAACCATGTTTTACAAGCATATTCTAGAGTGTCATCAAGGATTGTATTTAAAAATAAAAATAAAATTAAGATGTATTTAAAATATCTATATTAATAGTTATTATATTTTAAAATTATTTAATAATTTTTTATTTATTTATTTCTATCATTGAACCCATAATCAATAAATGATCATCATATTTAACACATATTTATTCTAATAAACAAAGTCAACTTGCAAAAATATGTTGATCTCAAATTGTTATTTAGTCTACATTTAAATCATTATCACTAGGGGAGAGGGACCCATAGTAGGTCACCCTAACTTCCCCCCTCCACCTGGCGCACCACATCATTTGAATAAATTATTTTTTGACTTTTCCACGTAGACAGTGACTTGGATAACTTAAATATTTCATTTGAACAAGTTGGACATCGATTTTCCATGTGGACGACACATTTCTTTGGCGGGGTCAAATTTTTGGCCATTGTTTATTGTTGACCGAAGACCGGACACACCATACATCGGTGGTGGGAAATGCAATCGTGAGTTGTGCTTGTGATGTCGTGTGGCATCCAAGCAACTTGTCACCTTTTAATCGCACACTCTCGCATTAAAGAGAAGTCCCGTCGCATTTAAGGTGAATTTCAAACTCATTAACTCCTACTCCTTCCTTGTTTTGTTGGTTATCATGCCTTTGCTTTTCACAACTATGGAGCATTCAATGCTCCCATCCTTCACACTCAACAAACCCTTTGACACCATTACCAATCTGCTCTCTGCGTTTGCTCGTTGCAGATGGCACCCATACTGGTTCACCTTGGTGCTGCCTTCACTCATTTCTCCTTCAAACCTACTAAGGACTCCTTATCCTACTAAGGCAATGACCTCTTTGGCTTGAGAAATAGAGGATTTATATGTTTTTTTTGGGTTTGCAAAGCTTTTTGTGCTTGATTTTTCGGTTTTCCATATTGATTCTGGTAGTTCCGTCAATGATTAAATTTCTTGCAGCTTAATTGTTCTAAGGTTCACGAAAGGCTTTCCTTTTTCTTGTTTTCAATGTTGGGTATAACAATATCCACCTCTTGGATATTCTCCCACTAATAAGCCTCTATTCGTTATTCGTTTGGTTTAGTGGCTCAGAAAGTTTTGAAAAGACTTTGTTATTTTACCACCACCACCAATTATGTTTTCATCTTCTACACGAGATTCCTCCTACTGTGGGCAAGGCATCATTTCTTTGTGTAATCATCAATCCATGTGCAAAACTTAGGTAGCTAGCTGGAACCTTTTTTTAACGTCCATGCCATTGGCTTCCCCTTTCATTTTTCAACGCTTCTCCCCATTATTTTCCTCATCGTAGTCAAACGTGCAAAGTGGGAAGGGTTCCATAATTTATTTTAAGAGTTACCCATCTCTTGCAAATCCCTCCCCCCCACCTCTTATTTATGTCTTGCCTCCATTAATAACCAATCTTTTTGTAGAGAATTATACATTGTTTGGAGTTCAATATAACAGAGTCTTTCAGCCCATTCAAGGAATGGGTGAGGAGGAAGGTTGTGATGTAGGGCTTGCTCTAAGATTGAGTATTGGTTTAGGGAGACATTATGATAAGCCTCTATGGAGCAGCTATGGAGAGTTCCAATGCACTTTGGTCAATGGGTTGTTTTTTATTTTTTTATCATGTCACTCCAACGTGCTTTGGTGACAGAGATTAAAGTAGTGAGTGTTTCAAATATGTCCAACCCATGGCCCACTGCTGCCATTTCTTTACACCATTCCATAATCAAACCCTCTTCAATTGATGTCAATATTGTGGGAGGACCTTTTTTTGATGATGTTGTTAAACCGCTTAACCAGTTGCTGAGTGTTGTCGTAGGGATTCCCCACTTTTTGGCTGCACTCCTTGTCAACATTCCATTATCCTCCACATCTTTCAATATTGAATCCATATCCTCTTTCATCCACTCACGTTGAACTGAAACTTTCTTGCTTCTAGTAGTTGCATTTACTTGAATAATTGGCATAGTTGGTTGAGGAATGCTCTCGTTAGCAACTTGACTATCTTCATTTGGTGAGAAATGAACTCCTCTTTTTTCTAGAGGCATGGTTTTCTTTAGTCTCTTGCTGCCATGGCAGGCCCGTATTTGGGCTTTGTTTTTCATCTGCACATGTCAACAAACACCTTTGGACATTAGTTTTGTAATTTGGAATCTTTTGAATCTCTTTAGTACAAAGTTAAAGAAACAAAGAGCCTAAAGCATTGAACTAGACATCCCACTTGCCTGTGTTGATTAGTAGAGAGGCCTGCAAGGTGGTGCAGCCTAACTATCAAGAACTACTTGGGCTTGTACGTGAAGGGTAGAACAAATATGAATACTCGGGCATGCGTGTAGTGAGGTTGACAATTTAAAATCTATAAAGCAAGATAAAAACATAGACCAACAATCAGCTATACTAATATTAATCACAAACATTACAACATATGGCATTCTAATTTCTTCATCTTTGTAATTGAAGTTTGTAATTTGAATTTGTAAGTTCAGTTGGTGAGCTCACATTGATGCTCTGAATAGAAGATGTGTGATGTTATATGTTTGTTTTGATTGTTTCACATTCTAATTTATGATGTTCTATGTTTGATTTGATAGTTTCACATTCTGATTTATGATATATGTTTGTTTTGATTGTTCTATGTTTGATTTGATGTCAGTATGAGTTTAGTATGCAACCAATGAATAATGTTACCTAGAATCAAGAGAACAAAAATAATAATATCAAATTGTTTATGTATATGTTTACAAATTATTAAATAGAAAAAGCAAGCATATATTAAATGGAAAATTAGGGGCCCACTATCCAGAATAAAATTTTATCATATACTTAAGAAAGAATATTCATCAAAATTGGCAGGATCTCCACCAAGTTCTTATTTCAGTTCAAATCCAGAACTTTGAATTAGTCAACCCAGTACAGATTCAACCTTTCCTGTATAGAAGGAAACTGAAAAAAGAGATAACATAGTTTAGAAATTTGAAGACTTTTGTGTTGATGATGATTGCTTAGCTCACCTGCATTATGGTAGTTTTTATTTTGCAAACTTTTAAACTACAAAAGAGTTGTACCACTTCCAAGACATTGTAATCAAAATTAGAAACATAATTTATAATCAATGAAAATTTGTCTACTTGAAATGCTTTCATGTTAATATCTTCTTTCATATCATTTGATTTCTAATTCTTCTTGAAGATGTGAATTTTCATATGTATTTTTTATTTCACTGATTTTTGAATTTCTTTCATATCATTTGAGCATATTGTGCAAGATCTGCATATAAAGGGCAGGTGAATACTAAGGTACAATCTTGCTTTAATTTAGGCACAACTTTGATACTTATAAGCAGCTTCAAACCAAAATTTAAAAACTACGTAGTTGGAGGATACAGAGCCAAATTTACTACAAGAATAGTAACCAACTCACCCCCAATTCAGTGTTCATGCTGAGAAAAGGGAAAATATTTTCTCAAGCTAAAATTTAAAAGCAATCATCAACTTTTGTTAATTCTTATGTGCAAACGAGGTATACTGTTACGGAGAAAGACTACTAGTCATGTTGTTTCTTCAAAAAAATGTGTAGAAGATATTAGGTTGTTTTGAACAATAGTAATTCAACAATCAACTAGCCAATGAAAATCTTACCATAGATACATGAATTATTCAATGGATGCTAAAGATGCTTTGATACTTTTTGCCGCTTTGCTTCAACAACAAGTTGGAAAGTATAGTCTAAGGATGCATTGAGGATGCTTTGTGAATTTATCACTTCCTTAACATTCAACTGTGACATTTCCACATTTTCATAAAATAATATTGACTAATGACTCTAAATGTAAGAATAACTCTAAATTCGACAATATTTAAAAATAATCATGACTAGAAACAGAAATCAGTGTTGCCAATTAAACTTTTTTAAAGTTCACAGTGAAATTCTGAACTGAACAATATTTAAGTATAATTATGATTACAAATAGAAATAAATACCTTCCAATAAACTGAAAATTTCATATCTTTCTCTAAAATATTTAATGAATAAAAAAACTAAATGATTTTCAAGAATAACTTTGACCTGAACAATATTTAAGAAGTACTGTCAAATAAACTTCCTTAAAGCTCAAACGGTGAAATTTCCATGTCCGCATAGAAAATACTTGATAGAATGAGTGGTGGAGGTTTTGTGGAATTGTTTACTGTAAATCTACTGTCAAATGGTATAGGAAACACTGGCAAAGAAAATCTACGTGCCTTAATGGAGAGTTGATTGATTTTAGTTTGAGTTGTTTGTGCTAGATTTTAATAAATTGTAAATTGTTGTCCTCTTGTTTTGACGGCTAGTTTGGTGAGCCTTACACGGTTATCTGTGACTTTTTTGCAGGTATTAAGGAAAAGGGACCAGTAGATGGGCATTTATTATTGTTTTGAGTGCACTTGGGCACTATTACTTTTTATTATATGCACTTTTTTTGGAAAGATCTCTATGTTGGATGGCATATGTTGTAATGAAAAAATATTTAAAACTGTTTATTATAATTCAACTTGGAACTTAAATTAGGTTGATGGTTGGATGTTTACTTATTAATATAAATGCTTTAATGTGACATTTTGGGTTATGTTGCATCCGCTTGTGTACAAGTTTAAAATAATGTAAGTTGTATTTGTGTTTTAAAATCTTTGTTAATCATTTGTGTATGCAACCTAATATTAATTAAAAAATACTAAAAAGTAAACAAATGTGATGGGAACATTGATTGGTCCACATATGTCCTATTTTTGGAAAAAAAATATATATATTTAAAAGATCTCTTTTTAAAAAGTAATGGTCCCAGTTTTGTCAACTCTTATACCTAGTATAGGAGCCCAACCCATTATGGGTCCCTCTCCCCTACTCAATCAACTACACAACAAATACTTTTATTACAATACTACAAAGATAGGTACTTGCTCCTATGTGGTTGCAAAAATCTTCTATCTTAAACTAGTATCTCCCTACCTCTAAATTGATATCACATGAATTGATATGGCATAAATCATTTATGAACTCCCCAACAAATATTATTACTATTGACAATACTCACTCACTAAATGACACTTATTTATTCTCATAAAAAAACCAAACTTAAATTTAATGCTTTATTTGTTGATTATCATTGAATGAATGATTTTAATTACGTCCATGAGCCCAACCAAGTCTATGGGACCCACGAAACAAAACTGAAAACTGACTTTGCCAAAACAAAAAAACAACTGCCAACCCCATCGAACTACTTTCTGTTGGTTTATAAACTCGTTGCTGATTTTGTTTCTTCTGCTGTGAATTTTGATCAAATAACTTGATGTTTTATCAATCTTCTCCTCTTCAATCAAAACCGCTAAAGATTTGAAAGCTCCTTAAATAAAAGAAACTTTTTTTTTTTTTTGTATTGAAAATATGCAAATTACAAAGAGATTGCAGTAATGAACTACAGAAAAAGCACGAGGAGACAAACCAGAAACAGCTAAAACATCTTCAACAGTTACAAGGCAGCAATAGCTGTAAAAACAGCAGAGAAAACTAATTACAGAAGACAAAAAACTGTCCCAACAGGGAATACATCAACCAAAATAAACAACTACAACAGGAAAAAACAAGATATTAGCAGCTGAATCCGATAAGACCAATCATGAGCATCAATCCTGAAAGTAAGACATTAACCCCTTTGCAATAGTAACCTTTCTTTCATTGAACAGCTGAATAACCTGGAGTTTGATCTGCTGGATTTGAACATCAATCTTTAAATTCTTCTCAGCCTCGGCCTGTAAATGAGAAAAGAGAGGAATCAGACAATAAAAAATGTCAGAGTAAAGCCCTGGAAGTGCAGCTGCCTGGTGATCGCTGAGATTATTAAAGACTGCTTTGCACCTGTTTCTCCAAATATAAGATAAGATGACATGCCTGACTCCATCAGCAATAACCTTCTGATGTAACCCAACCCCAAGAAGAGCTTCTTTCCAGCTAAGATCATGCCCAAAGATAGCTGGTAAATCACGGAAGACAAGATTCCATTGCCTTTTAGCAGATTGACATCCCCAAAAGATATGCCTTAAATTTTCTTTCCTTTGACAAAAAGGACAATTAGCTGGTTGGATCATCATACATTTCAACCTGTCATCAATGGGCAGTTTGCAATGTAAAATCTTCCAAGCAGTTAATTGAGAATCAATATTAACCTTTGATTTCCAAATCTGGGCAGACAATTTACCCCAAAATTTCTCATTGAACTTGCAATTCCACTTGGAGTTCAATCTAGAACTTAAAAGCAAATTTGGGAGCAACTGAAGGTACACTTTTTTCAAAGGAAAGAAAAGAAAAGGATAAGAGGACAGCCACAACCAATCTTTATAAAAGTTACAATGAATAGGAGTGCATATCTTCATAGTCAGCTCAAGTGGGACCAAAGATTGAACAAAAATCAGAAACACTTTGTATTGATTGCTAAGGTTAAATTGAGCCTTGATAGAGTGCCAGGACAACCAACTCTTAGTATGAAAGTCCCAGAGATCACCAACATTGCAGAGTCCTTTTTTGAACAAAGAGTAGGAATGTTTTGGAAAACTCAAAGCAAGAGGTTGATCATGATAAATAATATGCTTATTCCACCAAATAGAAGAGGTGGAGAAACTAAAGCCATGTTGAAGCGAGTTATCTCTCCATTTAAGAAGATAACATGTGTGTTGCCAAGCTTTCCAAATAGATTGGAGAGGAAGAGAAGACTTTATTGAAAAAAAAGGGGCATGAAGAATTTTATCCAGCCAGCCTACATGCTGCCATTTGCCCTTGACAAAAGAAGAAACTTTATTTTTAGTTACGACGGCTACTCCCCACAACAACGTCCCATCTCAACCGTTCCATCCATGAAGTCTCCATCGGTGAAAATAGGTGAGCAGGTTTTATAAATAACTGAAAGGTCACGTCAAAATGCATGTGCGCATGCAAAAAATTTGCAAAGATTCCTTAGCAACTTTACACGCCATCTCATTATATTACCAGTTTACGGCTTCTGTTGGGTTTAATTTTCTACTATTATATATTCACATAATAAAAGCATTGACTTCACTCATTTCATTCCATGTTAAATCATAGGTTTATAAAATTTATTTTTAAATTTAAAAATGTTTATTTTTATTAATATTTTAAAATATATACAATGCATTCGCCCTTTGCCCTCCACTTTCATAAAGTTAGGACAAAGTCATATATATGATATATTGAACAATTGACATTTGCTTAATTATAAAAAATAGTATTTCAAGATAATATAATTTTTGTAATAAATAAATGTAAGTTTTATTCGGTTTTTTTGTTTATGAGAAAATGATAAGATGTATTAGTTAATCAATATGTTAATTATATGTTAAAATAAAATATATTATAATTGAAAGTTTTAAAAAAATAATAATTGGACTATATAATTGAAAAATAAGAATATAAAACACAATGACCTTATTAATATAATATCTTTTCACTACTTTAACAAACTCTATTTTGCATGCAAGTGTGTAAGACCACAAGAAATATAACTATTTTAGATAGAGGGCATAGAAAATAGATCGTTGGTCTCTACTTTGCATGCAAGTGTGTAAGACCACAAGAAATATAACCACTATTGTGAGGTTCATGCAAAAGTCAAACAACTCCTGAGGTTGTCTAAAAACAACTCGTTCTTGAGAACATTGAGATTACCTTAAAGAGCCATCAACTCAAAATTTACAATAGTTTCAACAACTAGAAGCAACTTGATGCTAAAAGAATACAAAGGTCCTTCATAAGTAGAAAGCAAAACATGGAGCATCTGACTCTAACCTATTTGTGGCACATCTCCAAGCTCTTAATAAAATTAAAGGAAATGGATGCCTAGGAACCAAAAATCTCCAAGTTCTCCAAACCTTTATGACCCAATACACTTTTAACCAATTAAAAATCCTTTACATCTAGACACAAAAATGTTGCATAAAAACTTATGAAAGACCACTCCTCGATAAAAAGGGTTACATATTCACCCCAAAGACCACCTAATATTAGTTGTAGTGGTGGTAGTAGTAAAACCATATTTATGACATAAATTATCTTTATGAGGTAGATAGAGGTGACAATCGATGGGTCAAAATCATTAGATTATTTATCCCATAACCCAAAAATATTTTTATCAACATCAATGTGAACCCATCTTGTGTTAAACATCACTTCTTTTACCTTATTCCCTTCCACTTATTGAACAATTTGAGTTGGGGATATGGTTAAGACAAGGGGCAAGAACAAATACTTGATTGAGTAATGAGAGGGAACTAATCCACAAAAACATAATTGCTTGTAAATCAACCTCTTTTAAGTCTTTTTGATGGGAAGGGGAGTGCTCTATTGTTTGAATGGTTTGAAGAGCTATTATTTGTATGAATCATACTTAATGTGTAGGGAGCATTTTTATTTGAATTAAATTATAGAAATTAGAAAAATATTAGTTGATAATTTTCTAAATGACTCTTTATAATATATAATTAAAAATTGGAGATAACACAAATTACTTTAGCTCATGTTAAAAAATTATTATATTTATTCTCATGATGTTGATCTTAAGTTCATTATCAATTGGAGACTCATACTCTACTCATGTTTGTTACAATATTATTGTAAAATTAATTGCATGTATTAAAATATGACACTTATACACTAGTCATTGCATTAGGAACACCACAATCAAAATGGGTCTAAAATGAATAGGAAAATATAAGGGATACAATTTTTACTATTATAATTTCTCTTCATATCTAAATTCTATTCATTATTGAGTAAGGGCACCACAATACATTACTTGCTTCATTAAAAAAGGCCTTCACCTTAAAACGTCTAAATTTATTATTTTTTTGAGGGAAGGTATTGAAATGAAAATCACCATACATGCACTACCAATACCAAAAGGTTCACACAAAAACTCTAATATAAGTGTAAAGAAAACAATGTCCTTAAAGTGTGTGAGCAATAATTTAGAGTGAATATAAAGGAAATCAAAATATGATAACAGAAATCAAGCTCTAACTACATGTAAACTTTTGATTGAGAAAACAAGTGGATTTGTTCATGTTGTGATGGATGTGGATGCTCAAATGATTTTGTAAGGTTTCTAAATCATGTTGATGATTTCCTTTAGATTTTTTCAATATGTGAATTGAAGAAGTAGATTTATAGGTTTTCAAATGAAAAGATGAATGGTCAAGATTAATTCACCTAATTTAGCAACTTTTTCTTCATTTTATTTTAAAACTTATTTGCATGACCTTTGATGTATTTGATGTATTCCATTTTGGAATATGTAAGTATAAATCAAAGAATTAAAAATACATGAATGATGAGTGGAAGTGATTGACTTTTGAAAATGACATGTTGAGAGGATCATTAGTTAATTATTTGTGCATGAAGTTTATGTATAAAATTTGTGAAAGGATAATTATTTAATTATTTACATCATGGATTTATTTAGAAATTAATTAATTAATAATCAATTATTAATGAATTATGAAGTGATGTTCCATAAAAAAGGTAATTAATTAACTAATATAATAACAAATTAATTAATTAAGAAAAAATCAACAAACTAATTATTAATAATTAATTAGCTAACAAAATATGATGATATGGTGCAATTAATTAATTAATCAATATGGTTATGTTAGAGTAAATGGCTAGGATGAATTAATGTGTAGAATCAACAATAGAAAGTAGTAAAATTTAGGGGTCTACATTTTTCCCTCTTTGAAAGGGTGATGCAGCTAAAAAAATAATGGATTTTCAAAGAAGGATACCCCAAGCAACATGATGCTTAGGAAGATTCCCACTCAAAATGACATCTAGTGATGAAAGATATAAATGGGTGATCAAAATGAGAAGAGTGATAGTTAATGAGAAGAAATATGTAATGATGAATGTTGTGAATTTGCATAAAATTTTAAACTTTTGAGTAACATGATTTATTATAGCACATAATAGAGTGCACCATGATATGGAAGACCATGATGATATTATTTTCATGGGAATAGAAGAAAACTCTTAAGTTGGTAGATGATATAATACACCATGATATGGAAGACTGTGATGAAATAATTACCATGATATGCCCCAGGGAATGATCATAAATACAAGAAAAATAAGAAACACAAAAGCATGCATGTACAAACAATAAAAAGAAAAGGCATAATTTTGTCCCTAATCAAGCTAAAAACAAAGTTTGGATGTTGATACTATTTTTTTTAATTTGGGAATGACATATCCCACTAATAATTTAAGGATTTATTTAAAATTGAGCAAAGATTGTAAGAGGGACAAGAATTCAGTTTATGAATGTTTTCTATTTGGATGTATTTGGATTGCTTAACAAGATTTGTTGGAGTTTTCTTATTTCTTGTTGAGATGGGTTATCTTAAGATTGGATTTCTTTTAGATTGTTGGGGAGGTTAATTATTTCTTGCAATCAATGATATGGGAAAACCAAGTTTAGGGACAAAGATGAAGGGAAGTTTCAATGAATAGTTGAGAGATTGTAGATGGTGGATTGAATTGATGTAGGGTGAAGGATGTGATCTCAAAGGACTAAATTTCATAGGAATAACATGCCCCATTCTATAGGTGTCAATCATGATTCCATGTTAAAATTCCTAACAAAAATCTAATATATCAAGATGTTGTTGAGCTACTTGTTGCAAAAACTATTCCATAATCTTTGATAGAATACTAGAATGTAAATTGTTATAGAGTCCATATATAAAGATTTTTTGAAAGTATGTTTCAACACTTTTCCTTTATCCATGTCAAGGTCAAAAAAGGATAATGGAAAGGTAAGATTGGATGGATAGGTATGATGGAAGGAATAGGCATTGATGGAATGAATATAAGTGATGCAATGGACCTACCCCCAAATATTCATAGATAATTAATTTATACATGATACCTAAAAAAAGGTTTTCATCATGGTACTTTCCCAAGGTGCCATAAGAATGGTTTTCATTGTTGGATAATTCTTCCCTTTTCTATTTTCCTTTTTTTAATAAAGAGGGTAAAAAATTATTAATATCAAAAAGTCACCAATACAAAGAAATCAGGGTCCACAAAGGCACCCAAAAATAATCAAGATTACCAAACCAGCAAACACCCAACCAAGACTCAATACCACAGCATAACCATCCACTAGCCCACATCAACAAGCCATGTCCTCTAAAATAATCTTCTCCAAAACTTGGCAATAATCTAAGGATAATTGCTTCCATCCCTTAATTTGCGAGTCACCAACATGCTCAAAATCTCATTTGGCCAAATAGTTTGTGACCTTATTCCATTCCTGGGGGATGTGAGTAAAAGAAACCACCTCCAGCATGGAACACAACTGCAAAATATGTCGAACAACCGAAGCAAGTTTCCAATTAACCCCTCCTAAATTCTACTCATTCAGTAGATTAACAATTATCTTAGAGTCAAATTCATAGATAATCTTACGCCAGCCAAGAGCACAGGCATGCTCAATATCCCAAAGAATCGCCAACCCCTCCATAAGATTGTTGGTTTGCTACCCTTTATGAATGGAGAAAAGGAAAATAATGGAACTAGAACAATCTCTCCTAGCCCCACCAATCCCAGCAAGCCCAGGATTACCCCTCGAAGAGCCATCAATGTTGATCTTCAAAACATCCATCAGAGGAGGAGACCAACTCCCAACCCTCTAAACCTTCTTTTTAGTACTCCTACCTCTTCGAACACAAAAGGAATCAACAATTAAACCCTACAGACCCAATCTATTCACAATCTCATCATCATTCCTTTCTAAAGTGCACTATATAGACTTTTATGCATTCCATTCACTCCTATATTGGTTCCACATTTCATAAGTTGGTGCCCTTGCGAATAGCGCGGGTTTGATTACTTCTACATTTGTTTAAAATTGCATTTACTTTCTATTGCAATGTTTACACAACAACATTTTAAACCATACATGCCTCTCAATCTTTGTTGACTTGTTCTTTGTTGCTTCATGTGCAGGTTTACAATGCAACACTTCATATGTGCCTATGCTTCTATTATGAGCTTCACTATTAATAACCATAGTACTATGTTTTGTGCTTTATAAACATCTCAAATGATTATCAACTAACTAACTAACTATATATATATATATATATATTAGGGGCAGGGGCCCTAGCTCGGTTGGCTAAATCTTTCTTGTTGCAGGAGGTTGGTCACGAGGTCTAGTCTCCCCCACCCCCATGGTATCGGAGGGCATGTCGCACCAGCACCGCCGATCACATTAAAAAGTTTACCTAGCGCACTACAGTTTATAAGGGGTACGTCATGCTACCCGATTCCTGCAGTCTAATATATATATATATATTCATTTCATATGGTTATCAAATACATTAATTGTCGATTATCAAACATATATAAATATATAAAGAATAACATTACATATATATATATATATACAATTATATATAAATATATATTAATATATATATACTATATATATACATATACATAATATTATTTTAATATCTTTATAAAAATACTCATACTCATAACCATCGATCGACATATATATATATGTCACCTTACTCCAATCAATATTCCCATTTATATGGGTAATACATCCATGAGCATGTGTAGGTAAATCTACCTGCGTATACTCATGTATGTATTCACTCACATGTATGAGTTTACCATAGACACATACATATATACATATATATACATTTTATGCATATATCTCATCGATATAACAATAAACACACAAGGTAGGACTTCCACTTGACATCACGACTTCATCACATTCCCCAATCCAAACATTCATAAAACAAGATCGCAAACTAATATAAGCATTTACAACCAAAACTAAAGATCACTTACCCATTACCCAAACTGACTTGACTCAACTAAGACCAACTAGGGCGTGAGTGCGTGAATTCTTAGTAAGGCTGAATTAAAGGTTCTAAAGGTTACCATACCAATTTCTTCTCCTAAGTGATACTTCCCCTCTCTTTTGAATTTTTGAACTTGTTCCTACATTCATCTTAGTACATCATAACAATAGTTAGGCGAATCAATACATTCATATGCATCACATATATTTCATATACAAAATCATTATAAAACATTATATTGAATCAAACAATTATTCATCATATTTCCATCAGAATTCATATATAAAACACATTCACATATATTAAAGCAATTTGCCAAACAAGGTAATAGTAAATAGGTAATAACACATTAGCTGTAACATAAATCAACTCCTAAAGTGATCTACATTGGTAAAAAAATTTAAACCAACAAAGAAGAAAATGTTGATTGCATTATTGAAAAGGTATAAAAATTCTTTGCATCGTCCTACAATGAATTGAGTATTAAATGGAATATTTGTTCTAGCATACTATTCCACAAAAACCTAGTACAAAGCCTTTCAAATAGAAATGATGTCTCATCAACTCCACTCTTGCTCCTCAAATATAAAAGAAAAAATGAAGTTGAAAGGAGGCATAATTATATCGATAAGACATTTAGAGTCGGTATCTAACCTTGTTCTATTAAGGAAAAATAATGGTGATATTAGGTTATGCGTGGATTTTAGAAATTTAAATATTAAGTCCCTCAAGGAAAATTATCCATTGCCTAGTATAGACCATTTATTGTAGCAAGTAATAGGGTTTGAGTTGATGTCTATGATGGACGAATTCTCAGGCTACAATCAAGTCATGGTCAAGGAATCTGAGTATTATAAGGAAACCTTCACCACACTATGGGGAAAATATGTTTATGTTCAAATTCCATTTGGTTTTTAAAGAATTTTTTAGCCATGTTTCAAAGAGCTATGGATGTCACTTTTGTTGGTCTCATTAATGAAATTATGGTTTTCTACAAAGATGATTTAATTGCATAATCCAAGGATCAAAATGATCATTGCAAGCACTTGGAGTTGATCTTCCCTAGGTGTTCAGAATATGGGATTTCATTGAATCCCAAGAAGTTTATTTTTGGCATGGAAGAATGCAAGCTTCTTGGATATGTTGTGTCTATGGAGGGGGTGATGATTGATCTAAAATATGTCAAAGTAATGGACATCATCTCTTAGCCCAAAACAATCAAGAAAATTTATTCATTATTTAGATAGATAATTTTTGTTAGGAGGTTCATTCCTTTAAACTTTGTACATAGAGAAGAAAATGGTTATTTCTAAGGTTTTAAATAAGGGAAAATCATCAAGTTGGGACAAGGAATCTATTGATTCCTTTATTGAAATTAATGATGCGCTTAAGAAGGAACTAGTGTTGTCAATCCCAAAGTATTCAAGGCCTTTCCAACTTATTTTATTTACATAATTCTACACTATTGTTGTTGTTTTTCTATAAAAGAGTGATGAGGGATATGAGTAGTTGATAAGTTTCCTTGAGAATTCATTATGGGATGTTGATTTGAATCACTCCACAATGGAGAAACATGTTTATAGGAAATGAAGAATTTTATACATTATCTTATAGGAGCCAAGATCACCACCTTTGTGCCACATACAACAGTTTGAGATATCTTTATGCATATGAAGCATTAGACAAGATATGTAGATGGAACAATAAGATTGAAGATTATGACATGGAGTTGAAGACAACTAAGCTAGTTAGAGGTTCACACATAGAAAAGTTAATGTCTAATTCATATTTGGGCATAATTGAGGTCTCTTAGGTTATCTTGGATCAATCTTTCATCCCCTGTTAATTGAAGGATTGTCCTTCATATAAGGAAATTATATAAATTATTTGGAAAATATAAATTATCCTCCTGATTTGAATGATAAGAAAAGGAGAATATTGGAGGAACATCAATGGTGTACTCTTGAGATGTTTAGACAAGTAACAATCTACAAGAGTGATTGAGGAATTCCACCAAGGGTTGTGTTGTGGGAATTTCATGTAAAAAATCACTACTCATAAGATTGAGAATAAGTTATTGGTGGCCTATATTATTGAGAGATGTGACCAAGTTTGTAAAAGGATGTGATGCTTGTTGAAGATTCTTTGGCAAGTTAAAGTTTGCAAGAGAAATGTAGTGCTACTATTTTAGTAGAGGCTCAATTCCAATAGTGGGGGATATAATTTATAGGGGAGATAACAGAAAAATATAGTGCAATGAGTACAAGTGGATATTGGTGGCCAATGATTATTTCACAAACTAGGTGGAAGTGATCCCTACAAGAAATGCTACATCAAAAGTAGTAATTGACTTCCTCCTAAATAATATCATTACTAGGTTTGGTGTGCCATTTGGAATAATTGTTGATAATGCAATGTGTTTTAGATCCTAATATTTTTTTGACTTGTGTTCACAATCTAGGATCTCATTAATACATCCCATTATCATCCACAGGAAATGGACAAGCTAATCTAGAAATAAATACATTATGAACATCATTAGAAAAAATGGATGTTAATAAGAAAATGGGATGATAAATTGAATTCTTTTGTTTGGATAGACATGATAACTTACAAGAAGTCTACTAGCAAGAGTTCATTCGAGTTGACCAGTGTATGGTGCTAAGGAAAATTTACCAATCAAATTGGAATTACTAGCACGTATACTCTATTGTAGCAAGTTGAAGGAGAAGAAGATATTGTCACTTCCTAAGGAATATATGAGTTGAACAAGTTGGGAGAAACCATGAGGTTTGCTCATGAGAGAAGCTTGTTGAGGTAGTAGAAAATGAAGTATCTTTTTGACAAGAATACCATAAAGAGGGAGTTTCAAATTGGGGGTCTTGTCCTCATGTGGAATTCCAAGTTTGAAGACAAGGGAAAACATAGAAAATTTGATGCCCTATGGGTTGGGTCCTATCAAATTGTTGAAAGATGGGGTCAAGGAACATTCTACCTTGGGAGCCTTGGTGAAGGTTTCATGAATATATCAATTCATGGTCAACATCTCAAGCACTACTTCTCTTAAGGGTAAGGTTATCAAAACCTTGATAATATAATTTTTTTCGTTTATTGTATTTGTGTTATGGTGTCTTATGTATATTACTACCTTTATGCAATCATGACCTCTGTCTATCATGATGAAGTATGGGTTCATCCCATTCCTTTCATTTTTCCTCTGGTCTACACTCAATGTGATGTCACTTTTCCTCTTATGGTTATTAAGTACTAGCAGAGGATTTAGTATAACAAATATTAGAGTTAATATAATTTGTATTATGCAATGTTATCAAAATAAATGTGAATTGTAAATGTAAACTATAAACATGTGATAATTAAATAATCAAGATAATAAATGGAATAACACCTCCAAATAGATTGATCATATTAACATCAAAATCATCTAAACAATATTCCTCATATTGTTGAATCAATGGTCTTCAATACTTATTTGAAAATCATGGAGAGGTTGCTATCTAGCACTCAGAGGAATGGTTACAGGTCTAGGATTTTCATGGAAAAACACCCCCGAAGGAAACAGGTTCTTACACAGAACCAAACATGCCTTTGTGGCATAAACACATCCCTAGCCAGGACACTCCCAGGTGTACGATGTACCCTGAGTTGGACACACATTGTGCGCCCCTTCTCCAAATGTTTCCATGCCATCCAAGTCCCAAACTTTCACTCCTTTATTCCCTTTGAATTTCTCTTTTCTTTTCTCTTTTCTCCTTGAATGTTCTCTATCTTGAATGTCCTCCATGCCTCTCACGTGAATGATTTATATATCCTTTTAAGGGGTGATTTCCAAACCATCACACCCTTTCACAAAGGTTTCCTTTTAACAATTATTTAAATAAATAATTATGCTTCCCCTTTTTAAACAATGTTATACATATTTATTATTAATATTTGTTTTAACCAAAGGATCATAATATCCTTTATTTTCTATCTCCCTTTTAATTTTAAAGGGTTATTAAATAGATTTATCTTCTCTTGGGGAAAAAGTCACAACAATTCTCCTTCTATAAATTAGCTGATGTCCTCAGTAGCATGAGATATATCTACATCACAACTCCAAAAAACACATAATCAATAATTGAAGAAATTGATATTGAATACATTTATTCTTTATATATTTCTATATATATATAGTTTCATCTACATTCTTTCAATTTATAGATCTCTGTCTTCTTTTATTTCAAGAGAATTATTTTTGTCAATCAGAAATTATGACAAGAACTGTACATACATAGATATAAGAAATTTATAATTGAATGAACTAAGGCTATTTTGTATGTTAATCACATATATTTCAATTTTATCAATTTTCTCTCATGCAACCCATTTTTTTTAATGTAGATTTTTTCCTTGCTTACATATAACTTCAACATAAATTTTTTTATCATGTGTTGACATACCTTTACCTAATGAATGACATGCATAACCTATACTATGTAGTTACTCTATCAACTTTATCATTTTGCCCACCCATATAACTCCTTCAAAGTATTACAATGTGAGCACGCAATTATCACTATGAATATCCAGTACTATGTGGCCACTCATAAACCTATAAAAGTATAATTTGTAATGTCAACATACATTCCAGACTACATGAATATCCTCTTTTCAAATAGAGCCTTAGTCCTATACAGTAAGGAAAATGTATAAAGTTATTGGGTTGATCAAGTCCAATAACAATGTACAAATTAAAATAAAATGATGATACAAATAATCTCACAATGCATCTTAAATAGAAGCAGAATAATAATAAATTATTTCCACCTAGAGAGTGCTTCATAAATACTAATTTTAATCTTCCTTTATGAAACTAGGTTAATTATATCTCAATTTACTTCTAGGAGGAATATTTGTTCAATTATGTTTTTGGATGAAGTTTTGGCTTATAAAAATGAGGATACCTTACATTGACAACCATGTTGTAAACCTAATAATAAAGTGGAACATAACATTTTTATTGGGGATCTTAATTCATAAAATCAAATATTAAGGGTGCATAAGGAGAGGAAATTATATTATGTCATTCCATTAATACATCCCTAGGCTTGGACACCTATTGATATGACATTATTAGATTGTATATGACAAAATAATTAGTATAAATTTATAATTTTATTTTTTTAGAGGTTGTCTCTCCCCTTGTAAAATTCAACATGTCCCCATGCCTCATCCTAAGAAAATTTATGTTATTGTGTAAAATTTTATTCTAGCCAATGCATTTAAACAACACAATATTTTCAAGGTTTAAGATGTAGAAATAACATGCTCTTATGAGTTTATATCTCGTAAATATGTTATTCCCAACAATTTTTTCAAACATATTGTCATTTCTCTAAGTTTAAGATGTGAATCCAAGGACCTGTGGGTTATGGGCCCACAAGGTAACTTATGTTTAAACAAATCTAGATGCTGATTTTGAATAAACATAACATCATTGGTATTTTTTTTCTTAAGAAAAGAAATTGTATTTGTCATCTTTTGAACTACCTTGAGTCTCTCTCTTTTTTCTGGTTTATTATTATTGAATTTTTATTAGTGATGATCCTAATTTTATATAGCAAGGTAGCTACCATGAATTAGTTGTAAAACTATCACTTAAACAACACTTACACATGTTACAAAGAGCCAACCATAATTTCTAGTTGAAGTCCACCTAGCAATCCCTTATTCAATAATTTCTTATAACTGTTATATGAGCAATAACAACTAATTAAAAGATTTAAATATAAATTCTCAATATTTCATCCAAGTGGGTTGTAATTTCTACATGGGCACAACATTTATAATATTTGAGTATATTAAATAACTGGAACTTCACCTAAGAGTTTCCAAGTGTTTAACAACACTTCACCTAGTTTCATAGTCCTAAATTAGTGATCCTAAAGAATGCAAATGAATCTTCTCTATAGTAAGGATAAATCCATTTCAAACAATGTTTTTAGGGTTTAAGTTGGCTTCATTTTCTAAACCAAAAAAAAATGAGCATTACGACTATACATTTCAGATTGTGCCAAAAGAAGGTGTAGAATAGAATAGTATGCACTTTCACCACTGATACCTACCTCTATTTGTAAAATAAAGCTTGATATATATAGAATTTGACTTTTTTTTCCAAATAGACATAAATTGAATGAGTTGAAGAAGGAATAAAATGTATGTAATTAATTGTAGGTAGAAACATGACCAAATAACGTGTGGTTAAAATTCAATAGAAAATTTTATAAATTATTAAGAATGCAAGACAATACAAATATAGCTACAAAACATTATAACCTAATCATCAATAGGAAGAGTCACATTAGTTGAGTTTACCATTATGCATATACTTCAAAAGAGCATAAGACTAGTAAAACCGTCATGATGCATCATTTTACTTTCATTTATAGATGAACCACAAAGTAGCTACTAAGCCTTCACTTGTTTGGATATCAATATAATAGGATATATTTTTTTTCAGCTGGCATGACTAAGTAGATAGTATTCTCATAGGCCAATCAACCACAAATTTGTTTTGTTTCAATATAAACTCCATGTTTACATAATAGTTGCTACACCTTCAGGCGTGTAGTGGTAATAACCTTCGATGATGTACTTCTTAAAATTTTCTCAATGCTTCCTACCCACACAAATTGCATCCACTGCATCGTTTTTTATGTTGGATAAATTTGGGGTTATTGTATAGGGGAGAGGACCCCGTAGTAGAGCATATTTCAATAGTTTTGATAGTAGTTGTTTATATAATGCCCAATAATTGTGACATGACTACCCTAACTTAAACAAAATGTATTCTTAAAATTTTCTCAATACTTCCTACCCACACAAACTTCATAGTTTCTGATGCTGGATAACTTTGAGGTTATTGTATATTACAGATCTGTTCATTGTAGAAG
Organism: Sequoia sempervirens; assembly: GCA_007258455.2. Taxonomy (NCBI): domain Eukaryota; kingdom Viridiplantae; phylum Streptophyta; class Pinopsida; order Cupressales; family Cupressaceae; genus Sequoia; species Sequoia sempervirens. The sequence goes on along the minus strand of VDFB02058242.1, from coordinate 14,003,374 downwards.
AAATAATGAAAAGGTAGAAGGCAACATTGCCCACTTGTTATAGCATTTCTTTGCAGGGTATAAGGCACATTGCCACTAACAAAGAGTTATTCTTCCTCCATGCCGGAGTTTTCTTAGGAAAAGAAATCAGCATGTTGTGACTTATGAGTTTATTGCATTTATTTTTGTTTAAAGCACTATGATTCTTTCTCTTAACGATTTGAACTTTCATTTGCAAAGCGAGTAGGAAAGTATGTAAATTTTGGTTGATTTATAAGTTCTATGTTTAAGAGTTTATAGATCAATCTCCCCAGAAGTATTTCAGGTACAAAACACACAGCTTAATAAAGCTTTCTAATTCTATTATCTTTCCTATGCATCACAACCGAATATCTCTGGTCATTTCTTATTTGTTGTTCAACACATTGGCATTCAAACTATTTAGAGTCGTCCCTCCATGTCTTATGGAATCTAGATCATAAACTTTTTCTCTAATATGGTTACAGGCCAGGGAGTAGCCTAGAAGCCAAAATACTTTTCAATCACAAATCTATGTGGAGGGTGCACCTTGTAGTGACTCAGATTTGAGGGTTTGATAGATCTGAGGCCGCAATTCCTAATCTGTGGTAAATTTCTGCTTTATAAGTGGCTGTGATTCTCCGTTTGTGGCAGAGTATGCATCTATCCCAGGTTTCCTAAATAGGCAGACTTAGACTCATTAGTTGGTTGGTTGGTAATCTTAAATGCTATCAATGATAGTATCTCAAAAATTTAGAATCAATCATTGGAGATATATCAGATGTGGCCCTGAAACCTTAGTTATAAGAAGGGGACTTGCCAAGTAAGCTGCTGTAAAAAATTGGGAGTGATTTGAAATTTCCACGTAGGATAATTAGAAGCGCGAAATTAAGGTGCTCAACCACTAGATCCTCTCCTCTAATAAAAGTTGATATTTGTTTTATATTTTGTTGGATACTCATTAGTATCAATTTAATATATTTGTTTCTTAATAGAGTAAAAGGATAGTTTTATTTTTCAAGTGTTAATATTTTTCTTTTTTATATGTGTTCTATATTGGACATTTTTTATGAAGAAAAATACCATTAGCCTCACCTCTTTGTAAGATATGATTCAAAAAATTTAAATTAGCAATTCAATCATTTTGTATATTGGTCTTAGTAACCAATTATATCCAAATTAGTCATAGTTAATACAAATTGGTATATTAAGAATATCTCATTTTATATATATATATATATATATATATATATATATATATATATATATATATATATATATATATATATTAAATTTCTTCTATATTATTAGTTCTATTTTTAAAGTGTATGTTTGATATATCACACTATGATTCTCTATATAAATGACTAATACAATCTAAACCCAAATTAAATATAATTTTAATGTGAGGTTGTTCAAAGTGGTCTTATATATTTATCCCTATAGTCTTACCACTCTTAACTAGAACACATAGAAATACGAAAAGATTTAAAGATTAACAACTCAAAAGCCCAATTTTTAGGCTCTGATACCAAATGTGATGCCACTTTTCCTCTTATGGTTATTAAGTACTAGCAGCGGATTTAGTATAACAAATATTAGAGTTAATATAATTTATATTATGCAATGTTATCAAAATAAATGTGAATAATAAATGTAAACTATAAACATGTGATAATTAAATGATCAACATAATAAATGGAATAACACCTCCAGATAGATTGATCATATTAACATCAAAATCATCTAAACAATATTTCCCATATTGTTGAATCAATGGTCTTCAATACTTATATAAAAATCATGGAGAGGTTGTTATTTGACACTCAGAGGAATGGTTACAAGTCTAGGCTTTTCATGGAAAAACACCCCCGAAGGAAATTGGTTCTTACACATAACCCAATATGCCTTCACGGCATAAACATAGCCCTAGTCAAGACACTCTCGAGTGTACAATGTACCTCGAGTTGGACACACGTTGTGTGCCCCTTCTCCAAATATTTCCATGCCATCCAAGACCCAAATATTCACGCCTTTGTGCCCTTTGAATTTCTCTTTTATTTTATCTTATCTCCTTGAATGTTCTCCATCTTGAATGTCCTCCATGCCTCTCACATGAATGATTTATATATCCTTTAAGGGGTGATTTCCAAACCATCACATCCTTTTACAAAGGTTTCCTTTTAACAATTATTTAAATAAATAATTATGCTTCCCCTTTCTAAAGAATGTTTATACATATTCTTTATTAATCTCTCTTTTTACCAAAGGATAATAATATCCTTTATTTTCTATCTCCCTTTTAATTCTAAAGGGTTATTTAATAGATTTATCTTCTCTTGGGGAAAAAGTCACATAACACTCAAAGATCTGGATCCTTATTATGCTTGCAAGAGATACACATCCCCAATAAGATTCAATGTTGGCACCACATTTTAATGTGTCTTATCTTTGTTATATTTTACTCCAAAGTTATACATTTGATCTCATCCACCCTTTGCAATTGATCTAAGAAACCTTAAATGGGTCTCTTAGGTGTCAAATAGTGCCCAAAATCCATAAAATTTTTAAGTCTATATGATGTTGGTATTTTCCTTGGCTATGATGCACTATCACCTTGTCAGAGTTTCGAGGGTATCTATCTTTGCATGCCTTTCCTATCAATCTTGAAAGCCCACCTAGAAACCTTGAGAATTTTTTCTATGTTTACTTTGTCAATCTTTTGGGGCTTTAAGTTTTCTCTTCCCTTCATTCCATCTTCTCCTTTCTGGATTCCCTAAAAAAAATATTCTTTTTATGGTTTTTTGAAGTATCAGAGTTATTCATCTTATCATCTCCCTGTTAGACTTGTCATCCTAGACATGTCATCCTTGAAATTTTGACACCCTACCTTTTTCCACTAAGATTTATCCTATTGACATCATACTGATATCAACACTATGATGATATATCATGTTGATGTCAACAATCCTAATGTGATGACAGCATGGTGACATCATCAACTCATCAAACTTTTGAACTTCCTCATCCATCCATCCCTTTGGGTACCAATTTTTCCACCACCTTACATACCCTAAACTTTGATCTGTTTCACCCCAAAAATTTGTCTTTCGAGAATTTTTTTTTGAGCATCCCTTCTTTGAATGTCGCTTTCCCTCCATTCTTGAGAGCCTACAACTCTACTAATTACACTATGAAGTATTTGATTCAATATTTTGACCATCCCCTATTTCAAGTACCAAGTTAAGCTTTGTCTTGAACCCCAATCCTAACTTACTAAATGTTTTTCCTTTAGCAAATTTTTCATGTCAACCTTCCCCCTTTCCTCATACCTTATTGGCACAAAGTCTTGGTTTAGCCCAACTCCTCAATTTTTCGATCCTAACATGTGGCATGTATTTCCTTTTACCTCCAATTGTCTAAAATTCTTTCTATTTTTTGTTGTAGTTCTCATCTACCCTCGTAGATGATCTAAAGCTTCATTAATGACCTAATTTGGCCATACAAGTACCAGATTCAATTTAATGGCATCCATAAATCATTTTAAACACAAAATTTCCCAAATCTAAAGGAGGATTGCAGTGCTCAACCCATGCCTCATTTATTGTTGTTGATCTCAACATTTGAAACACCATCTCTAGGTTATTGTCCTAATATATTTTTTGGGTGTTCTCTTTGTCCTTGCATGCTAAACCTTATGTCATTAATTTTACAGACATGGTGAGTGGACAAGGAGTGATTTGTACACTATTCTTAATGTTCATAGATCTGAAATGGGCATTTATAACTTGAAACATTTATGATGACAATAACTATGGTATTGGTGCCTCCTATAGTGGTTGAGATCATTGATTTCCAAGATTCCTAAGGAGAGGTGCACCTTTCCTTCTTCAACCCAGCTTGCAATTGGTACGCAAGCCTTATTTTTCATTTGTACAAGGATGGGAAAAGTAGTTTGGAGAAGAACATAGAAGAAAATACTTCTAGGAAGATAGGGTTTTGATTCCAGTATAGGGAAGAGACATATTTTTGTATTTTTATGATCTAGGTTCATCCCAAATTCATAATGAATTCATTATAATATTTGAGGAATGAGTTTAAAGTGTAGAATTGACCTTGGGGTCAATGCACCAATCTGTGACACAAAAAAGGTGCCACTTTACAAAAAAAACATGAAATTGCTCTTTTTGTGCACACAAAACTTGTTTTCCATTTGGCGAGTGTCTTTAAAAAAAAACCAACCCTTTTCAATGCATTTTTACAGCAACCCATGCCTTGTTCTCCTATTTTCTGCTCTCTCAAGTCATGCTCTCCAAAAGGAGATCAAATTTTACTTGCAATTCTTCATGAGGATGCCACCAAGACGTCAAAGAGGTTGAAGAGATCGAAGAGGTATGTATTTCTATTGTTTTTATTTTGAATTTGAATTAGAATGTAGATTGAAATAGGTTTTTTAAAAACACTTTGTTTAATTTCCAGGGAATCAATCTCCACCTCAAAATATTGATAATTCACAATCACCCCCTCACGAAGAGCCTCTCAAACAAGAACAACCTCAAACCCCTCTGTCAATTCGTAGGCATCCATAAGGAACCCAAGAAAATATCTTAAATCAAATTGAAAACAACAAAAGAGAGATTAAACAATTGATTCGAAGATTAACTGAGCATGTTGAAACCCACTCTTATAAGAGAGGGATTGCCAAATTGTTGAAGTCAATTGTATCACATGTAGGAGAAATGAGTGAGAAAATTATTTTTTGGTCGAATAAGAGGGATGAATTAAAATAATTTTATGCTAGTGGTATTTCATATGTAGATGTGAAAAAATAAAAAATTAGCAAAGTTGACTTGTGTGCCCTATTTACAAACCCAAGAACCAACGCACCTTTATCACATGCATGCAAGAGGTTCCCCATCCATTGGTGCCACCATGAATTAATAAAAAATAAGCTTTGGGAGTGGTGGTGGATGGTTTTTGACCAACCTCCATGCAATAACCATGAGGTACCATAGTATTTTTTAAGGAAACTCTATTGTGAGTTTATCCTCAATAAGGTTCCAAATTATTTTGACATTTTAGGCTTTCAAGGTAGAGGTGGGGGCTCCACACATGATAGACCGGGTGCACAACATAATCAACAGTTGGCACTGAGACCCTTGGCCAAACCTATGGTGGAGCATTTCATTGTTCCTTTTGTTGTGAAGGATAGTGTCAAGGTGGACATGTTAGAGTCGATTAGCTCACTCACTCAGAGCATTGTACAATGTGTGAAGCCTCTAGTAGAGCCTAATGTGGACGATACTTTTACGCTCGAAGTTGCACCCCACCATTGTCGCTCTTGCGGTGCTATTTGCATGTATGATTATCAGAGTGCTCTGATGTAGCTACATAGCCTACATCAGCTACAGAGCAAATGGTTATGACAGATGCATTGTTGAATGAAACATTCAGCATTGATACTCAGGTAAAATTCAGCAAGTTCATTTAATTTTGTTTATTAAATTCTATTTTGAAATAGAAGAATAACTAAATTAGTAGAATCAATATGATGAAAATTCAGGGTCGAAATGTTCATGATACGTGCACCATTCCTGCAGACCCTTATTTCTTTTCGGCGTTGAGTTCACAGGTATGCAACTAGTATTAAAGAAATAATTATTGCATGTGAACAGTTGAATGTTATTTGAATGATTGTCTCATACCACACTTTGGATGTCAAAAAATTTGTTGGTGGAGCTTCGAGCTCCACACCTCTCTATTCACGTCATCAAACAACTTTCACTCAGGTAAGCTTTATTTATTAATAGTGTTGTAAAACAATGCTAGCTATTTTTGGTAATTTTGTGTGTATAAATCTAAAAAATTGATGAGAAACACAAACATTGGAGGAACGTGAAGTGGAGACCGAATAAATCTAATTTGTGCAATTAAGAAATTGAAAGCTTGGAGTTGAAATTATTTATTATTTTCCATCTCAATTTTATATTATATAGTTTGATAACTTTTGAATGATTATGAAATTACTCTCATAAGAAGTATAGTTCAAGGTTGCAAGATATTTTTTTGGTAGCATGCCCATAGAACCTTAAAATTATTTTCTCTATGTGTAATGCATATTCTCTTTGGTGTCAATTCTCATATTATAGTCTCACAAAAAATATTAATAGTTTAGGTTGTAATTGATTATTTACTACTTATAGATAGTCAGTAAATAAGTCAGAGAACATACTTTATTCTCAAATGGCTATTGTTATCACCTTTCCTAGTACTCACTAGTACTATGTGCCCATGATTCCAATAATCCCTTGTCATATCCCTTGGTTTCCCTATGACCACTAGCTCTACCCACTTTCCTTGTACAAGATGTTATGGCCACATGCTAATTTTTATGATGGCAGATCATAGTGGAAAATTGTCTCTCAGATGGTTTCTTTCATGCTCATTTTTAGGCTACCTCATCCCTTCAACCAAGTTAACTCTTACCTTCCACCATCCCATAACCTATCACTTGTATCATCCTCCTCACCACAAATTTTAACCAAACATGAAGAGTATATGAAATGCAATGTGAATGAACTATGTTGTAAGGAATCTACCATGATGTCTTATTTTCCATATCTATTAGATGATGTCATGCTTGGTTGGTCTTGTGAGATCCTAAATATATTTACCATTCAACATCCATCTCATTCTTCCATTCCTATAATCACATATATTATACCACCTTCCTCCATATTTCATCTTATAGACATATCCTTACAAGAAACCTTTCCTTCCACTCATTATTGACCAAATATCTTATACATTATTTCTACACACCTCAAGTTCCCACTTCATGTCCTATATTCAAACCTTAGACACTGCCTAATTCACCTTATGTTCTAATATTCCCTCCTAATCACATCCCATTAGCATCTAATAGTTCACCTTATGTTTTATTATCCCATCCTAGCTCATCCAATTAATCTTTACTAGTCCATTCTATGTTCCATTATCCCCTCTTGATCGTTTCCCATTATCTTCTCCTAATTCACCCTATGTTCTTTTATTCCTTCCCAATCCCATCCCATTAACATTTAACAGTGCACCCTATTTTCCATGATCCCCTCCTATCCCATCCCACTATTATCTACTAGTTCATCCTATGTTTCATTATCCCCTTCTACTCCCATCTTATTGTACCCTCTATTATTTCACCCTATGTTTCGTCATCCCCTCTTGGTCTTGTCCCTTTATCCATTCTATTTTATACCATCTTTGTCCACGTTTCATCCTATATAGATAATCTTACAATAAACCTTTCCTTCCACTCATTATTGACCAAAACTCTTCTCCATTATTACTACACACCTCAAGTTCCCACTTCAAGTGCTATATTCAACCCCTAGACACCTCCTTATTCACCCTATGTTCCATTATTCCCTCCTAATCCCATCCAATTAACCTCTAATAGTTCACACTATATTTTGTTATCTCGTCTTATCCCATCCCATTAATCTCTACTAGTCCATCCTATGTTCCATTATCCCCTTCTATTCCCATCCCATTACCCTCTCTTATTTCATCCTATGATCCATTATCCCCTCTTGGTCTTGTCCCATTATCTTCCCCTAATTCAACCTATGTCCCTTTATTCCCTCCTAATCCTAACCCATTAACATCTAATAGTTTACCCTATGTTCTATGATCCCCTCTCGGACCATGCCACTAATCTCTACTAATCCATTCTATGTTTCATTATCCCCTTCACATCCCATTGTACCCTTTATTATTTCACCATATGTTCCATTATCCCTTCTATGTTATACCACATCCATCCAAATTTTATCCTATACACATACTGTTACAAGAAATATTTCCTTCCACTCATTATTGACCAACTCTCTTCTTCATTACTACTACATACCTCAACAACCAACTTCATGTGTTATATTCAAACACTAGACACATCCTAATTCATCCTATGTTCCATTATCCCCTCTTGGTCTTGTTCCATTTTCCCCTCCTATTCTCATCCCATTATCCCCTCCTCATTCACCCTATGCCCATATTCACCCTATGCACTCATCTATATCTTCACAATTGTCAACATCATCTCCCTTAAAAGCTAGGAGGACACTTACATCCACTATTTTGTATTTCTAGACAAGTAGAATATGACTGTCCATCCTGAGTACTGTGCCAACAACCACTATTATTTATCTTGCACAATGATGCATGATTTGGACTATTCTTGTGATCAAGAATAATGAGTTCACTTAAAGTCTGCAAATTTCTCACTGTCATACTTATGCTATCATGGTGACTGCAACCTTTGTTTGCATCTTACTCATGAGTTACCCTTATGCCTCTTCCCCTTATGGCCATGATCATTGTCCTTGTATCCATTTGTGTTGAACATTGGGGTGTAAGGGTGCATGTTTGTGTATATTGAGTTGGATGCCCTGTATGAAGCATGATATTTGAAAGACTATCTCAAATGAAACTTCAACCATGATATCCACACCAATACCTCTATTACAATTATGTTCAATAGAAATGTGGTCTCGTGGTGATGGAATTCCATGAAAAACTATTTTTTCATGGCATTCCATTACCATGAGATTGCATTTCTTTGAGGCATTTTTTCAAACAATTCACTGCCTTCTCTATGCTACCACATTTTTCATACATGTCTACCAAAGCATTTTATCAAATAGTTCACTGTCTTGCTGCTATGGATAAAAGCCTAAAATAGGTGCTCTTGAAAAAGCTATGGATAGGGAAAATAGTAAGCATAATAGTAAGAAATATATAGTTCAATAAGTACTCAAAATTTTATTGATTATCTCATACATTATAAGCCATGACCTGCATCACTATTCTAGTTTTTGTGATTGAATATTTTGTTGTTTTATTTTCAGATGTTGCAAGTAGAAACACCTCCAGATGTTGATAGGGAAATGGAGCATGGTGTATCTTCAACAATAGACAACTCAATGGCTCTCATAGGGGTATGAGGCAAATTAGTACAAATTTCAAATCACATTCGTTGTTATAGTTGTTTATTATTGAAAAATCAAATGATTATTGATTCATAGTTTAATTTCTATTTGGATGGTTTCTAGAGGACTTTGGCATGCTAGAGCCTGAGCATGTGGATCTTTCACTTGAGGAGAGAGATCGTTTGGTGATGATAAGTGAATATTTTGTTAAATATATCATTTTTTATAATGTAATTTCTAAATATTAATGTATTTACTTGTTATTGTAATAGGTGAAGCTTGATCTAGAACTAAATAAGAGGACATCCCTCAAATTCAAAGTAAACAAGTGTCGTACGCATTTCCATCCACCCAACCAACAAAGGCCACCTATTTGTTTCCTTCACCTAGAGGGCAATGACTTTTGATTGGGGTCCTTTGGTGTATGCCTATATGGCATTTTTGGACATATTTTGCATTGCATATACTTGACATTGTATACCTATATGGCATTCTTGTAAGCCTATATGGCTATTTTGTATATAGTTTATACTTATATCAACATATATTGATGTATGCTTGCATGTCTATTTGGTTAATACAAATCTTTTTTATTAATTGTATCCATATTTGCATTATAAATCCATGCTTCAATAGATATAAGTTATGTGTATTCAACTGTATACTTTACAACTTACATGTATACTTTGTGACTTACATGTATTCTTGTGTATACTTTGTGTGTAAGACATACTTGAAAACCCATTTATTATATTTTAATTAATTACATTATTTTGAAATAATTCAATAATTTAATATTGTTTAGAAAATAAATTATGTATGTGCTTCCTTATTTATGTGTTTTTCTTTCAATTCTAATTTGGGGCCAAGAAGTGGTCATTACTTGGCATATGAAAAGTCATGTTCAATTTTAAAAAGAGGAAGAATTAGGAGGAATAAAAGAGGATTGAGGGGGGAAAAAAAGATGGTTTTGTGCTGAGCAATAAAGGGAGATCTAGAATGTAAGGCTGGTGATTTGGTGGAGAGCAGAATTGGGATACTCTATTTTCTGCAACCTGAAGATTATGTTACAAAAGATTGAATGCAAAAGTTTCTTTACTTCGCTACTAATCCTATTTGGTTGTTTGAATTACTCAAAGTTATAAGTGGCAAAGATAGATGGAGAACAGGTACAATATTCATGTAATATTCTTAATTCCTTACCATTAGTGTAGAATCGTATTGTGTGAAATATTATCAGTTGTAACTGTCTTTATCTTGTTTTAAATTCTTATTTGTGCATGTGTACTCCGAGCGATGTCGAACCCAAAGGGTTTAATAGAATAACGGAACAACAGATGCAAATGCAAAGCAACAGGATTGAATAGTCATGTAGAGCAGAAATAATGCTCATCATACTCCTAAATGCTCATGGAGTTTCTTGCCAGGTCTTCAATAGATTAATTAACTGTTGATTAGAATTTAATCATGCACATGTTTGTAGCTGACAAGAATCAACTCAAAGTGGGAAAATGGCTTACCACAACTTATCCAATGACCACCTGAGAACAATGCATTCTTGGCCGCTATCTCTTTGCTATCTCTTTAGCATATAATTAATTTCTTTGGTCTTGAGCATGACTCCAGATAAGTGTGGGTAATTTGTTTTGTATTGATTTTAAATTGAAAACTTAACCATCAAAGCATTCTTTCAATTTTTAGAGATTGACTATTTCTAAAATTTCTTATTATCCATTGTGCCAAGTAACTTCATCTTTCACCTAAGGCCTTGAAACAAGTAATGTTTGTGTAAGGTCCTTATATGACTAGATTTTATGTTTTTCCTTAAATTTGAAACCAATCAATCTCCTTGATTCAATCGGTACCTTCTATCCAGCTTCAATGCCTACATTTCTTGTGTTAAATTCTTATTTCAGTAGAGAAAAGCCAGTTATTATTTGGTAAAAGATTTATTCCTTTTTCTTTTATTCCTTATAGGCGCTGCTTTATAATTTTCTTGTTGGGAAAATCACCTAGGTTGGCAAGTGAATCCTAGTATTTTCATGAAATTTATCTGCGTGAAATGCATTATTGCTAAACTATTTCCAACATTGACTAATTGATTCGATCTATTTAATCGTAAACTCCCTTGTGTCATGGACGAGGGGTGAATTTTTAGTAAAAGGCTTGCATCTATCATGGAGTTTGCATCTATCATGGAGTTCACCTTAGTAATTAAATCATTATAAGACTTGCAGATCATCTCTTAATGGTTTCCTCTACCAATGTCGCTACTTCAAATTTTTTTGATTATTCTTATCATTCTTCTAGTTACATTGTTTTGTTGCATCTATCGATAGTTAAATGATATATGCATTTTTTGTGTCTTCACCATCAATCAATGTTGATCATAACCTTACTCTTATCCTTTCATCATAAATAGAAACTCCATTATTGCTACTTAGATTTTCTTTGATAATCTAACTCATTAGGAAAACAATCTTGTGTATCCATGATATGTGCTTCAATTATAAAAGGAGAAGTGACAGCTCAAAATGAATTAATGGACTATGCAGATCATTTTGGTTTGGCAATAAATGGTCGATTAATCACTCTTCCATTGTGGACACTAGTTTGTCTTCCACGATGCAGGAGGAAATCTGGTCTTTCGCCTGCATTGCATTATCTTAAATGTTTGACCATAGCCCCATTGCAAATGCCTTGTAAAATCTTTTGCTAAGACGTACCACAAAACCTTCCTTCCCATTCGAAGTAAGTAGTTCAAACTATTGGAAGAAATAAGTGAAGTGCAGAATGGAGGTGGTTGTAGGGCCTGTAAAGTATTCGGCATTAATATAAGCAAGTAGCCATCAAGTGCAGAAGAATTGCAAAAGAGGGTTTCATATGAGAAGCAAAAGCAAAAACAAAAGTAGAATGAGGATATCTTCCTTATACGATGATTTTGCAAAGTTTGGCATATAGGGAGTTCATAAACATACCTACATGCACCCTTTTCCTGTAGAGGATAAATTTAGAAATATGATAGCAATTGATGGAAAAAAAACACTTCGTATTGAGGCATTTCAATCTTCAAAAATTTGGTTCCTACGAATTTTGCTAATTGATGGAAATGATTTAATGAAGTTTTTCAATGTTTCATAACTGACAAGTTATCAATCATGTTTTCTCTCTTTTATATTCAAGATGCATTTGCAGTTTGAATGAGGATTCACGGTCGATTTTCTCCAAAGGCCTTTGTTTCCTGAATAGATGGCAACAAAAACCTGAAGGAGGTATTTATGATTTGATTTGATTATATCATAGTTAAGTGTAGATTGAATGGTTAATTAAGAAATGTTTTCATGAAGAAAATTAAGGAAATATGAAGTAGATCATTTCATCTAAAGTTTCAAATGAAAGGTTATTTAAATTAGAGTTGTTCAAGAGAGTTAACAAATTTATGATTTATGGCTTAAACTATTCAGAGAAATATAGGCTTGTAGTAATTAATCAATCAAACACTTCCATAAAATGCCTTCAATATATACTATGAGAAAATAAGTTTTAGTGATCAAATATGTTTGATGATATGAATTTTAAGAAATAGGAGTCAATCTCTTCTCTTGTGGGTTAATTAGTTTGTTATCATTTTACCGAGGATTTTTTTTTTGTGGAAGCAAGAAATTTAAACGTCAATAAGAGAAAGTCCTTGGTATATCAAATATTGGCATTATCTCATATACATCTAGTGGAGGTAAGGAAGAATGGGTTATGGTAGAGGTGCTAAACCTTGATGTTTGATGATAAAGTCTTATATTGAATGTTATGATTATCAAATGGTGTATTTAAATTTGATAATATCAGGGATGTGTATATTAAGTGGTTCACTGATTTAGATATATTTTGATGAATTCCCTGGGAATTAAAGTATATAGTCAACCTTATGGTTGCAAGTTTAGTCTTCTCAAACTACGAAGTCTATGTGCCACGCATACATAGGCAAGGCCATTATGATCCCTTGATACATTAGGTCGGCCCCCTCATGGCCTTAGGCTTATCATTTTATGTGATTGATATTAGTTTTGTGTATTTAGTGAATAAGAAAAACTAATGTTTATATGTAGTGTGCAAGTTCAAATTTGATAATTGTGGAGGTCACCAAAACTGAGAAAGTATTTTTCCACCTTGCAAAAGGATGATCTTTAGACATTTACTGTGAATATGTATATTGTATAAGAAGCATTGTATCTTGTAACTTTTTTTACGTTTGATTTTGGTTGTAAATTAATTAAAACAAATTTTAATTTCCTCTTGCAATCATATTATATTTTCATTATATTTGAATAATTTAGTGATTTTTTGTTATTAATTGTTATTTTCTTGAGTGGGCATTACTTAGGTATCAGAGCACCAGGTTGCCACACTTGGGAGCTTTGGGGAAATGTTGAACTTATTTCACTGGTGTGGAATATGGTTGATTTACATTTGAATATGATAGTAGAAATGATTAAAATGACTTCGGTCATAAGATGTTTTAAAGCACTAATGTGCTATGAGAAGAAATGCAAATATTTTTAATAGAAGGGAAAAGTGAAAGAGTTGTCATTTTCTCTAACTGAATCTTTCTAGAGTTAAGGTTGTTGTGAATATACAAGATTGATTGAAAAGTGGAAGGCTGAAAGGCTAATGAGTTAATTCAGGAATGAACGATCAAGATTCTTGGAAAGAACAGGAAGAGTTGGAGGGTAAAAGCTGAAGAAGATTGAAAAAAAGATTTGAATATGGAGAAAAGAGGTAAGAAATTTATTGTGTATTTTGTTGTTTATTTTAGATTATTAATGGATTCAATGATTTGATATGATGCTAACATCATGTTTTGTGTGAGCCTTGCTCTGTATGAGCCATTACTTGCTTTGTGTGAGCCATTATTTTCTCTATGTGAGCCATTATAAGCTTTGTGTGAGCTATTGGGAGATGGTGTGCTCTGTGTGAGCTATTGAATGGTGACAAGGGAGCTAAAAATGTGATAAGGGAGTTTTCTAAACCTTGATTACTCATAACTATTGAATGGTATAACTGCATAAATTTTTTGGTCTATATCTTTTGTGGTATATGTTGGAGCTCCATGTGGTTTGAGACCACCACATTCCCCTCCTCCCCTAAGGTGGCTCATTTGAAGTCACGTAGTAATTGAGATGTTTAGTTTTGTGAGAAGATTTCAAATTTTTATTTTCTTATTTGTTTAGAGAGCCAGCAGTTTGAAGATTTATTAAGATATTTGGTTGCTTATTGTCCTTTTTCCTCAAGGACTATTCTATTAAGGATTTTGGTTTCGATTTAAACTATTGCTTTTCTATTAATTTTTTTTTATATGAAGTTTTATTTATTGATTTTTTATTTTATTTGAAATCTTTATTCATTGGAAACTTCTATATTTTGAGGCTTTATTGTTGTTGGCTTGAGTGAAGTAATGTGAATTGTGTATATTTTCCTGGAAGGTTGTAAAGGGGAGAGACGCCTTGGGGAATTTATATCATGAAATTATGTAAGGTCTAATTTATGGCATATTGTTATATTTGGCACTAATCATTTCAATCTCAATAAAAGTATATATGATGAATGAAATTGATACTTGTGATGTTTAAATTGTAAGAGAATATATATTGCAATGAAATTGATTATCAGTAATTTACACTTCTATTATAAGTAATGAAAAAAAAATCTTGTATAAGCATTGTTATGTTGGTTGGATGCTCTATGTGAGCTATGGTTGCTCTATGTGAGCTATTATCAGGTTTATTGGAAACTACTGTGGTATGGGATAATTGAAATTTATTTATTTATTTATTTGAAATAAATGTATGGTTGTGAGTTGCTAAAGGAAGAAGGTAAGAAAATCAATTGTATTTCTATTTTATATGACTTCATGATTGAGATGAATGTATACCAAGTAAATTTTAGAAGGAAATCTCTTTGTTTTCATTTTCCAAGAATGAAGAATTCTTATATGAGCATTGTTATGTTGCCTAAAATTGATGTTATGATGATATGTGAAGTGATAACGGTTTGAGTGTTTGAGAGATTATTGAAGTTGATGCTTCTGGGAGTTATTGATTTTATTGTAAATGTGAAATTGATTCTTGAAAAATGAATTTATAAGCTGTTTAATTTGTTTCACACCAAGAAATTGTTTATCTTTAAATGCTCAGAGGGTGGATTCAATTGGTCGAATCCTAAGGTTGGGTGGTGAGCAAATTGGGAATTGTTACTGATTTTGTGGTTGCAGATCATGTGAGCTAACTCTGGTTGAATGTGTTGAAGATAAGAAATGTTCATTTCTCTGAATGACTTCCAGGAGGAAGTCCATGCTTGGGGGGGAGAATGTAAGACATACTTGAAAACCCATTTATTATAGTTTAATTAAGTACATTATTTTGAAATAATGCAATAATTTAATATTTTTTAGAAAATAAATTATGTATGTGCTTCCTTATTTATGTGTTTTTCTTTAAATTATAATTTGGGGCCAAGAAGTGGTTGTTACTTGGCATATGAAAAGTCATGTTCAGTTTTAAAAAGAGGAAGAATTGGGAGAAATTAAAGAGGATTGAGGGAAAAAAAGATGGTTTTGTGCTAAGCAATAAAGGGAGATCTAGAACGTAAGGCTGGTGTTTTGGTCGAGAGCTAAACTGGGCTACTCTATTTTGTGCAACCTGAAGATTATGTTACAAAAGATTGAATGCAAAGTTTGCTTTACTTCGCTACTAATCCTATCTGGTTGTTTGAATTACTCAAAGTTATAAGTGGCAAAGGTAGACAGAGAATGATATTCATGTAATATCCTTAATTCCTTACCATTTGTGTAGAATCGTATTGTGTGAAAGATTATTGGTTGTAACAATCTTTATCTTGTTTTAAATTTGTATTTGTGCCTACGTACTCTGAGCGATGCCAAACCCAAAGGGTTTAATAGAATAATGGAACAGCAGATGCAAATGCAAAGCAACAGGATTGAATAGTCATGTAGAGAAAAAATAATGCTCATCAAACTCCTAAATGCTCATGGAGTCTCTTGTCAGGTCTTCAATAGATTAATTAACTATTGATTAGAATTTAATCATGCACATGTTTGTAGCTGACAAGAATCAATTCGAGGTGGGAAAATGGCTTACCACGGCTTATCCAATGACCACCTGACAGCAATGCATTCTTGGCTGCTATATCTTTACTATCTCTTTAGCATATAATTAATTTCTTTGGTATTGAGCATGACTCCAGAGAAGTGTGGGTAATTTGTTTTGTATTGATTTTAAATTGAAAACTTAACCGTCAAAGCATTCTTTTGGTTTTTAGAGATTGATTGTTTCTAAAATTTCTTGTTATCCGTTGTGCCAAGTAACTTCATCTTTCACCTGAAGCCTTGAAACAAGTAATATTTGTGCAAGGTCCTTATATGACCAAATTTTATGGTTTTCCTTAAATTTGCAACCAATCAATGTCCTTGATTCAAGCAGTACCTTCTATCCAGCTTCAATGCCTATGTTTCTTGTGTTAAATTCTTATTTCAGTAGAGAAAAGTCAGTTATTATTTGGTAATTGATTTATTCCTTGTTCTTTTATTCCTTATAGGTGTTGCTTTGTAATTTTCTTGTTGGGAAACTTCCCTAGGCTGGCAAGCGAATCCTAGTATTTTCATGAAATTTATCTGCGTGAAATGCGTTATTGCTAAACCATTTCTAACATTGACTAATTGATTCGAGCTATTTAATTGTAAATGCCCTTGTGTCATGGACGGGGGGTGAATTTTTAGTAAAAGTCTTGCATCTATCATGGAGTTTGCATCTATCATGGAGGTCGCCTTAGCAATTAAATCATTATAAGGCTTGCAAATCATCTCTTAATTGTTTCCTCTACCAATGTCACTACTTTAAATTTGTTTGATTATTCTTATCATTCTTCTAGTTACATGGTTATGTTGCATCTATCGATCGTTAAATGATATGTGCATTTTTTGTGTCTTCACCATTAATCAATGTTGATCATAACCTTACTCTTATCCTTTCATCATAAATAGAAACTCCAATATTGCTACTCAAATTTTCTTTGATAATATAACTCATTAGGAAAATAATCTTGTATATCCATGATATGCGCTTCAATTATAAAAGGAGAAGTGACAACTCAAAATGCATTAATGGACTGCATAGATCATTTTATTTTGGCAATAAACTAATTGGTCGATTAATCACTCTTCCATCGTGGACACTAGTCTGTCTTCCACGATGTAGGAGGAAATCTGGTCTTTCACCTGCATTACATTATCTTAAGTGTTTGACCATAGCCCCATTGCAAATGCCTTATAAAATCTTTTGCTAAGATGTACTGCAAAACTTCCTTTCACATTCAAAGTAAGTAGTTCAAACTATTGGAAGAAATAAGTGAAGTGCAGAATAGAGGTGGTTGTAGGCCTATAAAGTATTTGGCATTAATATAAGCAAGTAGCTAGCAAGTGCAAAAGAATTGCAACAGAGGGTTTCATATGAGAAGAAAAAGCAAAAACAAAAGCAGAATGAGGATATCTTCCTTATATGATAACTTTGCAGAGTTTGGCATATAGGGAGCTCATAAACATACCTACATTCACCCTTTTCCTGTAGAGGATAAATTTAGAAATATGATAGCAATTGATGGAAAAACAACACTTCGTATTGAGGCATTTCAATCTTCAAAAATTTGGTTCCTACAAAGTTTTCTAATTGATGGAAATGATTTAATGAAGTGTTTTGATGTTTCATAACTGGTAGGCTATCAATCATGTTATCTCTCTTTTATATTTGGGACGCATCTACAATTTGAATGAGGATTCACGGTCGATTTTCTCCAAAGGCCTTTGTTTCCTGAATAGATGGCAACAAAAACCTGAAGGAGGTATTTATGATTTGATTGGATTATATCATAGTTAAGTGTAGATTGAATGGTTAATTAAGAAATATTTTCATGAAGCAAATTAAGGAAATATGAAGTAGATCATTTCATCTAAAACTTTGAATGAAAGGTTATTTAAATTATAGTTCAAGAGAGCTAACAAATTTATAATTTATGGCTTAAACTATTCAGAGAAATGTAGGCTTGTAGTAATTAATCAATCAAACACTTCCATAAAATGCCTTCAATATATACTATGAGAAAATAAGTTTTAGTGATCAAATATGTTTGATGATATGAATTTTAAGAAATAGGAGTCAATCTCTTCTCTTGTGGGTTAATTAGTTTGTTATCATTTTACCGAGGATTTTTTGTGGAAGAAAGAAATTCAAACGTCAATAAGAGAATTTCCTTGGTATATCAAATATTGGCATTATCTCATATACATCTAGTGGAGGTAAGGAAGAATGGGTTATAGTAGAGGTGCTAAACCTTGGTGTTTGATGATAAAGTCTTATATTGAATGTTATGATTATCAAATGGTGTATTTAAATTTGATAATATCAGGGATGTGTATATTAAGTGGTTCACTGATTTAGATATATTTTGATGAATTCCCTGGGTGTTAAAGTATATAGTCAACTAATGGTTGCAAGTTTAGTCTTCTCGAAATATGAAGTCTTTGTACCACACATATGTAGGCAAGGCCATTATGAGTCCCCGAGACATTAGGTTGGCCCCCTCAGGGCCTTAGGCTTATCATTTTATGAAATTTATATTAGTTTTGTGTATTTCGTAAATAAGTAGAACTAATGTTTATATGCAGTGTGCAAGTTCAGATTTGATAATTGTGGAGGTTACAAGAACTGAGAAAGTATTTTTCCACCTTGCGAAAGGATGATCTTTAGACGTTTATTGCAAATATGTATATTGTATAAGAAGCATTGTATCTTGTAAAAAAAATTACGTTTGATTTTGGTTGTAAATTAATTAAAATAAATTTTAATTTCCTCTTGCAATCATATTATATTTTCATTATATCTAAATAATTTAGTGAAATTTTGTTATTAATTGTTATTTTCTTGAGTGGGCATTACATTGTAACTTACATGTTTTCCTGTGTATACTTTGTGTAGACACCTAAAATTGTCCTAGCCTGTGAACTAGCATAATTGAATAACATTACATTATTTAATTAATTCACTTTTTCATCATTTTTGACTAATTAAATAAATTCCATTTATTTAATAAAGTCCTAAAACCCTATTTCTATTATTAATTGAATAATACGACATTATTTAATTAATTCATGTTTCATCATTTTGATCAATTAAATAAATTACATTTATTTAATAAAGTCCTAATCTAACTTTATTTTATCTTGATTAGCTAAATAACGTCAATTATTTAATTATGTCGCTAAATAACTTTATTCCCTTAAGTCAATTGAATTATTAAATCATAATAATTTAATTAACTCACTTTCCCTCCAAATTTGAATAATTTGAACAAACTATTCAAAACATCATAAAATTTCAAATCAAACTGTAGACACTGAAAAATGCCTTGAAGGATATAATGCACTCGAATCAGGTATACTAACATCATTTCCTCCTAAAACCCATCATCTTTTCGCTTAATTGATTAAATTAGCCTAGCTATTTAATTTAATTATGGCATTTGCATCTATTAACCTAATTAATGTAATCGGGCTAATTCACACCCTTTCATGCTAACATTTTGTCCTATTAAATTGAATAAATTTAATTATTTAATTTAAGTCCCTAAGTCTTCTTATTTAATTAAATAAGGTTCCCTGAGTTATTTAATTAAATATCATTCCACTTTCCCCTTCATTAAATCACTTTATTTAATGACTATCATCTAATTCCCCTTAATTGTAGAATTAAACCTTTGTTTAATTATCAATTACAGTAACTAATAAATCTAATTCCCCCCACTTGCAAGGGAATATTCCTCTTTTGTACATTTCTGCAAAAGGAATATTCCTTCCCCTTTTGCACATTAAAACTTTGTTTTAATTTGCTAAATATCTATTTCCCTCGCCCATGAAAATATTTCAAAGAATATTTTATTTCTTCACTCATTTGAAAAAGGGAATATTCTCCCTTCTAATAAACTTACAAGACTTCATGTGCAAGTTAACTTACAAGACTTCTTGTGCAAGTTTTGAGTGTGTTTGTTTGAAAGAATATCAACCATTAATTCTTTCCTTGATCCATGTCATCATTAATTCTCATCCATTGATGAGAATCCATGATCCATGTTTCATATTTCCTTCATCCTTGAGCATTGATTAACCTTTTAATCTCAACCCTTCATTTCTCATTTGTCCTCCTATAAATAGGTCACTATTTGGAGACAAACGGATCCATCTTTTAACAACAAATTCATGTTGTTCAAATCGCTTGCACTTGCACTCATATTTAGCACATATTTAGCATCTTTTTAGTTTAATTTCTTGCATCATATTAATTTAGCTTCCATTAATGGCTTCCATAATAACATAAATGCATCCATTTAGTATATTGTGTAATTAGGGTTTCAATCTGTTTAGCTTAAACTTCATTTAGATTAGCTTTTCATACATCCATATCGATCATCTTAAGCATAAGTCATATTAAATTAGCTTGCATCATGTTCATTTAGCTTTAAATCATTTTTTCATACACATCTATCATTGGTTTTGTCGATTCTCTTCAATAGAATCAATCGAAACAGGCTCATTATCCACGGGATTGGGAAAGAGTCACCATTCCACATCAATACAACACCACTCCCCCAATAGGATAAGTTTCAATGGATTAGAATAGGTGTTTCTAAAGCTTTCATAGTTTAATATGTTAAGTTTTAATGGATTCCTAGTTTAATTTTGTTGATTTATCTTATTAGACTGATGTTTAATGGCACAATTACACTTTGAATCCTCATGGACCAAGTGTAGTTGGCCCATACTAATTCGTCGGTCACATTTTGGTGCTAGAAGGAGAGCTTTACTAACTTTTTTTGATGAATTTATCTTAAGTTTATGTGAGTTGCAGGTTTCTAGGATAGAGCGGCATTTTTTGAAGCTACAACGATGCTATTTTTTACCAGAGCGATGCTATTCTTCACCAGAGCAACACCATTGCAAAGGCATCACAGTAATTGAAAAAATCATCGCAATAATTACAAGGGCGTCACAATAATTGAAAAAAATTCCACAATTCACAAAGGCGTCGCTATATTTCTATAGTGACGTTATTGATTTTTTTCTTTTACAATCTATCTTAAAATGGTCATATCTTGGTCATACGGAGGTCTTTTTCGAAGCATTATTTTAAAAATGGGGTAGAATTTCATGCTCTACACAATGGTGTATAGGAGTGAATTTGCACCCCTTACACAAATTCCTCTTTTACACATCCTCGGCTTAGAAAACCAAATCCGAAGTAAAAATTTCACATCAGTTGGTTGACTTCCTTCCACTTGGCATCTATCCTTTGTGTCAATAGAAGAATATTTGTCGGGAACGAGTGCGAGACGTGCAAATATCCACACGGTGTGCTTACATACCTAACGGATTTCTATGTTTGAAGTTGGCAGAAGCGTTACACTTCCTATTGTGAACGATTTGTAAGGTCCCTCTTCGATCAACTGACCCCGAAAATAGTAGATTCTTCCCTCTTCTCCTTCAAATTCATCCAATCTTCATTCAACTCATCTCTCTTGGCATTCTCAAGCATTCTTAGCCTTCACTTCACTCTCAATAGCACTTCAGCACTCCATTACAGCAGCAACAACACTCCATCAACTCCATAAAGCAAGTTTGAAGCAAACCATTATAGCGTGGGCTTGAGGTTTTTTGAGACCTCCTTTCATCATGGTCGAGGATGTGGTGATTGTTCAAGCCTTCTTTCTCCTCCATTGGTTAGTGATCTCTTGGTGGAGGTGGTAACATTTCTCTCATCTCCTTTACGATTTGGTTGAGTAGCTTTTTACTATTTTGCAGTGTTATTTGCATTCCTTCCTTCTTTACTTCTTTATCATATATTTCTCTATCATTGAGCTATTTGGTTGTACGTGGAGGTGGAAACACCAAAATGGGGGTCCGACTAAGGTAGGCCCCTATACAGACCCAATAAATTTCCCCTTTCTTGTGTGTAGGTGGACGTGCTTTTGGAGCTAGCTGGCGAATTGGCGCCTTGGTGAGATTATCTTCATCATTTTAGCTCTCATCTATTTGCTTTACCACATTCATTTGTATTTCTCATACTTTATTAAAAAAAAATTCTCATTTAGGAGTCATTAGCTAGGTCGTCAGCTTGTTTTCTAGCGGTTCATATTGTATTCTTTTTCCTCTAGTCGTATGGATGCTAGTGCACCTAAGAGATGATAGTGCACCACGCTGTCATCCCAAAACTGCACTTTCATCCTCGGGCAAAGAGCTACCTGAGGTACAATATTGAACCCAAAAACTAGCTCGCCTAGCCTAAATTTGGGTTTCAATTCTGCAAAGTGATCGAAGGGAATTATAGTCCACATCATTCTCGTCCCTCATTTCAAAACATCCCTTTAGAGTGAGGTAAGTTAGGGCAGCCTCTCACTCTCGACTCTCCGTGACCTAGGGCCTTGACATGGTTGGTCCCCTCTCTTACATTTTTGGTGAACCCGACATGAACCATTTTGGTTTCATCTTGAAATATTGAAAGCTCTTTTCCTCATGTTCTAGGAGTGTTGTATGTGTGAGCGTTGTGGTGCTTCTCACCTCACAACCAACCTGTGACTCCTAGTAGGCGTAGTTGGAAGTTTCTGAAAGTGTTGTGCAACGAAACCTTAATTGGGTCACTATCCTATCTTGCAACCTTTGGGGGGCTTTGTGAGAGTGTCATTTAGTGCATCTGATGGCCTCTTTCCTGCATCAACCTATCTCCTTTGTGCAACCTGTGAGCAATGGTATTGGTTTAACCTTCACCTCACAAGATCTGTCGATGGGCTTTAATAGAGAACCCTCTCCCCTCTACATCCCTGCGCAAATCAACAAAAACACTGGAGCAAGTGTTCTCGTTGATCTAACATATCAAGTAAATAGCATAACTGAGGAGATCATGTTAATCAACTTTCTGCATAAGAATGGGTACAATTCCCCTGTGAGCACCATCTGCACACACGACGAACTTTTTGTACCTCCTCTGGGTAGTATTGTCTTATTGGTTTTGGTTGGACCTAAATCCGTGAATCTTTTGTTCAACATAATCCTGGGATCCGAGCTCTTTAGAGTGAAGCTGGGTATCCCCTAGTTAGTAGCTATGAATGTTGTACCCTCGGTTGTGCATAAATGTCTAATGTTTATCCACGAGGGTTCCATGCATGTGATTCATGACACCAGGTATAAACCGTCAGTTGCTCATGGTAGTTACTCCCTGGATTACTCTTGGCCTACGCCCGTTGGTCCTCTTCCACCTAGGAAGGACCTCTTGTACCAAACCTATCAAAATTACAAGAGAGGGCACTTAATACCGAGAGTGAGATACCCTCCATCGCCTTATGTTGTTTCACATAGGGCTTGATTAAAATTTGACAATGATGCTACCAAGGCACGTAGAAGGGAAGAAAAGAAGTGGTCCTAAGATCCTCCTTCTTCCTCTTCTGCTATTCAGTCTGACGCTCCTTCTCACCCTATTGTGGCACCATCAAATTTTGTTCCACATCTATAAGAGAATCCTATGGTGCCCGCTTGGCAAAAGCCAAAGCGTCCCACATTTGAGCTTCTTGTTCTACCCACAGAGCCTAGGCCCATTCAGTATGGAAAGAAGAAAGGTCCTTGTGGGGAATCTTCTATGTCTCGGCCTCTGCGGCCTCCTACCACTTTTTCTCCCAAGGTAGTAAACGGGAAGAGGCCCATTGCTGAGGCATTAGAGGTGACTCCCCCCACTGCTTCTCAACTTATTCCTTTTGCTCTTGTTTAGGAGCCCATCCCTCCATTGGAAATAGTTGTTGTGGACACTCCCATGGCTAATAAATTTTGGGAATAGGATGCCATTTAATTGCATTCTAGTCATATTTCATGTATCTCCTAATTCCTTGGAATGTGTTTCACAACACTAGGATTAGGAAGGGATTAATTTGGAATGAAATAAACATATAATTTGACAATTGTAGTTATTACTAAGTGTTAGGAGCATGTGGGGATGCCTTGGGATATCTCCTACAAAATAGGAGCATATGGGTGCACACATGGGAGGTGGGGATCTACCTCAGTTCAGTTAACTAGTTGGTGAATTGAGTATACTTCAGCTATGCATCAAAGGTTCCTACAAAATAGGGTTTTGGATTTATGCATGTTGAGATCCTAGAAAATAGGGGTTGAATTTTAGTTCAATTCAGTTTAGTTCAGTTTCAATTTCAGTTTAGTTTCAATTTCAGTTCAGTTCAGTTTAGTTTAGTTTAGTTCAGTTTCAATTGTCTTCAATTGCATGTTAGTTAATCTCAGTTAACTTGGTTTGCATGGACAGATAACAAGTAGCTACATTCAGTTAATAGATGGAGGATCAATCATGTGTGTTGATTTGCATGAGTTGGTGTTAGATATGTTTCAATTAGCAAATATTAACTTGGGCTCACTTTGGGCGCCCAAGTTGGGATCTTTGAGTTACAACTAATGCATGGTGAAGATATTTCCAATGTTGAGTTAAGTGGGTCCTATTTTGGACGCCTTCCTTGAGGATGAGCTTGTTGGAGATATTTTTGATGACTACGAGGTTAACACTCCAGTGTTGGGTGCCAACTTTGAGGAGGACTCCTGTTTGACTTTGTCTTGCATATGTGAACTCAACTTGGCACCTCTAGGCATGGATTTTCTCAAGAGGCTTTGTAATTATATATTTGATAACTCTTATGAGTTTGTAAGCAAGTATATTGTCTATTATTGCAGCAATTGTGTGATAAAATGTTGCAGGTTGTGAATAAGAAAGGTTGAAGAACAAGGAAGCATATCAAGGAGAATTGAATCAGTATTATTGTAACATATTCAAAGGTTGAATAAAACAAGCAAGATCAAATTCTTGGTGGAGTTTTTTGAGTTTTTTCCCGAAAGGGTTTCTCGACGTACATGCAATGTTCTTTCTATTCTATCTTATATGTCTTCTATCAATCTTCTGTCTATTTTCTACAACATTAAAATTGATCTAATTCAAGATTAATCATTCACAAGGATTGTGACAAAGAATGCTAAAATTGAATCAACAGTTACATAGGATGTATATATTTTAAGCTATTTTTACTACATGATTTACCTTCATTTTCAACAAGCAAGATCCTTTTGTCCCTTCATAGCCTCTGGTCTCTGGTTCTAAGAGTTGCAAAAACTGCCTTGCGCACATGCGCAAGCACTGACAAAAGGCTCTTGTGGCTAAGCAGGTCGCCTTACAGAGGAAGGAAGAGGAGATTACCACCCCTACTTCATGGCCTCCTGATGCATCCTCCTCTCTCCTCCCCTCTACTTCTGTCCAATCTAGTTCAATCTCACTTTTGGCTTCCGCTGTGAGTACGAATGTGCCTGACACCAAGAAGGTGCAGGTGTTCATTGCTCCTTTGGCGAAGTCACCCTTGTTGATGTCCCTTCCAAATTTCCCTCCTTTCCCAAAATTAATGGATTTGTCGAACACTTTGGTGGTATCTGTTGCGGTTTTCTCCTCCTCCTCTTCCTCTGCACCTCTTGCCTCATCTGTGGGAATTTTACATCCCCCGACAGAGCAGAAGGTAGAAGGAGGCCCTTCCAACAATGGAGGGTGTAAGAGGATCCCACCTTCTTTGAAAGGTGGTTCTGTGTTGGCTTGTTCCATCCTAGTGATGGAACCAACCCCAGCTTCCCCTGAGTTCATCACCTCTCTCGAGTCACTCGGTGATCCTAGCAGTGAATCTTGGGTGCAGCCTTCTCCATCTGTTGAGGTACAACATGGCACTCCAGTGAAGTGCATGTTTAACTCTCTAGATGAAGTTTTGGCCTTATCAGTGATCTTCACGAAATCGTTGACCATAGCTCCATAAGAGCCTAGTGGAGGAGACCTTGCGGGGCCTTCTTCCTTAACCCTTGTTGTGGGGGGGTCAGAAGCTCCTCCTCTTAACATCTCACCACTACAAGCTTGTTTTCCTTCCGCTTATGAAGATCTATATTGGTAAGCAAACGACCTCTTAGTTGATTAGTGTTAGGGGGAGGCCTCTTTATCTTTAGATTAGATGTGTGTGTGTGTGTTGTGATGTGTTCCTGGATGACCCTTGTCACCCTTGTTGGTGCTTGGATACATGCATGGTTTTGTGTCATAAACCTTCTTCTATTTGTATCATCATTCTTCCATATTTGTAATTGATTTTTGGTAAATTAGGGATGATGCAAAGCATTGGGGGAATTTAGGTTCCCTTCCATGTTGACCCAATTTTCTATTTTCACTTTGTTTTCCATGCATTCTTCCTGATCTAGTGGGGATTGATGATCTTTCACCTTGCACCATGATTACCTATTATCTATATAAACATGAGCAGATTTGACCCCACGAAACCAGATCCCCCTATGCCCTTTGTTTGTGATCACCTCTTTTTCATTCTTTTCTTTTATCTTTCTCTCTTCTTTGCTTGAGTTGTCCCTTTCATGTGTGACAACACCACTACTTTTATTTTCAAAAAAAATATTCATTGCTAATGAATCTTTTCTCGAGAATCCTTGCAAACTTGTTCAAGAATGGCATTCTCAAATTGGACCCCTAACAGAGCGTGTTTCCTTCATCATGGGTTCGTAAAGAAAGAACTTGAGAACCTTTCCTTCGAGGTGGAATTAGCTTTGACCTTACCCTCGCAAGGGGGCATCTTCTTCCTTTCGAATTCCTTGATGAAGTGAACATTTTTCAAAAGGATTCCTTGATGATGAATCGATTTGAAAAGCAACATCTCTTCCAAACTTTCAAAACAACGCGTCCCTTGAGTGGACCCCTTCTTCACGTCGGGTTCCTGAGGGACCACTTTGAAATATTTCCAACTTGTTGACGGTCTACATGACTGTCTACTTACTTTCCTACATGGCCACTTTCATACATGTTCTATCTATGGGTAGACATGTCACTTTGCAGGTGTGCCTATAAAGCCACTTTCTGGCTCTACAGAGTCTCCTTTCTGGGTTTCCTCCATGTGAGAGATCATGGGGGATACCTCCTTCCAGATCTATGTGCTTGTAAGGAACTTTCTCTGAGCTTCCTCCATGCAAGAGATCTTGGGGGTCACTCCCTTGCATGTCTACAGGTCTGTAAGGTACAGGCACTTTTTTGGGTTTCCTTCATGTGAGAGATCTTGGAGGACACCTTCCTTGCAGGTCCACAGGTCTATAAGGCATTTTTTCTAGGTTTCCTTCATGTGAGAGATCTTGGAGGACACCTTCCTTGCAGTTCTATAGGCCTATGAGGTGTTTATTTCTTAGGGCTTCCTTCATGTGAGAGATCTTGGGGGTTGCCTCCTTACAGTTTGCAGGCCTGTAAGACGCTTTCATTCTCTAGCTTCATAGTTTTGTGGAGCTATGGAGTCCTTTGCCTACCCTGTGCTTTTGAGCTCACCAGATTGTGGTTTGCTTCCTCAACAGTTCAGGTATACATTTATAACCCTACTAACTCTTCAATCTACTTTACTGAAACACTCATCAGTATTCGTGCTCGCTAAAGTGGGGAAAAATGTATAGGAGCGAATTTGCACCCCTTATGCAAATTCCCCTTTAACACATCCTCACCCTAGAAAACCAAATCTGAAGTCAAAATTCCACATTAGTTGGTTGACTTCCTTCCACTTGGCATATGTCCTTTGTGTCAGTAGAAGAATATTTTTGGGGACGCGCACGTGACATGCAGACATCCACACGGTGTGCTTACGTCCCTAATGGATTCTTGCATCTAAAGTTGGAAGAAGTGTTACACTTCCTATTGGGAACGATTTGTAACGTCCCTCCTCAACCAACCAACCCCAAAAATGGTAGATTCTTCCCTCTTCTCCTTCAAATTCATCCATTCTTCATTCAACTCATCTCTCTTGGCATTCTCAACCTTCACTTCACTCTCAACAACACTTCAACACTCCATTACAGCAGCAACAACACTTCATCAACTCCGTAAAGCAAGTGTGAAGAAAACTATTGCAGCGTGGGCTTGAGGTTTTATGAGACCTCCTTTCATGGTCTAGGTGTTTTTCAATTTTGGTGGAGTTAAATTTTCCATTTTTGCACCTAAATTCAAATCACATTACAACTTGGTCTAGGTTGAAGGGTTTTAATGCTTAATAATTTATCTAACCCTAACATCTTCTATTTTTTTATTTCATCTCACATTTGGAACATGGATTGCAGGTTTGAAGAGGACCATGGAGCATTTAATTGAAGAAAAAGGCATTTAAAACTTATTATAACAAGTTTTTTTACACTTATAAGGCAATTATAACCCATTTATGATGTTTTTTATTTCATGTTTTAGGACCAAACTAGATTTATTTTGGGCTTTAAAATGAACGCTCAATTTGGTTAAAATTGAACCCTCACATCATTTTGCGTGTTGGTTTAAAATTGAACAAGACAATCAAACACTTCTATGATCCATGTGATCATCGATTCTCATCCATTAATGAGAATCCATGATCCATGTTTCATCTTTCCTTCATCATTGACCATTGATTAACCTTCTAATCTTAACCCTTCATTTCTCATTTGTCCTCCTATAAATAGGTCACTATTTGGAGACAAATGGATCCATCTTTTAACAAAAAACTCATGTTGGTAAAATCACTTGCACTTGCACTCATATGTAGCACATATTTAGCATCTTTTTAGTTTAATTTCTTGCATCGTATTAGTTTAGCTTCCATTAACGGCTTCCATAATAACATAAATGCATCCATTTAGTATATTGTGTAATAAGGGTTTCAATCTTTTTAGCTTAAAATTCATTTAGATTAGCTTTGCATACATCCATATCAATCATCTTAGCATAAATCATGTTAAAATAGCTTGCATCATGTTCATTTAGCTTTAAATCATGTTTTCATACACATCTATCATCAGTTTCATCGATTCTCTTCAATAGAATCGATCAAAACAGGCTCATTATCCACAGAATTGGGAAAGGGTCGCCATTCCACATCAATGCGACACCACTCCACCAATAGGATAAGTTTCAATGGATTAGAATAGATGTTTCTAAAGCTTCTGTAGTTTAATATGTTAAGTTTTAATAGATTCCTAGTTTAGTTTTTTTATTAATCTTATTGAACTGATGTTTAGTGGCATAATTACACTTCAAATCCTCATGGATCAAGTGTAGTTGGCCCATACTAATCCGTCAATCACACAAACTAATGCAACTTTATTTGCAAAATTCAAACTTGATTTGCACGTTCAACTCCAAAAGGAATGAATTAATTAAATCAATTAATTAATCATTCTCAACCACTTTCCTGATTGAGCAAATTACAATCCCTTGATTTCTCAATCTGTTCTTGCCTGATCAATCTATATTCCTGTGTAACATACCAACCCTTAATGAAGTAAAAATTTCTAAATTTACACCTTACGAGTAAATTAACTAAGTAACAAGCCAATGCAATGAAAAAATTTATTTTCTTTATTGAACAAGATGCATTACATATTACAACATGGATTCCAATTCATGACAATGAATCATAAGTTACATCAATACAAGAATGCATACATTACATACATAGCTCAAAGAGCTTTAGAACAAATAGTTGTAAGATGGTCCAGGATCCTTCCCTTCAAATCTTGGTTCTTTTGTTGCCTGTTGTAGAGGAGAAGCATCACTCAGGTGCTTTTTTGCCAACCACAGACTCTTAATGTGGTCCCCACACATCTATCATTCTATAGATGGCCCTTCCCTTCAACGAAGAGATTGGCAAAGTAACCGATAATGACAACCAACTAAGCATAGTTTTGTGTCCTACATAACTAGAACTTGTAATCCCACAATCTCGAACTAGCATGAAATACTAGATCACGATGAATTGATAGTGTAGTCTTGGTAGTCACACAATCCATAGTGGAGTCTCATACATTACACTATTTTGTCCAAAGTGTTACATTCAGTATTTCTACTGAGAGTCATCTATCGCATACACTACTCAGGGCCGATTTGACTTAGGGGTATCTTAAACTATGCATAGGTATTTTCCTTTAATGGATATTCTATCACCCCAAATTAACCTATCACCATTTAATCTACTTAGAATAAACCTACTTAACAAGTACACAAGATCCCTCCCATACTAGATTAACTATACTAGGAGTAACACAAGCTTTCCTAGTTAAATTAATAACTTAGCTAAGTGTATCTCAAGTGCCTCTTGTATTCAATCATGCCTAGTATATAATATCTATGATATACACCAAACCCTTATTATGGAGTACTTACAAGCACAACATAAAAGCTTCAATTTACTTTTCAAAGACACTCTAATATCTCTAATGCACACACTGGAAAAGACATTTCAAGCAATCATGGAAAACATATCATTTCAAAGTAAATAACAAATAAGAAGAGATCATAATGCATGTTATCACTTATCCAAATTAATGACAGCAATGTAGCCCTCTCCAATAGTAGATAGCTCGATAATCAGTTTCTCAAAAATGTCACAAATAACTCTACCTCACAAGTTGATAATTAACTTCTCTCAAACAACAATGTTTCCTCTCAACATAATAGAACACTCACTATTTCTCACTCATAATATAAGACAAGTTTGGCTGGGAATAACACATAAATAATGAACTACAAAAGATGTGTAATCTCTTGGAAAAGAATGTGTCCTCACTAATGAAATGGCTCAGATATTTATAGAATATCCTAGCAAACTCATGGCCTACAGTTAGGCATGTAAAAGGATAGCAAGCTCCATGCAAAACAGCACATGAAACTCAACAATAAGGTGGCGACTCTCTAAGCTCATACTCAACAAAAACACCTACAAATCGGCTTGCAACTTTGACAACAAATTCAAGACTTATCCAATCTACATATGCTTAATTTGAATTGTCACAAAGAATAGACATCTACAGCAACTTGGATTCAAAGGTGGCACCAAATCTATCCCTCTTCCTTTTTGTTTGGTGCAGTTTAACTGCCAAAAGAAACTGTCAACTACCATTGTATTAGAGCAAGTATCCTTCAATCCACTTGGAGGATGAATCGACCAAAGGATTTTAAAATGGTTGACAAATTCAAGGTTGGTCTTACTAATGGCGTCGACAAAGTCTAAGCTTATCATTGATAGAATGCAATGTCTTATATCGCATGTCTTTCTGAATGGTAATCGGCTTACACAAACAATCATAAGCTATTTAATCGGCCTCATTAAACATAGTCAATAATGACTGTTATCGACCTCCATTATTATAGTCTTTATCGACTATAAACAACCTTGTTAAATCGGCTTCTATCAAATAAGAGAGTCAAATTCTATTATCATATATAATATGTTAAATATATATTATTTTATGTATATATATATAATATATATTATATACATATATTTATTTTATATATATATAATATATTATATACATATACATATATCTATATAATATATTATATACATATATATATATATATATATATTTAAATACCTTCATGTATATATATATATTTAAATACCTTCATGTATTTATATATATATATATATGTATATAACCATTAATATATATTGACATATATGTATTTATATATATACATCATAAACCAGTGATGTAAACATACAATCGATATATATATATATATAACTTGTATGTATCTATAAATATATATGCCTCTATGTACACATATATGTAGGTATATCTATATCGATGCATATGTATGAGTGTGTCCTTTTGCCAACGTATGCATGTATCGATATACAAATATATATGGATACGTGTATATACTATACATATGTGTGTGTGTGTGTTCACATCCGATTCACATACAGCCATTCACAATCACCATCATATTGATAAGTGTTTACGTGTGGTACATCTATACATGTGCATATACATGTCGTTAGATCCCATTGACATGTATGTGCATATATATACACATACTTCCACATACATCTTACTTATCAATATAATCGTAATAATACAAGAAAGATCTCAAAAGCTCAATAGATAAACATCACCCCATAATGCATGCAATAGTAACAAGACTCTCAAATACATACATAACAACTAAGGATGACTTACCAACTACCCACAAACTGACTCAACTCAATCATTCTAATGTGGTGTGTGTATATACTCAAATAGTTTACTTTTACCGGTTACCCGACCAAGATCTTCTTCTGAGTGATACTTCCCCTCCACCTAGAGGAATGGAACACATACCTGCATCCACTAACACATGCGCACGGCGGTCAATTTTTCATAAC
Source organism: Sequoia sempervirens (assembly GCA_007258455.2). Lineage (NCBI taxonomy): Eukaryota > Viridiplantae > Streptophyta > Pinopsida > Cupressales > Cupressaceae > Sequoia > Sequoia sempervirens. The sequence goes on along the minus strand of VDFB02058242.1, from coordinate 13,971,047 downwards.
ATATGCAGTATACATAAAACATCTCCAAAGTTTAGAATAATAATTCAATAACCATCCATTCATAAATATGCAGTATTTCCCCATGTAATAACCTATTCCCAATTATTACTTATTTAATATCATTGCAAAGGACACATGAATATACTCCAAATTAAAGAGACATAACAAGTGGCTAATGTCAATTATAGCTACACATGTCCATTTAAAAAGAGTCAAATATTCTTATATTCTCTTCAAAATTCAAATTACAATATCATGTTCACTTGGCACCAAAGGCCATAATATCATTTCAAGGTACATTTCTCATCAAGTACTTAAATATTAGTTACATCAAGTTACAACATAGACTATATTATTCTAGTGACCATTAAGGTTCTTCTTCATCACTCACCTCCACTGGTGGACAAGAACATGGTTGAAGCGATTTACCACCCAACCACGAAGCTTATGCTTCCCCGGTATTCTTCCAACTTGAAGAATGTCCAACCCCGCACAGAGAGCTTAGCAAGAGAACAACCTACAAGGTGGAATCTGGTGTGTGCCCAACATCAACATGTAAATTCTATCTTGTATGCTATAAAAATAAAGTGCAAGATCTATGCTAGGAATGGCACAAAGTGAAATCACAGAGTTCATTCATGCATACATAATGAACAATATTTCTTGGCCAAGCATAATAGTCTGTTGTAACAACATAAAACGATAGGTTCTAGTGAAGCAAACCTATACTCTCTAACCCATTTCGGCACCCGTCCTGGAAGTAACTTTCTCTAGCAACAACTACTCATAGATTCTCTAGTCAATTAAGGTATCACTGTTTCGTTTCAATATTCAAATTACTTCTTAAATGTCTATTAAAATGTAAGTAAGCTCAATCTAAAAAAAAAATCAGATTTATGACTTACGAAGTAATTCATCATTCAATCTCTTCATTCTTAAGACTAATTTCCACTTATCATTTTAATCATTTTTCCATTAAAATAAAGTACTAAAGAAAAACAAAATAAGGTATGTCACAAGTATGTGTATGTACATAGACGAAGTCTATGTGCATGCACATATATGCACCTACTTATGTTTGAGTTTGTGCATACATTCTGAAAAGAAATACATTAATTTAAATTTGTGAACTTAGATAGTATTCTATTTGACCTTCCATTGTCAAATGAACAGTACAGGCCTTACATTTTCATACATACTGTTTGAGGATACATTTATTGTTTCCTTCTAACAATTGCAAAACTAGTTGCTTTCTTATGTACATTCTTGGCTTAAGCAGAATAAGTATTTTTCCTACTATACAATTATAAGCATGTTGCTCACATATGCACATTTATCACTTATAAATCAAATAGAGTTGCAACGCAACAGAACATTCATATTCTCTATTCTACAATTTATTTTTAAGAAAAAATAATATTATCACTACTCTATTACAAAATCTCTAGATGTTCCTATAAGAAATGATCATTTTTACAAGCATATGATTCACTATCAGTTAGAAGAAACAATATGATTCTTTCACATTGTACATAAAATATTAAAGTAAAAATCTTCCCTGTATCAAGCATAAGGAACAGTATGACAATATTCAGAAGAAAATATTATTGCCCAACAGACCATAATATCAAGCTATTAGCCATCTCCTAATGGTCAAGATCATCATAATTATATTCAAAATTTATGCCTATGTACTTTACTGTCTATTACCATGCATGCAAGGATACTCTACATGCTAACCTTGATTTCATTTCTACATGGTTTTTCCATCCACTGTCCTCATCAAACGGGGTCGTATTCTTAGCAAGAAATCCTACATTCATTCCAGGCTTGAAAACAAGGAACACAACCTTTCCCATTTGAAGTTTTCATCCCATTTTAATATTAGGGTTCAGTATGAAATATAGAAAATACAACATACAGAGGGGTATTTTACTTCCCCTGGATCATAATCGATCCCAATTATGAAAAGGAGGAATCAACTTATATAGTCATTGAATTAATTCCAATATCCCTACAGGCTTAACATTTTAAATATAACACAAGTTTATGTTCGGCTCGTGAAGCATTATGAGCCTTGGCATCCACTAGGGTGGCGGACAATCTTTCGAAACAAATCTACAAGGTTACAAACCCTCTTCTAAGGGAATCCTTAATCGATACCCATTACTATTATTTCACAATGAGTTATAAACTAAATGGTGCAAAGTATACCAATGCCATCGTATGGCATGTTTATGAGTGCGGCCTCAAGGAAGAACCACTTGAGCTTATCACTCAAAGGCTCGGCTTAGCTCACAAAGCTAGCCACATGGCTTCCTAAAGAATGATCTTATACACATAATGCAAACAAGTGACCCACAGAGGTCAACATCATGCCATTCGGCCTAAGGCCATGGCTTCTATCAATGTACTCATAGAAAAATGAAAGCAATGATATACAGAATGAAAAAAAATTATCGTTGGATATTAGAGAAGGAAAGAATACAAATACAAATGAATGTATATTCGCATGGTTTGAATTACCTCAAATTTGAATCGATTAAGCTACCCCTGGCTTTTTCCTTCAAGCTCCTCTTCTTTTTCATTCCTATAACCCACCTTTTCCTCTAATTTTCTTCGCCACACTACCTGTCTGTTATTCAAAAAAATGGAAACAACAGTCTATATTTTGCATGCCCAGGGCAGAGGAATTATGGCCTTGCCACCAGCCACTACACAATTCAAATATAGCCATTAAATTCGCGGTAGGCCTTACTACCATCAACGTATTCATTTTAATTATCAACCTTATATTAGTATGCTATCGGTTATCATTTGAATTCAACACATATACATTTGAATAAGCATTTGAATATATATATATATGTGTGTGTGTGTGTAGTATATATATACATATATACATACATACATACATACATATATACATATATATATATACATACATATATATATACATACATATATACATATATATATATATATTTGTAATTATGTGTTTATTTATAAGATTCCCATTCTCATTTACCATACTTTCTACATTTTCATATACACACACATATATACTTTATATGTGTGTGTGTGTCTATGTATGTATGTATTCAAATCTTATGTACATACATGTATGCATGTATGTGTATGTATATGTATATGTATATTTTTTTTTTATATGCATATTTACTTCCATGTGTCATTTTTTGTTATGGCTTACGAGTTCCATACAATATTACTTTCAATAGAGAACTTACATTCAAATTCAAGCATCTCTCTCTATATATAAAGAAATATTTTTTTTGTTTCATCAAACACAAAGTTTTAAATGGGAAATTTTATATCTACAAGTCATATATTTCCAAACAAGGAATTAGTTCAAATCAAGAAATTCTCATTCTCAAACATATGCAATTTTATTAAAATGCAAATCATCATGCCCTTCTATGGTGTGTGCACCCAAATTCCAATTGGCTTACCATTTGATCCGGCTAAACAATCCTACAAACGTGTTCTCATCCTTCATCTTGTCATCTTGCTACTACACATACTTGCAAATTGATCAGTAATGTTCAATCCTTGATGACATATATAAAAATAGTTTTCATAATTTCATAAAGTCAACATTATTCAACTCTTCATATTCAACATGTGAATATTCCAAAATCTCCATTTAATATTTAATTGAATTTCATAAACAATTCAATTTTTTGTATTTAAATAAATATGAAATAAAATTGGGTTATGACATCCTTCCCCTCTTGGAAGAGACATCATCCCGATGTCTAGTAAGTCAAAATGAATGACATTATATCACTTCTAATTCATTTATGTCTATTTCAACACCATTTCAAAATATATGTCTATTTCAACATCACATAAAGTATATGTCTATTTCAACATCACATAAAGTATATGTCTATTTCAACATCATTTTAAACATATGTCTATTTCAACATCTCATGAAATATATGTCTATTTCCACATCATTTCAAACATATGTCTATTTCAACATCAAAACTTTAAAGCATGAAATATCATAGTATCTCAAACCAAAAGAAATACCAAACAAAATTATTGAGTTTCTATTTCAAGAAATCAGATGTGGAAAGGAGCGTTCTATTTCTTCCGCATCCTCCCATGTAGCACTATCCTCATAATATTGGTCACATTGGACCTTAAATTGTGTGATTTCTCTGTTTCACAACTTAATGTTGTGTCTATCCAGGATTATAATGGGTTCCACTAGCACCACTCCTGGATCTTGTACCTGCAAATATTTCCAATCAAGTACATGAGTCACATTAGGATGATATGGTTTAAGCAAAGAAACATGAAACACATTATGAAGTCAAGCCAGAGTAGGTGGTAGAGCTAGTCTATAGGCAACTGGGTTAATCACTTCCAGGACATCAAACGGTCCCACATATCTTGGGGCCAACTTGGAAGATTTTCCAAAAGAAATAGAGATTTTATGAGGTTTAACTCTCAAGAAAACCTTGTCCCCTATTGTGAATTGCCTCTGAGTTTGGTTCTTGTTGGTATAACTCTTCTGTCAGTCTGCTGCCTCTTTCAATCTACTCTTACTTACCCGCATTTGCTCCTCCATTTCCTTAAGCATTTTTGGTCCTACTATGATCCTGTCCTCCAGTTTATCCCAACTAATGGGGCTACGAAAATTTCACCCATACAAGGCCTCAAATGGTGCCATGCCTAAGGAGGTATGATAAGATTTATTGTAAGAAAACTCTACCAAAGGTAAATATTCTTCCCACTTATACTGTTGGTCCATACAATACATTCAGAGGAGGTCTTCGACTACTTGGTTCACCCTCTCTGTCTGCCCGTTGATCTGAGGATGATAAGTCGAGCTGAAAGTAAATTTAGTCCCCAACATTGCATTCAAGGTTATCCAAAACCTTGAGGTCATTCATGTGTCTCTATCAGAAAGGATAGTCTCTAGCACTCCATGTAAATAGAAGATCTCCTACACAAATTTCCTTGTCAAGGTCAATGATCCATCCTTAAGGTTTCCCGGAATGAAAGGCGCAACCTTGGTCAACTTATCAATCACAACCAAGATGACATCATGCTTATTCTTGCTCAAAGGAAACCCCTATATGAAGTCCATATTGATCACCTGTCATTTATACTCAAGTATATCATGGGGATACAATAACCTAGCTAGGTGTGCATACTCAGCCTTGACTTGTTGGAACTCCAAGCATTTGGATATGTACTCCACTACATCCTTCTTGAGTTTAGGCCAAAAATACAGAGTCTTCGACTCCGCGATCATCTTAGATACACCGGTGTGTCCTGAATAAGGTGTATTGTGAACTTCTTCCAAAACCAATTTCCTCAGCTCTCCAGAGTCTAGAATATACATTCTCCTCTAGTACCTCAAAATACCGTCCAATTCAATCTCATACCCATCAAACTGATGATCAAAAGGATTTTCTGCTAGGGCATTCTTCACTCTTTCATAGTGATCATCCCTGGGCAGTTTTTGAATTACTTGCTGCCTCAAATTAGACCTTGTTGAGATCATGGTTGTCATATTTCTTCATCTACTAAGAGAATTAGCCACTTTGTTCTCTTTCCCTTTTATGTATTCAATTCCAAATTTGTATTCACTAAGGAATTCTAACCACCTTCTTTGTCGTGCATTAAGGTTTGGCTGGGTAAATATATATCTCAACCCCAAGTGGTTTGTCTTGAGTTCAAATGGCTTTCCCAAAAGGTAATCCCTCCACATTTGTAAGGAATGAACTATGGCTTCCATTTCCAAATCATGAGGTGCATAGTTCGCTTCATGCTACTTGAGCTTCCTTGATTCATATGCCACCACTTGTTCGTCTTGCATTAGCACTGCTCCCAATCCCTCTCCAGAGGCATCTGTAATCACTGTGAATCTCCCAGTAGGGTCAAGAATAGTTAGCACTAGTGTTGTCGTGAGCCTCTCCTTTAGGAGTTGGAATGTCTGCTCGCATTTTTTGGTCCATTCAAATTGTGTTCTCTTCCTTTGGAGTGAGGTGATAGGAGATGCAATCTGGGAGAACCCTTGCACAAACTTCCTATAGTACCCTACGAGGCCCATAAAGCTACAAAATTTTGACACATTTTGTGGCACTGGCCATTCCACAATTGCCTTGATCTTTTTGGGTTCCACAAAGACTCCTTCAGCTAAAATTATATGGCCCAAATAGTGCACTCAATCCTAATAGAAGGAACACTTGGACAACTTACCAAAGAGTTTCCTTTCTCTCAGTTGTTGAAAAACTATTCTCAAATGTCTATCATTCTCTTTGACAGTATTTGAGTAGACTAAGATGCCATCAATGACTATCAAGACAAATTCATCCAAGCAGTCCCTAAACACACTATTCATAAGTTTCATGAAGGTTGTTGGTGCATTAGTTAAGCCAAAAGGTACCACTATGAACTCATAATTTCCATATCAAGTTTTGAATGCATTCTTTGGAATATCTTCTTCCTTAATCCTCAATTGATGGTACCCCGACCTGAGATCAATTTTGGAGAACACCATTGCTCGCTTCATTTGATCAAAAAATTCATCAATCCTCAAAATTGGATATCAATTCTTGATGGTAACCTTGTTCAACATCCGATAATCTATACATAGTCGTAAAGTTCCATCCTTCTTCTTCACAAATACTATCAGCGCTCCCCAAGGAGACACATTGGGTCTTATGAGTCCCTTTTCCAACAATTCCATTAGCTATGCCTTCAACTCATATTGTTCTATAGTGGTCATTCAGTAAGGTGCCTTGGATTGAGGTTCGGCTCCTGGGACTAAGTTGATAGAAAAATCAAATTCCCACTTCGGAGGCAATTCCGTAAGTTCCTCAGGGAATACGTCTCGAAACTCCTTGAGAATAGGATAGTCATCTAAATATGGCTCCTTTCTATCAAGATTACTAGCATGCACTACATAAATTGCGCATCCTTTTTGATGAGCCTTCTTGAGCTACATTGTAGAAATCTATCTAAGCTCTAAGGGTCTCTTAATTCCATAAACCTCCACTGGGTTTCCAAGATCATCCAGATAGTTGACCACCTTCTCCTCACAATTCACTAAAGCTTTATGCTTTAATAACAAATTTATTCCCAAAATCACATCATATGAGCCTAAAGGTACCACATACAAGTTGAACTGGATTTGAAAGGTCAGAAGTTCTAACTCACTGCAAAAGAGATAGGTATCTACCCTCTGCTTTGCTCAATTTCCATACTAGATTTTCCATGAGTTTTCCATGTACCCTGGTCTAATGGGTATCTTAGATATTATTCTAGGATCTACAAAACATTTAGTAGCTCTAGTATCAATTAAGATAGAGACAATTTGGCCAGAGAGCTTACTTGTTGGTTGAATTGGTGAAGCTTGATATTCTACCTTCATGTTGTCCACTGTGGCATGGATCTAGTGAGTCTACTAATAGCTTCTTCCCTTCATGTATTTGACCACTGAGTAAAATTCAAGGCATAATGATCACCCCCACAAGTATAATATCCGTCACGAGTCCCTTTGCAACCTCCTGGCTTGTCCTCCTTAAATCCTTTTTGCACATGGTCATCCTTGGCCTTACCCTTATTTGCTTTCTTATTCCTTCCACCATTACCATCATCACCCTTCTCCTGTGATTCACTTCCCCTCTTGAGGTTACGAATCTGATCGCTCTTGTCCCCCTTATGAAATCTTTTCTTTCCATACCAAGACTTAGAACCTGAATCACTGTGAAGATTGGACAACTGCTACAACTTATGTTCTTGTTTGGTGGATTTTTGAAAGAATTCATACATGGTTTGAGGTTCATACAAATCCACCTCAGCTCCTATGTGAGGTCTGAGTCCCATTATAAATTTCTAGATACATAACCGTTCATCCTCCTGATACTGAGGCAAATATTTCAAAAAATTTGTGAACTTTTCCCAATATTGAATCACAGTCATATTTCCCTGGGTTAAGTTTTGAAATTCTATCATTTTCTTGTCAAAGAAAAGCTACAGTAGCCATCTCTTCCTAAAATACTGGAGGAAGAGTCCCCAAGTGATCTTAGTAGGCTATAGGTTTCGTTCTAACTTCTCATTATCCCACCAAGTCGTTGCTTAACCTAAGACCTGATACGTAGCCCATGTTGCCTTAGTCTGTTCAAAAATGTTATGGAGCCCAAAGTGTTTTTCCATTTCTATAATCCAAACCTCAGCTCTTGTTCTGATGGCCTTGCCATCAAACTTGTTTGGTGCTACTCTTTTGATATCTTTCCTGAGCTCTTCCTCAATTCACCCTTGTAGACCTACCCCTGAACCACTGTCTCCTTGATTTCCTTCTACATTCTTGCACTCCCGGTCCTCACATGCCACTCGGACTTCTTGTTCAATAAGATCCATGCGAGACTCTTGCTGATTTAGAACTTCTAGAATTTGTTCCAACCTCTTGTTTGGTCCATTATCAGAACCACTACCATTCCCATCTTTCCTAGTGGTCAACATGACGTCGCACACTTATCCTGCAACACAATCACGTTCATTGCATCTCAACACAAGGTTCTATGAGTAAACATTCTTATGTTACATTTTAAAATTTTCATATGCATGCATCCTTTAACATAGTAGACGTACACATTCATGCAAGATACACACATTCTAGAGTCTTCCATTGAACACACCAAAATATCTTTATATTTTATTTATATTTAGGGTGAGTCAATAGACCCTTATTTACAAAATGCTTTAGGTTACATCATTCTGATTTATCGGTGTTAGTTAGAGGACATTCCTCTGGATCATCATCTGAGTTTACATCAGACCTTACAAATGAGGATGGTTGAGCATGTAGGCCCTCCTTTTCCACTTTAGTCAACAAGGGTGCATTGGGTCCACACCCTAAATTCCAGTCCTAGATTACAGAAATTTTTTTTATTTTAGGTGTTCACTTCTCCTCAATCTTCAAGCCTCTCTCTAGCTTAAGTCGTGTAAGGGCTTGTGCTAGAGTTTCATCGTCATCGGTAATTTTCAATGGAACCTCCACCTTGGCGTTTCCTTTCTTTGCATCATTCTTGTGTGGGGCTCTACCAGTTTTCCCTTTCCCTCATCCTATCTTTGACCTTCCCATTCTTGCATTCAATTCAAGCTCGGTCAATTCTTAGGACTTCTAGTTTTTGGTCAAGGGTCATCTACCCTAGTCAACTATGGTAGACTCAAAAGGCCTAGAGTTAAACCCTAAGCTCTGATACCAAATGTAATAACCTATTCCTAATTATTAATTATTGAATATCATTGCAAATGACACATGAATATACTCCAAATTAAAGAGACATAACTAGTGGCTAAAGTCAATTATAGCTACACATGTCCATTTAAAAAGAGTCAAAGATTCTTATATTCTCTTCAAAAGTCAAATTACAATATCATGTTCACTTGGAAACAAAGGCCATAATATCATTTCAAGGTACATTTCTCATCAAGTACTTAAATGATAGTTACATCAAGTTACAACATAGACTATATTAGTTTGGTGAACATTAAGTTTCTTCTTCATCGCTCACCTCCACTGGTGGACGAGAACATGGTTGAAGCAATTTACTGCCCAACCATGAAGCTTATGCTTCCTCAATATTCTTCCAACTTGAAGAATTCCCAACCCTACACAAAGAGTTTAGCAAGAGAACAACCTGCAAGGTGGAATCTGGTGCGTTCCCAACATCAACATGCAAATTTTATCTTGAATACTAGAAAAATAAAGTGCAAGATCTATGCTAGGAATGACAAAGAGTGAAATCACAGAGTTCATTCATGCATACATAATGAACAATATTGCTTGGCCAAGCATAAAAGTGTGTTGCAACAATAGAAAATGATAGGTTCCGGTAAAGCAAACCTATACTCTCTGACCCATTTTAGCACCCATCCTGGAAGTAACTTTCTACTAAATAGCTATCTACCCTCTAGCAGCAACTACTCATAGATGCTCTAGTCATCTAAGGTATCACTGTTTCATTTCAATATTAAAATTACTTCTTAAATGTCTATAAAAGTGTAAGTAAGCTCAATTTGGAAAAAAAATAGATTTATGACTTATGAAGTAATTCATCATTCAGTCTCTTCATTCTTAAGACTAATTTCCACTTATCATTTTAAGCATTTTTCCATTAAAATAAAGTACTAAAGAAAAACAAAATAAGGTATGTCACAAGTATGTTTATGTACATAGACGAAGTATATGTGCATACACATATATGTGCCTACTTATTTTTGAGTTTGTGCATACATTCTGAAAAGAAATACATTAATTCAGATTTGTGAACTTAGATAGTATTCTATTTGACCTTCCATTATCAAATGAACAGTACAGGCCTTACAATTTCATACATATTGTTTGAGCATACATTTACTGTTTCCTTCTAACAGTTGCAAAACTAGTTGTTTGCTTATGTGCATTCTTGGCTTAAGAAGAAAAATTATTGTTCCTACTATACAGTTATAAGCATGTTGCTCACATATGCACATTTATCACTTATAAATTGAATAGAGTTGCAATGCAACAGAACATTCATATTCTCTATTCTAAAATTTAGTTTTAAGAAAAAACAATATTATCACTTCTCTATTACATAATCTCTAATTGTTCCTATAAGAAATGATCATTTTTACAAGCATATGATTCACTATCAATTAGAAGAAACGGTACGATTCTTTCACATTGTACATAAAATATTAAAGTAAAAATTTGCCCTGTATCAAGCATAAGGAATAGTATGACAATATTCAGAAGAAAATATTGTTTCCCAACAGACCATAATATCAAGCTATTAACCATCTCCCAATGGTCAAGATCATCATAATTATATTCAAAATTTATGCCTATGTACTTTACTGTCTATTACCATGCATGCAAGGATACTCTACATGTTGGCCTTGATTAATTATATTCAAAATTTATGCTTAAAAACAAGGAACACAACCTTTCCCATTTGAAGTTTTCGTCCCATTTTAATATCAAGGTTCGATATGAAATACAAAAAATACAACATACAAAGGGGTATTTTACTTCCCCTGGATCATAATCGATCCCAATTATGAAAAGGAGGAATCACCTTATAGAGTCATCAGATTAATTCCAATAGCCCTATGAGCTTAACATTTTAAATATAACACAAGTTTGTGTCCAACTCTTGAAGCATTACGAGCCTCGACATCCACTAGGGTGGTGGGTAATCTTTCGAAAGAAATCTATAGGTTTACAAACCCTCTTCTAAGGGAATCCTTAATCAATCCCCATCACTGTTATTTCACAATGAGTTATAAATTAAATGGTGCAAAGCATACAAATGCCATCGTATGGCATGTTTATGAGTGTGTCCTCAAGGAAGAACTGCCTAAGCTTATCACTCAAAGGCTCAGTTTAGCTCACAGAGCTAGTTGCATGCCTTCCTAAAGAATGATCTTATACACATAATGCAAACAAGTGACCCACAGAGGTTGGCATCATGCCATTCGGCCTAAGGCCATGGCTTCTATCAATGTACTCATAGAAAAATGAAAGCAACGATATATATAATGAAATTTTGTTATCGTATGATATTAGAGAAGGAAAGAATAGAAATAAAAACGAGTTTATATTTGCATGGTTCGGATTACCTTAAATTTGAATTGATTAAGCCACCCCTGGCTTTTTCCTTCGAGATCCTCTTCTTTTTCCTTCCTATGACCCACCTTTTCCTCTGATTTTCTTTGCCATACTGCCTATGTGTTATTCAAAAAAATGGAAACAACAATCTATATTTTGCATGCCTAGGGAAGAGGTATTATGGCCTTGCCACCGGCCACTACACAATTCAAATATAGCCATTAAATTCATGGAAGGCCTTACTGCCATCAACGTATTCATTTTAATTATCAACTTATATTAGTATGCTATCAATTATCATTTAAATTCAACCAATATATATTTGAATAAGCATTTGAATACAAATATATTTATATATATATATATATATATATTCATATTTCTGTGTTTATTTAAAATATTCCCATTCTCATTTACCATACTTCCTACATTTGCATATACACACACATATTTAATTTTATCTATCTATCTATCTATCTATCTATCTATCTATCTATCTATCTGTCTATATATATACATACATACATATATATATATACATATACATACATACATATATATATGTATGTATGTATATCATATATATATATGCATGTATATATATATATGATGTATATATATACATGCATATATATATACATCCATATATATATGTATATATACAGCATATATATATGTATGTATATATATATGTATATATGTATATATATATAATATGTATGTATAATATATACTTACATATATATGTGTGTATGTATATATGTATATATATATATGTATGCATATATACATATATATACATACATATATATATATGTATATATATGTATGTATATATATATATATATATATGTAATGTATGTATGTATGCATTAACAATGTATATATGTGTATGTATATATATATATATATACATACATATATATATATATATGTTTGTATATGTATGTATGTATGTATGTATGTATGTATGTATGTATTTGAATCTTATGTGCATACATGTATATATGTATATATATTTTGATATACATACTTACTTCCATGTGTAATTGTTTGTTATGGCTTACGAGTTCCATACAATATTACTTTCAATAGAGAACTTACATTCAAATTCGAGCATCTATATATATATATATAAAGAAAAGAAAAAAATTGTTTTATCAAACATAGAGTTTTAAATGGGAAATTTTATATCTACAAGCCATATATTTCCAAACACAGAATTAGTTCAAATCAAGAAATTCTCATTCTCAAACATATGCAATTTGATTAAAATTCAAATCACCATGCCCTTTTGTGGTGTGTGCACCCAGATTCCAATTGGCTTACCGTTCGATTCAACTAAACAATCCTACTTCAACCATGTTCTTGTCTTTCATCCTGTCATCCTGCGATTGCACATACTTGTAAATTGATCAGTAACTCTTGATAAAATATATAAAAAATAGTTTTCAAAATTTCATAAAGTCAACATTAGTCAACTCCTCATATTCAAAATGAGAATATTCGAGAATCTCCATTTAATATTTAATTGAATTTCATAAACAATTTGATTTTTCATATTTAAGTAAATATGAAATAAAATTGGGTTATGACACCCCATGAATAACATCAAATGAGATAACATTCATATTGATAACAAGGTACAAGCACAATTTATTCATCTCCATAATTCACATTACATTCATATTTACCCTATGCAGTAATAGTAAATAGTAACTACACGATTGGGGTGTAACATACCCCCCCTTATGAATCATCATCCTCAATGACTTTGGGGATTATTATAAAACATAAAAACTAACACATTCTAAAAAGGAGGGAGATCAGGATGTTGCTTTAGGCAATAATGGCGGACGATGTGCTAATGACAAGGTGATGTCAGGCGGGGCCCTCGCTACGAGTAAGTTGAGTGGGTCCCCTTTTGTGGCTAATGTTTTGTCTGATGGAAAAGGGGCTTCGAAGAATGTGTGTCTGACGCATTCCCTGGTGCCTAGCTCTAAAAATGTGGTACATGGCTCATAAAAGTAATGGAATGCCCTGTCCTCGAATGGGTGTGATGGGACTACTTTTGTGGAGGATCTTGGGCTTGATAAAGCTAGGAATGTTCTTTTGTTGAGATCTTCTATTGATTGGTCAAATCTATTTTGGGGCTAAGCCTAGAGGAAAAAGTACTTCACCTCTGGTGCCTATTGTTGCTAATAAAAAGACAGGGGAGTACTATGTTACTATCTCGGATTGCATTATTGACAAAAGAGTGACTAATATGGACATGGTTCTATTGGGTAAATTTGTTGGTCCCTGGCCTCATATTGAGCTGGTGCGTAAGTTTAATTTGACTCATTGGAAACCTAAAGGACAAATAGATGTGGCTGCTATGGCCAAAGGGTTCTTCTCTTTTTCCTTTACCTATGAAGATGATACGGTGATGGCGTTGACGGGGGACCCGTGGTTCCTTGGAAAGTCATCCTTGATGTTGAAGAAATGGGAAACAGGTTTTAATCCAAACTCATGTTCATTCTCTATCACTCTGATTTGGGTCAGATTACCTGGCCTCCCACTGGAATTTTGGGATGAGGAGGTGTTCAAGGGGATTGCTAGCACATTTGGTTGTCTATTGTCTATCAACCAAATGACAACGTCAAGGAAGCGGCTGGTTTATGCCAGATTTCATGTAAATGTGGAGCAATCTATTGATCTTCCTTCCATGGTGAAGATTAACTCTAAACTTGGAGTGTGGGAGCATATGGTTGAATTTGAATCGAACCCCTTTGCCTATTTCCATTGTAAAAAAGTTGGCGAGTGGGAAAATAAATGTCCTCTCAAAGTTCCTAAGCAAATGACTAAACAGTGGAGAGAAAAAAGAGAAACCTCTAGCTTAGGAGGTGGACTTTATAATACCTCAAGCTCTGGAGATGGAGTTAGGAGGTGAACCTCCCTTGGAGGTCAGTCAAGATAAATCTTTGAATGAGTTAGAGAAGGTGGTTGATTGTCAATAAGCTCAAGGGGAGGTGAATCAGAAGCTTCAAGTTGAAAAGGTGCCCAATATGGATAGTTTTGTACTATTGGAGGAAAATAATTCTTTTGTGGTTCTTGAATCTGGTTCCCCCCATGGGGAAGGGATTCCTCATAGTCTTTCTTCTGTGATGGTTGAATCTAGTTCTCCTCTTGGGGGAAGGATTCCTCAAAATGTGGTGTTGAAAGATGAGGGGTTAGAGATGAAACCTGATGTGAAGGAGTTTGAGGAGTCGGAGGATGTGGATAACCCACCTTTTGTTATGGTACGTGGCCACAATAGAAAGAAGCATTCTCCTTCGCCAAGTGTCGTGACAAGGAACAGGCAGAGATTAGATTGTGGATCTGAGTCGCGTGGTAGAGGTAGGCCCCCAACTAATGTCACTAGGGATAAAGAGAGTTGGATGGATATTGATGATGGTACGTAGAGAACTCTACTAGATATGCGCTCTAAGAGAACTTCCCATAAACTTACATGAATATTATTTCCTAGAACATGAGGGGTTTGAATCACCCTCATAAACATGCTCTACTGGTTAATCTGGTAACAGATCATTGTCCTGATATTGTTTTAATTCAAGAAACAAAAATGGGTGTTGATAAACTTTCTAGATTGAAGTTGAAGCTATTTAAAGATTGTGGTATGCATTGCTCTGAGGTGACGGGTGCCTCTGGTGGGATTGTCACTTTTTGGAATCTTCGGGTGATTAGAGGTGTGGAGGTTTTCAATGAAAGTAATCATGTGGCTACTTCTTTCTTCCACCTTCATGATAAGTTCTCCTAGACTCTTTCTAATATTTATGCTCCTAATTGTAAGAGTGCTAGAAAAAGGCTTTGGGTGAATCTTGCCTCTTTTAAAGTTTGTCATAATATTGATAACTGGTTGGTTATTGGTGACTTTAATACTCCTTTGCATGATGTTGATAACATGGTTGGATCACAAAATGCAGATGATAGTAGATTTGACCTTATGCAATTCATAAATGATTCAGCTCTTCTTGATCTTGATCTGAAAGGGGCTTCCTTTACCTAGTCGAATAGGCATGTGGGTGATGCCCTTATCCAGGTCAAGTTGGATCATGCCCTTTTAAACCCTGAGTGGTTAGTTCAGTATTCTTGCTCTCTTTCAACTTTGACCATATTAGGTTTGGATCACTTCCCTTTGGCTGTCTGTGGATTTTTTGGGTTGTAAGAAGAATTTTCCTTTTCGGTTTGAGAAAATGTGGATGTGTCATCCTGATTTGGGTAGTTTGGTGAAGGACTGGTGAAGTATCGATGTGGATGGGTCGGCTATGTATAGAGTTGTAAAAAAATTGGCTAATGTCAAGCTTAATGTTCAAAAATGGAATTGTACTTCTTTTGGCCATATTTTTTTAGTAGAAAGATGGGGTGTCTAAGGAGCTTCACAAGGTTCAGCAAGTTATTCAATCATCTAGGTATAATCAAGATTTGATTATGAAGGAGAATGTTTTTCTTTCCAAATTGCATAATATTATAGTGAAGGAGGAGGAAATTTGGAAGCAGGGTTTGAGGATTATGTGGCTAAAGAGTGGCAATAGAAACTCTAAGTTTTTTCATATTTCTACATTGAAACACAAAGCTTCAAACCATATTAATCTGATTAACTATAATAATCAAGTTGTGGAGAAGGATGTTGATCTCCAAATTATTGTGGCTTCTTACTTCTCTCAGTTGCTTTCTATGGAGGGTGGGCTTGATGTGGCTTGTCAAGAGGATATTCTAAGGGATATTCCCCAACTGGTGGATGGTGAAACCAATAGGCAGTTAGTTTGTATTCCTTCAGCTGAGGAAGTTTGGGGTGTTGTGTTCTCCTTTGAAGGTAATAAGGCTTTGGGCCCTGATGGCTTCCCTATGTTCTTTTTTCAGTCCTTATGGGAAATTATTGTGAAATATGTGGTGGCGGCTACTAAGGAGTTTTTTAGATCGGATTCTCTTTAAAGGAAATGAACTCCTCTTTCATTGTTTTGATTCCCAAAAAGCCCGGTGCTGCTTCTTTTGAGGAATTTCGGCCTATCAGTTTGTGCAACTCTATCTATAAGATTCTCTCTAAGGTTCTAGAATTGAGGTTGCAAAAGATTTTGCCTCTTATCATATCCCCTCAACAGAATGGTTTTGTGGCTCATCGAAAATTTTTGGATTCCATTCTCTCTATGCATGAGAATATTCATTCTCTTTCTGTTAATAAGCAGGCTGGTTTTATCCTTAAACGTGACTTACTCAAAGCTTATGATAGGGTGGATTGGGGTTTTTTGTCTAAGATTCTTCTCTCCTTTGGTTTTGGGGAGAAGTTGGTGGCTTTGGTGTTTCAACTTATTTTGACCCCTCGATTCTCTATGCTCATCAATGGGTCTCCTTCTCCTCTTTTTGATTTCTCCAGGGGTTTGCGGCAAGGGGACCCTATTTCTCCTTTCTTGTTTATCATTATGGTGGAGTCTTTGGGTCATATTATCCAAAGATTTGTTAATTTGGGTCTTATGTCTGGGTTAGCCCCCTCTTCTGCTAATCTTGTTTGCTCTCATCAACAATTTGTGGATGATTCTCTATTGCTTGGGAAGGCGTCTATTAAGGAAGCTAACACTATTAAATGGATTTTATATATATATGAGGTTGCGTCTAGGCAAAAAGTTAGCTTACAAAAGAGTGTTATTTTCTTCTTCAACACTCTGATTCAAAGACAGATCAGGATTGCTAGAATCCTGCAGTGTCAAATTGGTGAATTGCTTGCTTCTTACATGGGACTGCCCTTATGTTCTAAGGCTCATGATTCTTTGTGGAGGGGGCTGATCGACAAATTTAATTGCAAGTTGGTTGGGTGGAAGGGGGCCTTATTGAGCCAAGCAGGTAAAGTTTAGCTAATTAAATCTACCTTACAAAATATTATGATATATGCTCTTAGTCTGTTTCATATGCCGAGGAAATTTGTGGATATCTTGGAAGGCATTTAGAAAAACTTCTTGTGGACGAGGGTTGAAGATAAAAAAGAACTCATTTGGTTGCTTGGGATAATGTTTGTTGGCTAAAAAAGGCTGGGGGGCTGGGTATTCGCAAAATCAAACCGTTTAACATTGCCCTCTTGGGGAAACAACTATGGAATCTTTTGTTAGCTAAAAGTGAGTAGGCGAAAATCACTTGGAGTAAATACTTACATGGTGCTGATGGGATTAGAGATGTGATTTCTAATGAATTTAATCCCCTGAATGGTTCTGTGTTGTGGAACTCTATGCTGAAGGATCGTAGGCTTGTTGCTAAGGGTCTTTCCTGGTAGTTGGGGAATGGGAGGAGTATTTTATTCTGGGATGATAATTGGATTGGTAATGGACCTCTAAAGGATCAGCCTTGGGCTCATCCCTTTATGGACCTTGTTTTGCGTCTAGTTGGCAGATTTGTTGCTGATTATATTGATGGAGGTTGTTGGAGGAAATTGTATGAATTGGATCCTGGTCTTGAAATTATTTATAAGGCTATATAAAGCATTCACATTCCTATTAGTCCTTCTCCTGATAGGTTTTTTGGAAGTCATCTTCTGAGGGTAACTTTTTTGTTGCTTCAAATTTTTCTTTGAATGACCCTTTTACAGGTCTGCCTCCTTTTTGGGCTTATGTTTGGTCCTCTAGACTGATTCCTAAGATCAATATTTTCTTCTGGCTATTCTCTCAGAATAAAATTCTTACTACTAATAATCTGATAAAAAGAGGTTTTGTTATGCCCAATAGATGCTTTCTTTGTGAAGAGGAAGCGGAAAATACTTGTCATTTGTTGTTTGGGTGCAGATATGTTGGTATGATTTGGAATCATGTTCTTTCTCTTTGGAATCTTAGATGGGTATTTCCTACCTCTGTTAAATATTTATGGTTCCAATGGGTGTGCCCCTTATCTAATTCAACCTTGCAAATTTTATGGTCCCTCTCTCTGCCTCATTTGACTTGGGGGTTGTGGTTGGAGTGTAACAACAAAATCTTCAGAAACTCTGCTCCTCCTGATTTATCCATGGCCCATAAGATTTGTACTGGTATTAAGGATAATTTTCTTTATGGGATCTCCTTCCATGTTGGTTAGAAGATTAATCTCTGCTCCTATGATATGTCAATTGCTCAAAAGTGGAAGTTTCCCTATGATATATCTCTCCCAGTATCTAAAGGGAAATCCTCAAGAGATGGTGTTGCTTGGTAGGCACCACCGAATGGTTGGGTTAAGATCAACTTTGATGGTGTTGCTAAAGGTAATTCGGGACCTGCTGGATGTGGGGGAGTGATTAGAAATTCTAATGGTAGGCTCGTCTCTGTTGTGGCACTCCCTTTGGGAACCTAGAAAAACCATTTTGCGGAGGCGGCGACTGCCTATCATAGTCTTGTTCTAGCTCAGAGAAGAGGGTATAGGAAGATTTGGTTGGAGGGTGATTCTCTGGACATTATCAATAATTTGAAGAATTTATCTCCTTCGTCTTGTACAATTGAGGCCTTGATCAAGGATTCCATTGAAATTATTAAATCCTTTGATAATATTTATATTTCCCACATTTTGAGAGAGGGAAATAAGTTAGTTGATTTCTTCACTAACTTTGGTGTTAGAGATAGTAAGGTTTGGGATTTAAATGACCCCATCCCTTATGAGGCCATGACTATTGTTATAAATGAAAGTTAAATTATTCTTTAAGGTGTGTACGTCCTTGCTCACATGGTGGCATATCATTAGGAAGGAGGGTATGGTTATTATTTTGAGGAAAGGTTTTCATATGGTGCGGAGTTCGAATTCATTACGGTATGTATGTCATGTGGTTTCCTTCACACAGATTGTGGGTGTTAGCCGCATAAGCTTCCAGAGTCTTTTGTTGGAGAATTCGGTTATGATTGTTATCTACTGCTTCCTTCTGAGTTTCCTATTGAGTGCTTGGTCTATGTTTTCCATCGTCATGGGTGGGGACATAAATCCTGTCGAGCCCAAATCCTGTGATACTGCTAAGAAGAGAAAGAAAGTGTGGCAATTTTAGAAAAGGGTGGTCTAACTCCCTTCATGGAGAAACTGCATGCCAACAATACTCAGGTTACTAAATTGGTTGAGAAAGGGTGGAAAGGGAGAACCATGGACTTGGGTGGTAGGGAAATTGTGGTGGATGAGGAGTTCATAGCCTAGATTACTAGCCTTGCGATTAAGGGTATGAAGGTGTACAAGGATAAGAAAGAATCACTGGCTGCGATGTCTCTTTTCTTTAAGAAGAATGAGAGTGATGACTTGAAGCCTGTGAAGAGTGGTGGGTATCTGAGGAATTCCTTGAACGCTCTTTGGTGGGATGTTTTCGAAGAAATCATGAGGTATGTAACCCTGGAAGGAAGGTACACAGCCATTAACAATTACCATTTTTCATTGCTTAACCATTTTAAGCACAAGAAATGGGTGCCATTGCCCTATTATTTGCTGGTGTCGATGGTCTGTGGGATTAAAGAGCATAGGAAGAATCCAAAAAACATTTTTTTTCATCTGGGGTTGATTCTTTTGATATATGAACATGTTAAAGCTCATGATGTCCAGAAAACTCTGGTTACTCCAAAGGATATTTCTGCTAAAGCTAGGGAGGGTTATGAAATTGAGTCAGGTGAGGAAAGGGCTTCTAAGAAATTGAGGAAGAGGAGGCTTATGTTAAATAAACATTTTGAGTCAGATAGGGATAATGATGTTGACTATGTCCCAGACTCGTATGCCTCTTTGGAGGAGAGCCCTGTATCCCCTGTTCAGGGTAAATCTGGGAAAAGGAAATTGGATGAGGAAGCGGGTTATACGACTTGCAATGATGATGTGGAGGTGATTGTTCCTTTTAAGGGGGGAAAAGACAAAAATGATCTTTATGGGGAAGCTTCTTCGCCTCCCCCTGGGTCTAGACTTGTGCAGGATCCTGAGGAAGGAAGTTGGAAGAGAAGGGTTTTGAAACCTAGTCAACACTTGGAGAAGAATGTCCCTTTCTTTTTGGTTGGTGGCTTCCATGGTGAGGATGTTTCGAGTGTTGTCATTAGGTTGCCAAAGTAGAAGGTTAGAGTTGTGGGTGGTGATCAAGCTGCCGGAGCTAAGAAAGCGGATGCAAAGAGGATTTAGAAGAGGATGGTTGTTGCAGAGCAAATTGCCAATTCCATTCGTAGGATGAAGTCTCTTGTCACTGCTGGTGAAGGTAAGGATGCTTTTGATGATAAGTTCCATGAGAGTTCTTTTGAAGAGGATTTTGTGGGAAATCGCATCAAAAATTTTGATAGGGAGGATCTTTCTGATGTGTTGGGTTCGGCCCGTGACAGTGCCAATATGCTTTTTAAACTGTTTAAATGGTTCTTTCATGAAATCAATAGGACTAATGTTCACATTAGAAGCATTTCTTGCAAGGCTAAGGACCCTTCGATCCAAAGCCAAATTGATAATTTAATGGTTGGTCTCAATACTATTGCTAATACTATGGCAGAGGAAAACGTCAATCTGAAACAGAGTATGGAGGGAAGAATGTTATCCCTTGAGGAGAAGATTGACAAAATTTTGAATGTGGCTATGAAGAGTGGAGAAGCTCCTAAAGTATTGACTAGGTTGGACTCTGCGATGGATTTCTCCCCTAATAAGAGAAAGGAAATTTTGTCTGTTGATGTTATGGTTGTTGAGGGTAAGCTGACTGGGGAGGATTATGTTGCTATTAAGGGTGCTGCTAAAGGTTTTGTTTTGAGTTGTGAGGTAAAAACTGGTGCGCTTAGGGTTAGGACTAGAGATAGACTAAAAATCAGGTTGGGGCCTCAGGTATTGATTTTTCTGATACTAGGGTTAAGGGATAGAAGCTTACTACTAGTGAGATGGAAGCTGTTGAAATTTTGAACAATATGTAGTGGTGTTTGCCAGTTTATGGCTGCTTTTTGGCTGGTGGTTTGCTGACTTTGGGTTGTTGGTTGTTTATTGTTGTTTCCTTTTTGCTTCAGCTGTTCCTTTTTGTAAAGGGTTCCAAGCCCCTTCAAAACCCAGTTTTTACCTCTAATCAAAACAACACATTGTTCATATATTTTCAAAAGCATTAAGAATATGAGGAAACTTCTATTGAATTTCCCCATAGTCCTCCCAAGTAGCTGAGTCTTTTGTGTATTGGTCCCACTAGAATTTGTACTGCAAGACCTCTCTATTATGCAAGTGTAGCTTATGTGTTCCTATCACCTTGAAGGGCTTGAGAGTTACTACTCTAAGGTCCCATACTTGTAAAGCAGTCCAATCAATTACATGATTATCATCGGGTATATACTTTTTAAGGTAGGACACATGGAAGACATTATGCATTTTGGCAAGAGCTAGTGGCAACGTGATTCGATAAGCTACTAGATTTACTTCCTCTAGAATCTCAAAAGTTCCAACATAACATAGGGATAACTTAGAATACTTCCCAAATTTAATGGAGCTTTTGTGAGGTTTCACTCTCAACAATACTTTGTCACCTAAGGAAAAATTACGGGGCACTCTCTTAGCATCAGTGTGCTTTTCTACCTATCGTTTGCTTCAGCTAACCTTTGCTTAATAATCTTAACTTGCTCATCCATTTCAGATAACATCTTTGGCCCAAGACTTACTTGATCCTCAAGTTTATCCCAACTTATAGGAGTTTGACACTTTTGACCATACAAAGCTTCGAATGGAGCCATCTTTATTGCAGAATGATAAGAATTATTGTAAACAAATTCCACTAAGGGTAAGTAGTCTTCCCACTTGTACTATTGATCCATGCAATAAATCTAAGTAGGTCTTCTAATATTTGATTTACCCTTTCAGTTTACCCATCCATTTCCAGATGATATGTTGAGCTAATGTTCAACTGAGTCCCTAGTGCAGAAAACAAGGTTTGCCAAAACCTTGAAGTGACATGTGCATCCTTATCTAAGATAATCTTCTCAAGAATCCCATGCAGCCTAAATGCTTCTTGCATGAATTTTCTTGCTATGATAGGTGCTCCATCAATTAGGTTCCCTAGTATAAAATGTGCTACTTTGGTAAGCTTATCTACAACCACAAGGATGGCATTGTGCTTATTTCTTGATAAAGGAAATCCTTGCACAAAGTCCATACTTATGACTTGCCACTTCCTCTCTGGTATATCATGTGGGTATAACAAGCTTGCAAGATGATGATGCTCTACTTTCACCCTTTGACACTCAAGACACCTAGCCACAAAAATAGCAGCATCTCCTTTCATTCCCTTCCAGAAGTATAATGGTTTTACATTAGCCATCATTTTCGTCACTCTAGGATGTCCAAAGTATGGTGCTTCCTGTATTTCCTTCCATACAAAATTTATCAATTCCTTTACATCAGGAATGTACATTCTACCCTTATATCTTAGTAATCCATTTGGTTCAAATGAAAACCTTCATACCTAGAATCTTGTGGATTATCAGCGAGTGCTTGCTTAACTTGCAAATAATACTCATCTTCTTTGAAATTTTGGAGCACTTGCCCCCTGAAATCAATTTGAATTGTTACTATGGAAGCAATATGTCATCTTTGACTTAGTGCATCAGCAACCTCATTTTCCTTGCCTTTAATATAACTAATATTAAAATCATAGTCAGCTATCAGCTCTAACCACCTTCTCTATCTAGCATTCATATTAGGTTGAGTAAAAAGGTACTTTAACCCATTATGGTTAGTTTTCATCTCAAATGGTTTTCCTAACAGGTAATGCCTCCACATTTGTAGAGAGTGAACCACAACTACCAATTCTAAATCATGCGGTGCATGATTCATCTCATAAGGTTTCAACTTTCTAGATTCATAGGCTATCACTTTCCCATCTTGCATTAATACACCTCCTAACCCTTCTCCGCATGCATCTATGATAACCGTAAAGTTACTCTCAAAATCCGGTACTTTTAAGATTGGTGTGATGGTTAATTTCTATTTGAGTCAGTCAAAATCTTCTTGACACTTCTCAATCCATTCAAATTTATTTCCTTTCTTTTGTAAAGAAGTAGTTGGGAAAGCGATCTTAGAAAAAATTGCTATGAACTTCCTATAGTACCCTACTAGACCCATGAAAATTCTTACTTTTGACACATTCTTGGGTATAGGCCATTCAAGTATTTCTTTGATCTTAGTTGGGTCTACATAAACTCCTTTTTTCCGAAATCACATGACCTAGATAATTACCCTCTTTTGGAAGAATGTACACTTGGAAAGTTTACCATACAACCTATGTTCTCTTAAACATTGCAGGACCTTTTCTAAATGTTTGCAATGCTCTTCCTCATTTCTAGAGTAAATTAGAATATCATCTATAAAAACTAGTACAAATTTGTCAAGGTAATCCCTAAATACACTATTCATTAGATTCATGAATGTTGCAGGTGCATTTGTTAAATTGAAGGGTAAAACGGTGAACTCGTAGTGTCCATATCTAGTTCTGAATGTAGTTTTAAAGATATCTTCATCCTTAATTCTCAATTGGTGATATCCAGATCTTAGATCTATTTTAGAGAATATGGTGGCACCCCTATTTGATCAAAAAGGGAATCAATGCATGGCAACGAATACTTGTTCTTAACCGTAGCTTTGTTAAGCATACGATAGTCGATGCACAGATGCAAGGTACCATCCTTCTTTTTAACAAAGATGACTGGCGCTCCCCAAGGTGAAACACTTGGTCTTATCAGTCCTTTCGACGATGACAATTCGTCCAATTGTTCCTTAAGTTCCATAAGTTCAGTGGTTGCTATCCTATAGGGTACCTTAAAAATAGGTTCTGACCCTAGAACTATATCAATAGAGAAATCAAATATTCTTTTCAAAGGTAACCCTGGTAATTCATCTGGAAACACATCCAAGAATTTCCTCAATATTGGATACTTCTCCATATTTGATTTTCCAGTTTCATCTATTTCACCATGTTCTAGTTCTTGCAAACTATGGAACTCAGAATCACTATCCTTTCCAAATTCTTCAATCTTTAAGGCGAAGAGTTTACACCCTTTCTTCTCAACTCTTATAAGTTGCATTGTCGTAATTTTTTGAATCCTAACCTCTCTTGGTATCCCTTGGAATTTAACTTGATTTCCAAAATCATCTAGGCATTCTACAATCTTTGCATGACAATATACTTTAGCCCTATGTTTCCACAACCAATTCATTCCTAGGATAACATCATATGATCCTAGAGGTGCGACATAAAGGTTTACTTCAATAGAAAAACCGGGTAGTTCTATCCTAGCTTCGAATAGACATTGATCCTCCTTTGCTCTTGTCTAGTTTGCATACTCTACATCCCAAGACATTTCCATGTGTCACGCCTTCCTAGATAATTGTTTAGCTATTATAGGTGAAATGAAATTCTCAGTTGCACTAGTATCAATAAGAACATAAATAGGTAAGCCAAAAAAAATAACTATCGTTTCAACTAGAGTTACATGGTACTCTGCTTGACGATCATCCATAGCTGTATGTATCTTTTGCTAAAACATTACCTGTTGGGTGGGCAATGGATTACCATATGGTCGTGATCCAAAATTTTTATTGGGACACTCACTAGCATAGTGATCCCCTCTGCATATAAAACATTTTATAGCCGGTCCTCTTTTTCCTATGGTTTCTCCAGACTTGATATTTTCATTAGCCTTGTTGATATTACCCATGGTAGAATCATTCCTTTTTCGCTCTCTCCTAATCTCTTTTCAATTATTTCAGAATCTTTTCCCCTTTTTCCTTAGAACATTTTGCACAGATTCCTCCTTCTTTGGAACTATCTTGTTAGGAACTTCCACCTCTTTCTTTTGTTCTTTTCTTTCTGACGAGTGGAATTAGCCCTAAGCTTTTGCTCCTACTTAATTACTTTTTCATCTACAAGATCCATTTTTGTTGGACCATGCATATCCACTTCCCCTCCAATCTGATTGTTGAGTCCCATTACAAATTTCCTAATGCGAAAGCACTCATCCTTATGATATATGGGAACATAGCGCAAAAGTCGGGTAAACTTCTCCCAATATTTGTTAATTGTCATGTTACCTTGCTTCAGACCCTAGAAATCTGAGAGTTTTTGGTCATAGTATAGTTGTGGCAACCATCTTTTATGGAAAATCTCTACGAATTCCCCCCATGTCAACTTCCAAGAGTTAATATTGAGTTCTAACTTCTTGTTTATCCACCAGTTAGAGGCTTCTCCCGCTAACTGATACGCACCCCATGTGGCTTTAGTAACTTCATCATAGTTTTTTATTCCAAGATACTTTTCCATTTGTACAAGCCACACTTCAGCCTCATCACCTCCAGCACTTCCATCAAATTTGCATGGAATAATCTTCTTCATGTCCTTGGAAAGTTCGAAAGCCACTAGCTTCTTATTCCTTTCAATAGACGGCGTGGGTGATTTTTCCTTCTCATGATTATGGTTTCATTATGCCCATGAGAAGATTTTTCTCCCTCATGTTCATTAATGGGTACTTCCTTTTTCTACCCTATCCTTAGCTCTTTCTTGTTCAAGGTTAGCCAACCTGGCCAAGATTTGGTCAAGCCTAGCCTCTACCCTCGTAGTTCCTTGTCCAACCTCTTGACTTCCACCGGGATTAGTACGTGTCCTCACCATCCTTATGTGATTGGTCTTTACCTGAATGTTTATCCACGTTAGACTAAACTATGTTATCAATTATCTTATGGAAAATTTAAAAAGGCATTCATATACACACAAGAATTCCACATAAGACTAAGCTCACACTTCTTTTGATAAACACATAATTTTATTCATTTCATAAGGATTTCAATATCCTTTTGATTATGTGGAGTGACTATTCAGATAGTCGAGTGGAGAGCATCCTTCAAATTCACTCTTTGATGCATAACTTAAAGGAGTCTAACCTACAAACTGAGACAGTTTTTGTTCCCTATCTTTTTGTTCATCTCTCATTTGTTTGTACCTATCCCAAAAAGGATATAACCTTCAAATTTATCATTCGATACATAGTTACGAGAAGCAATGTCAATATGGTGTTCATCAACAATGTAGTCTACGCCTTTTACAGACATTTCTTCATGAGACCATTTCTCATTTGGTGGTGTCCTTGGTACATATCCCTCAAACTCATTACTAGAAGAAATTACTATTACTTCAGCCAATGGAAGAACCCTAGGATACCTAAAGATGAATGTCAGACTAACACTTTCTTCTAAAGGCATATCCCTGGAAAGCAGTAATGACTCAGACTTTTCTAGTGAGATGGTTGGTAGGTTATTGTACATAGCCTCCATCTTCATCTTTATCTTCACATCATTGATTCGAGAAAGTGTGTGACTAAAGGTTTAAGTGTCACTCAACTAGACGGTATTGTTTTAGTTGGTTCCCTCTATGGTTCTAACAATGGCTTCCCTTTCCTTCTTGGCCTTGAGGTAGCGCTCATTTCTAATTACTGACTTTTGAGCCATTAATCTGAGACACACCATCCTAGCACAAGAATTCACAACATTAGATAACGTTGGACAAAAAGGATGACGAGCTCATAGGTTCTAGAGCTAAACTTGGTAGCTTTGATACCACATGTAACATACCAACCCTTAATGAAGTAAAAATTTCTAAATTTACACCTTACAAGTAAATTAACTAAGTAACAAGCCAATGCAATTAAAAAAAATATTTTCTTTATTGAACAAGATGCATTATATATTACAACATGGATTCCAATTCATGACAATGAATCATAAGTTACATCAATACAAGAATGAATACATTACATACATAGCTCAAAGAGCTTTAGAACAAATAGTTGTAAGATGGTCCAAGATCCTTCCTTTCAAATCTTGGTTCTTTTGTCGCCTGCTATGGAGGAGAAGCATCATTTAGGTGCTTTTTCGCCAACCACGAACTCTTAATGCGATCCCCCGCACATCTATCATTCAATAGATGGCCCTTCCCTTTGACCAAGAGATTGGTAGAGTAACTGATAATGACAACCAACTGAGCTTAGTATTGTGTCCTACATAACTAGAACTTGTAATCCCATAATCTCGAACTAGCTTGTAATACTACATCACAGTGAACTGATAGTGTAGTCTTGGTAGTCACACAATCCATAGTGGAGTCTCGAACATTACACTACTTTGGCCAAAGTGTTACATTCAGTATTCCTACTGAGATTCATCTATCACATACACTACTCAGGGTCGATTTGAATTAGGGCTATCTTAAACTATGCATAGGTATTTTCCTCCAATGGATATTCTTTCACCCCAGATTAACCTATCACCATTTAATCTACTTAGAATAAAGCATTTTATTACAGCAAGTATCCATCAATTCACTTGGATGATGAATCGACCAAAGGCTTTTAAAATGGTTGACAAAGTCAAGGTTGGTCTTACTAATGGCGTCAACCAAGTCAGGGCTTATCATTGACAGCAATACAATGTCTTATATTGCATGTCTTTTTGAATGATAATCGGTTTACATAAACAATCATAAGTTATTTAATTAGCCTCATTAAACATATTCAATAATGACTATCATTGACCTCCATCATCATAGTCTTTATTGACTATAAACAGTCTTGTTAAATCGACTTCTATCAAATAAGAGATAGTCGAATTCTATTAGCATATATAATATGTTAAATATATATTTATTTATTTATTTATTTGAAGGTATATATATATATTTATTTATTTATTTGAATACCTTCATGTATATATATATATAACCGTTAATATATATTTACATATATGTCTATATATATACATCATAAACCAATGATGTAAACATACATTCGATATATATATATATATATTTATTTATTTATTTATTTAAATACCTTCATGTATATATATAACCGTTAATATATATTTGCATATTTGTATATATATACATCATAAACCAATGATGTAAACATACATTCGATATGTGTGTGTGTGTGCCTCTATGTACACGTATATGTAGGTATATATATCAATGCATCTGTATGAGCATGTCTATTCACCAACATACGCATGTATCGATATACATATACATATGGATACATTTATATACTATATGTGTGTGTGTGTTCACGTCCGATTCACATACAGCCATTCACAATCACCATCATATTGAAAAGTGTTTACGTGTGGTGCATCTATACATGTGCATATACATGTCATTAGATCCCATTGACATGTATGTGCATATATATACACATACTTCCACATACATCTTATCAATATAATCGTAATAGTACAAGAAATATCTCAAAAGCTCAATAGATAAACATCACCCAATAATGCATGTAGTAGTAACAATACTCTCAAATGCAAACATAACAGTTAAGGATGACTTACCAACTACCCACAAACTGACTCAACTCAATCATTCTAATGTGGTGTGTGTATATGCTCAAATAGTTTACTTTTACCGGTTACCCAACCAAGATCTTCTGTCGAGTGATACTTCCCCTCCACCTAGAGGAATGGAACACATACCTACATCCACTAACACATGCATAGGGAAATCAATTGTTCATAACATATGCAACATACATAAAACATCTCCAAAGTATAGAATAATAATTCAATAACCATCCATTCACATATATGCAGTATTTCCCCATGAATAACATCAACTAAGATAACATCAAATGAGATAACATTCACATTGATAACAAGGTACAAGCACAATTTATTCATCTCCAAAATTCACATTACATTCATATTTACCCTATGTAGTAATAATAAATAGTAACTACACAATTGGGGTGTAACTTCTTGATTGATCAATCTATATTCCTGACTGATCAATCTCTCTCTCAATCCTATAGATTATTCAATCTATTTCTTCAATCACACTAATCATGTAATCTATTTTGCACAGATTATTCATGTCTAAATCCTCTCAACATCTTTCAACCGTCGATCACGATATTCTACTACGCAATCATGATCATCCATTTCAAATCACATTTTTTATATAACAAACCTCTTTCCTCACAAAAAAGTATTGAAGAATCAACCTATCTTGCACAACGAAGTACTGTCAATATCATAACCAACATTGGCAGTGCTTCAACACATTTCTTCGATCAACACATGCATCGCATCAAAGCTTCTCACACGCAACAATGGAGACTTTGTAGTGATATGAACAATCTGACATCTTTCGAACACACTCCGACATGAGATGGTAACCTTTCCTTTGTTTTGAATTCATTTTGATAGTCATAGGATTTCATTGTGTTTTCAATATCTTAGAAAGTCATTTCACGAGTGAAGGAATAGATCTAGATTAGTGTTTTTTATTGAGATTAGCTTCTATTTCATTTGTATCTATCTTGTTTACACTCTCATATTTTTTCCCTCACACATTTTGGCATGCCTAGTGGGACCTCAGTCCTTAGCACTAATATTTTTGTGAGTTCATTGGAGCAATTATAGATTCTGAAACACGGTTGCACTTTTCCAGAAACACTATTGACATTTTCTTTCGCGTAGAAGCTATAGGATTATGATAGAGGCTGCTATTGCGCTTTTATGGTTGCTTTTGCACTTTTTTGGTCGCTTTTGCACTTTTTTTTGTCACTTTTGCACTTTTTTTTGTCGTTTTTGACATAACAGGGCACTATTGACTGCCAATTGGAACTTTTTTACCCTATCTTCAAGCGACCATATCTTGGTCATACGAAAATATTTTTCAGTGATTTTTTTTAAATAGGGTAGAATTTCATGATATTTGCAATGGTGTAGGTGGTTTTCAATTTTGTATAGTTAAATTTTCCATTGGTGCACTTAAAATTAACTTACATCATAATTTGGTCTAGGTTGTAGGGTTTTGATGCTTAATCAATTATCTAACCCTAATAGTTGATTGTGTTGTGTTTGGAAAGTTTCTAACATATCTTGTGCAGATCTTGTAGGATTTATGGTACATCTTTTTATAAAAACAATTAACACATTTGTTACAGGGAAGACGAATGGTCGAAGAATTCTAAGTTTTCCAAGCTTTCTAGATTAGCAAATGCTTTTGAATTGGTGCAATAAAAAGAACCCCACAAACAACACATTTTGATTTAGTGCTCTAAAATGAACCTTTTTCAAGCTTCTAAGTTAGAAAAATACTTTCAATTTGGTGCTTAAAACGAACCCCACAAACAAACGCTTTCAATTTAGTGCTCTAAAATGAATCATTTCGAAGCTTTTTAAAGTTAGGAGAATTTTCATTTGGTGCTTAAAAAGAACCCTACAAACAACACATTTCAATTTAAGTGCTCTAAAAATGAACTCTTTCCAAGCTTTCATAGTTAGAGAATTTTTACTTGGTGCATAAAAAGAACAACACAAACAAACAATTTGATTGGTGCTCTAAAAGGGTTTTTAAGCTTTCAAATTAAACACTTGGAATGTTTGATTTTTTGTTTATTGACCAAAATGATTTCCTTTTGTTGACGCATGCTTGCATTCACTTTTTTTGACCAAGTAAGACCAAGATTGATTTAGAAACACTCAAGTTTTGGGCTTAAAAAATGAACAAATCAGTTTTTGTCTTCCACCTTTGCTATCTCATTGATTGATATCCAGAACACTTCCATTGGATGCTTTTAAAAAGAACCATTTCTATATTAATCACACTTTTTTGAGGATAGCACCGCTCGAGGTGCTTAAAAAAATCAAATTGCTATGAAGTGTATTTCGTGCATTCCGTGTTTGGAAAGCTAGGTGTTTGTCTTCTCCCCTCGCACCTTTTGGTGATCTTGGGTGAGCACAAACATGTTGAGCTTCACATTTTTATTTTCAAATCATACCTTTAGAGGGCCTTCCTTTTGAGACACATCCCACATAGGATAACTTAAAGGTGACCCAAGCGGTACTCTCATTTTGGAGAGCTATATACATAATTATGGTCGTGGGGAAAGTTCTCACCTGTCGGGTGATGTTTTATACTGATCTCAGTCTCCCCCAATATTCATGTGATACTTAAAAACCCACAAGGGTTGGGAGGCCTCTTAAATGAGAAAAACACCACATGTATAGACATCCAAAACTAATAATCCCAAAACATTACTAAGAGCCAAATTTTTGTAGAGGTTACCCTTTTATCCAAAAACATTCTTTAAAAGTGGTGCATCAAAATTTACTTCTAAGAAGTTACTTACCATGTTCGAGTTCAAGCCTGTGCCATGAGTTTCATGTAAAATCATCCCTTCGAGGCATGAGGCAAGCCTACCTAAAAGGATGGTTTCTATCTCTAAAGTTGTAATGTTGTTTATGTAAAACTTTCCAAAAACATTCAAAACAAATTTTAACATCAAACATTGTGCTTGAGCTAAAAAGAGCATATCAAAACAAACACTAAACATGATGGTTGAATCGCAAACCCTTTGACTTAGTGTATGCTTTTAAAATAAGCCCTATATTTGCACTCCTTAAGGATCTCCTTAAAAGTTTTTGAATATCCAGGCTTTAATTTTAGGCTACATTGGCTCAAAGTAAACGTTGGAAACTATGGCTTGGGTGTCGTGATTTCACAACTTAAAGCCATAGAAATGTAGGTCACACAATTGTATGCTTTTTGAGTCAATTAAATACTATTCTACCACTTTCCATATGCCAACTACAGAGAAATTGAAGAAAAACAAGCCCAAACTTGCAAAAATTTGGAGAAAAATTGCTCAAACTAGAAATATATTACACAAAGGTCACTTTTGCACAAAATTCTACTGCAGTTGACCCATTTTTTACTGTAGTTATTGTTGATGCCAAAAATTGGCAAGGTAACAACCTTTATGGGAAACTTAGTTAATGGGGGGACCAATTGGGCTAAACTGAGTGACCTCTGGGTTTTTAAAGAAGTTGACTTCTTTTGTAATTGAAGTTTTGGAATGGGAAAAAGAAGCAGATATAAAAAATAAAGATCTAACTAAGGTGATGCGCCAAGATTTAGATATAAGGCACGATAAATCTATCTTTTGGATATGATTTAAGGGCCCGTTCGGCAATCTGCTATGTCCTAGAATAATAGAATTTAAAGATAGAAGCCTAAATAATTCATTCAATGACATAAAATAATTATCATACACATTTACTGAAAAGAGGAGTCAAAGACATGATCTAAACCAGCAAACTTGTATTAAAATCATAGAAGTTCTGCAAATAAACAATTCAGGACAATAATGGCACAGTATAATGTTTTATCAAAAGCTTAAGAAAATAGAGAGGCCAAACAATGGCACAGTCTATGAGTTCTTTTGCAATAATCTAAAAGCAATAAAAGGCCTGGTGTCTTTTCTAAAAATTTGTATCTTTCAAACTCATTTTCAGAAGGAAGAAGTTGTATATATAAGAGAAATTCCCACCGCCTGGCGAGCAGTAACAGAAAAAATCATGTATCCAGAGCAATGATGCCACTAGCAATGATCACCTTCGATCATTGTAACAAAAAATATTTGAGCCATGGAACATAGTCTCTTCCCAGCCAGATGCATCCCCTACGAATGATGGAAGTGGTACTAGATAAATCCCATGCAAACAAGTGTCGCTTCCCTATGGAGGCAGTTAAGACACATGGCATCCTGGCACATCTTGTTATTTGCTTTATCCTTCCCTTTGGTAGAAAATCCATCGAGGAGACATGTGGCAGCAGATCGCAGCTCGTGGTTCATTCCTCCCCTTCTCCATTGAAAGCTTGCATTGGGAAGACACGTGGAAGCATTCTTTTCCATTGGCACCGACTGTGGGGTCCGCCAGAAAGTGTATGCGGATGAAAGCTACATGCCACGCAGACGGGGCTCGTCGAAAAAGAAAAGGGAGAAAGCTTTTGAGTGCCCGCTGAGTTGACACGTGGAAGCATGGCGGGGGCCAGTTGAAAGTGAAGGGAAGAATCCCTTCGGAGAGTTCCTAGTAGACATGTGGCAACAACCGACGATGTTTATCAAAAAGGGGTTGATGGTGTTCAAACAATTGAGGTGTGGGCCAGTACTTAGAAAAAATAAAATCACCCGTAGGGAGCTTAAGGAATTTTACATTCACATCTTTTGGTGACTAGTAGGGGCGTTTCGCCTGCAGAATGAGGAACCCAAAAAAAAATTGGCCTGCAAACCAGAGTCCCATTCACTGGGTGATGGAGTTAAAGCTTAGAGAGGATGGCCTGCAAAGGCATCCATTCAGCCTTGGATGGTGTCGATATGTCATGTAGATTCTCTTGTGCTCCACTCAAATCGATCATTTCTTTGTAAGGCAACATCGTAGGTAAACCAGCCTGAACTCAAGTTCGAAAAGTAGCCACGCAATTTGATGACTGACACCTTTGACATCTACTGTAGTAGGGGGTTGGCTGAAGTTCTAGAAAGTAGAGGTGTCCAGCTGCTTCTCTACAATCTTCACCGCAATTTGTTATGTTGTGGCCACCAACTCATCTGCAAGAAACGGGGAGGGCAAGCCCATCTCAGTTAGCCGAGAAAACTTCTCCTGCATATTATCCATAGTCTGGCTCAAAGTGGTTGCACATGAACTAGCATGGAGGATGGCTTGGTGGCAGTGGATGAACCCATTCATTGTTTTGGCAGTGGCCTTTCTATCTCCAATCCCTGCTTTTGCTAAGCCTTCATCTGAGACCATGTATAACTTATCTAGCAAAATTCTTGCCTCAAGAACCCTCTCTATAATAACTTGTGGGAATTGCTCAATTGCTCCACGAACTTCCCTACCCAGATTTGTTGCCTTTGCCATAAATTGAAGCATTGGTTGAAGGTTTAGGCAGAATGCCTTAACCTTTTCTCAGTATGAAACATATAACTATTGGGCCAAAGGAAGGAGATCTGTCTGGGCAACAGGGGCTTGGGGAGCACTCTTCAAAAGATTGATCTCTGCATCTCTTGATACGACATCCTGTGTCATTTTTGTAATTCTTTTTTTTTCGTCCGCAAGTTGTCCCTCTATACTTCTCAATTTTGTAGCCCAGTTTTCCTTGGCCTTGTTTTTGTTCGTCAATTCTTATTCAAGGGAAGATTTCATCTCCTGGACTTCATTTTCCAATTGGTCCTTTCGGATCTCAAAGTCTGCATCCTTTTGTTGTATCTTTTGCTCATATTGAGCATGTTGAAGTTCAAGCTCTTCACCTTTTTGCTTCATCCCCTGCTCTGCCAAGGCCAACTAGTTCTAATATTATTGGTTCCTCTGCTGCAATATGTCAACTAGAGTGGAGTCATAGGATTGGAACTTGGCAAGTTCCTCTCAGAGTCTAGCCTACTCTACCTTCACTTCCTATGTTTTTTCTAATAAGTGCACAATTTCTGCTTCATTCGCTTTCTCCTTTGCCCCCAGGAAATCTATCCTCTCCTTTGTAAACTTCAGCTCCTCTTCCTTTTTCTTTAGTTGGCGACTAGATTTGAGGAAGTCAGTGGTTACCACCCACTACGTTTCTTCCATGAGCTCAACTTTGTCCTACAGTCAGGCTATTCTCAGATCAAGTCCCATGGAAAACATGTTGTAATCATTTAGCCACATTTCCCCTTGTGGTTTGACAAGGTTCAGGTACATGGTTGTGAAGTTCAACGTTTCCTGAGCTTCATTGTAAATAGTATACACCTTTGGCTTCGTTAGCTTCTTGGCATCCTTGGCCTTTCACTTCTAGATTTTGAGATCCCGTGCTTCTTTTGTATTTTCACCTTGCACAATGGATTGGGCTAGCAACTAAACTAATCTGCCTGTGAAAGGTGCAACGGGAGGAAGTGCGAAAGGGAATGTAAGGGTAGCAGTCCTGGGCATTTTCTTCTTCGGGAGATTGATAGTAAGCGGGGAAAAATGGGAAATTTTCCAAAGTTCAATTTGTGAACTAGAGGGAGGGCTCATCAGGTTTTGAGGTGATAGAGTAGTCATGGTGGAGTATGTTTGCTGAGCAGATTGGGTCGGACCAGAGGCAATAGTAGCAATAGGGGTATCAATGGCAGGAGTGGCTGTAGAAAGTGAAGCAGATGCAAGTTGAGCAGTGGCAGAAGGTGTAAGGGTTTGTGCATGTGTCAAGATAAATGGTCTCATGGGGGAGAACTGGGAGAAACCTTTCACGACCATTGCAGCAAAAGTAGAAAAAGAGGGGCTAACACTTGCAGTGATGGGCACTGCGGAGACAACAGGGGATACTAAAGATTGTGAAGTAAGAGAAGAGGGAGAAAAAATTACCTGTTGTCTGGATAGTGGCGGTCCTTGGCTCACCGCTAGCTCCTCGCTTACTTTGAGCTCTTGGCTTGCTGCTAGCACCTAGCTTGCTACGAGCTCTTGTGAACTTTCTCCAAGAGTTGCCTCTGTGTGCTGCCTTTTGCTAGGTGGGGAATCACCCACCTCTATAGCCTCTGACTATTGCTGCTAGGGTACTATTTTTGTTTTCAAGGCCCAGGTACACATCCGTGAGGCTCCCAATTGTATATTGAAATGCACATTTGAAGCAACATGTCTAGGCTACTTTGTTGACACTTTTGTTTCCTTCTCCTTTCCCTTTCTCATATCCATTTCAGACTCCTCTGGGTCGACATCTTCCTCATTAGTGCTCGCGTTGGAATCTATGTGTTCATCATTCCTTAATTTATCAAATTGTTCATCTGACTCCATGCTTCCATAAGGGGTCTCGGGTTGCTTGATTTCTTGGCGGTACACCTAGAAATCTCTAATCCTTTCCTCTTTCCATCCTTTTGTTCTTGATAATTTTTTTTGAAGGTCGGCCCCCATTTTGCACTTCTCATCATACTTCACTTGAGCAAAGTAGAACTTAAGCCATGATGGCCTACTGTCATTCGTGGGGATGTGAATCAGGTCAACCAATAAATCATCCTAATCCTCCAACAGGTTCCACCTTTTTTCCCAGTAAGGTTGAGGGTTGTGTGTTACTTTGAAAATTTTATTTGGTAGGTGATTGTCGAGGTTATAATTCCATTTGTCACAAATCCATACTAACCCCAACTGAGCCAACTTTTCCTCCAGCAACTTATGTGTCTTCTTCTTGCTCATGAGCACCATTTTAAAGCTTAGCGAGCATGTGAAAAATCCTCTTTTCTTGGCTTGGCCTCCGCAAAAGGTAATATCAATAATTGATACATGTCGGAACACTTCGAGGGCCAGCACCCAATTTGTAACACATGTTAGAAGCCAGAAAGGCTCCTCGTTGA
This sequence comes from Sequoia sempervirens, assembly GCA_007258455.2. Taxonomy (NCBI): domain Eukaryota; kingdom Viridiplantae; phylum Streptophyta; class Pinopsida; order Cupressales; family Cupressaceae; genus Sequoia; species Sequoia sempervirens. The sequence continues at coordinate 13,934,276 of VDFB02058242.1, read as the reverse complement.
AGCCTCACATCCGAATGAACATGAAATCCATCTTGAGAAACCAATCACACTTGGGAGTGAAGTTCTACATATACTCCATTTGTTCCTTGGTGAGCCAGTTAATACAGTCCTCCCCTCTCAAATCTTGCAGAATCGGAGTCAGGAAATAATCCAAAAATACATAATAGTCATAAGTTGAAGAGAGGAGAGGAGTCCATACAAAAATTGGCCTTCTTTTCCCTTCTTCGTCAAATATAAAAAAAATCATATATTTCTTGAAGAAATCATGGTTTTGATGCAAAAACATATGGGCAAGAAAAGAAAGAAACCTAAACCAATGTTGCGTCTGGTATTCCCTTATCTGGCTCAACACTCCTCAGCAATGAATTCTACAAAGTCATACCAAAATAAAGAATGTTGCTTGCGCAACTGAAACCCCACACCTAGTTGAAATTCTTGAACATATTTTTCAATGTCCAGGCCGCAAGAAAATGCCATCATTGAGAAGGCATTCTGCATGTCTATAGGGAAAGCATTGTGGGCTATCAAAATCTATGGTGGCTTTTACTGATCTCACCGAACCCTTTTAGTTTCTCTGTTATAAAAACACATAGAATAGTCTCTGCTTCTCCATACTCTTTCGCCTTTCCTCGAATTGAATGCTTCCATCTCATCTACTTTGGAGTGTTTTGCAAGGATACATAACATGTTCCATATAGGTTCCTTGCAGATGTTAACTCTCAATACTCGACCCTCGATGGCATTGGTAACTGGGTTGAAATGCTTAATGGCCCCGTCAACCAACTCTGGGCAGTAGTGCACGAAAGGGACCATGTACTGCGGAAGTCTATTGAACCAACACTTTTGCGCCAAGGAATCCATGTCACTATTGTTCTTCATCCTTTCACAAGCCACCTCTCTAAGATTCTTCAGCTTCTTCTCGAGGATGGTGGTGGAGCCTCATATTTTTGCTCACCTTAAACCCTGGACGCACTGAGGAATGGTTTAGGATTCATTTTCAGTACTTGAATGTTCTATCTTGTTGTTTATTCCCTATTGACCGTTGTCGGTTACTATTGAAATTTTGTAGTCGGTTCCCTAGGTCGTTTTCTAAAAAAAAAATTGTCTTAGGTTTCTTGAGTTTCTTCTAATCTATCCTAAGAGGTCCCTCCCTTATGAACAACTTATGAGCACGTGCATAAAGGTTTTCACTTAAGTTAAGTCAGCCTTTTTTGGTTTCTCCCGCTTGTCGCTAATCGCTTTTGGAACATATGTTTTAAATCAGTGATGAGTGAGATGTGAATGTCTCCAATATCGCTCATCGTGAATAGTTCTTAGAGTCTCAAGTTTAAATAGCAATGAGCGAGATGCTTAATATTTTGATGGAATTGCTTATCGCTAATGGTTTATGGCCTTTTGAGATTATAATAGCGATAAGCGATGACCTCCAACTATCCGATTGTACACTCTATCGCCTATCGCAAATATGCTATAAATGAATTGTTTTAAATGAGCGATAGGAAGGGAAATGAACCATTAATCTCATCACTTCCCATGGATTGGTCTTGAATTCCACGTTCTTGATCAATAATAAGCGATGAAGTTCCTTTTATAAAGTTCTCTCTCGCTAACATGATACACCTTATCTGCGATATTTTTTTGTACCATTGACTGTTTATGCAGGTGTAAGGGTCAACATGTGATACTTCTGTCTCTCATCGTTGATAAGCTGGACATTGGTGAAGTAAATCGGCAACAAGCGAGAACCATTACACGAAAGGGGCAATGTGGTGGAACCTGGATGATTTCGTATAAGGCACAAATAAAGGTTGCAAGAAGGATTGACAACCATTGATAATAGTTCTAAAACTAGAGAATCGATGGTCAGGGTTCAAACCTAAACGGCTAATTGTCAGTTTGCTTGAACGAGCTTGCTATCAAACAATTAATAGTGATACACTCCTCTCTCAGCCATAACAGAAAGTAGATACCTAGTTGATCGTACACAAGAATTCATTGGCCGGTGGAAGAAATTCCTTAAGCTAAAAGGTTGCGAGACAAGTCCCAGGAGTTATCAAGAGTCAGAGTGACACTATTTTTGCCTAGGTAAGCCAAACCAGTATTTCCTTCTAAGTTGAAGTAGTACATTGAAATACCTTGGAACTTTAAAACAAGAGTCAGGAATTGGCAATTCATTTCTTCCTAATAGTCTCAAGTTGATATTTGAATACTATTTAAGTTGTGGAGAAAAAAATTCCTTCCTAGTGGTGGTGTTGTATTCTATCAAATTGTGGAAGTTTTACCTGGTCACAAGAAATAATAAACCTTAGCTCAAGTCACAATACCAGAATGAGTGACCCAAAGCCTAGTGAGTCTAGCATTAAACCAGAAAGGAAACCCACCCAAAAAAGGGTCAAAAGATGTAGAATTCAAAATGTTTTAGCTAAAGTCAACCCTGGACCAGTAAATGTGTCTGAACCTCCACCAAGTACTCCTACGACGTCCACTAGGTCTAGGAGTGTAAAGAAGGAAACAAAGAAGTTCATGCAAGAAACCTCTAGAGGTATCAAAGAAGGAGGTTCACGAATTGGTAAGAGAGAAACAAGACAAGTTGTTGTGACTCCTAGGCTCATTGATAATATTGGCAACATTGGTGAAAAACCCCAACCCCGGAGTGGATGGCAACTGCTTCGATATGCTTTCAATAGACAAAATGCTAGCAGGTCTACATGTCATATATGGTTGTTGAACCTTGGAAAACTGGTAGTTCCTAATGTGTTTGTAGAAGTTGACTTGATGATGGAATTAGCTAGACATTTTGACCCTACTGACAGAACAATAAGGAGTGAGAATGGAGATATAGTTTTGTGGGTAACAAAGGATAAAATGATAGATGTTTTTGGGCTAAATCCTAATTATTCTTCAAAGTTCAGGCGTGCTAATTTGTATGAGGAGTATCAAAGGAGAAAGTTTGCATATAAAGGGGAATTGCTTAAAAGACATAGAAGGAGTAAGGAAAGGTTCACTGACAAGGACATCGAGCCTTTTGAGTGTGAGGAATTTACAAATTATTTCAAAAATACTTTCTATTGTCTGAATCAAGTACTGGCTCGGTATTTTGAGATGAGGATAGCTCCCGACTTATTAGTGATGATAGAAGATATACAAAGCCACAATCAGAACACTAGATTTGATTATGCTGATTTTGTTCCTCAAAGAATGCATCAGGACTTTATCAATTTAAAGGAGATACTCCCTTTATCTTTCCCTCATTACTCCTTATTGATGCATATGCTCCTGTGGGAGGGTGACTATGAGTGGAAGAGGAAATTGACTCTGAAAATGATGGATAATGAAGGTAATGCTAACCTTGTGCAGATGTGGACATACATATGGGATCGAGAGTGTTCCCATTCCAATTATATCTTGTTTGCTAATGTTATAAGATATGGTATCTTAGAATCATTGGGTGTGGCACCTAGGTTTAGGCTCTCTCTAGAAATCATGAGCGTCATGCGCCCAAAGGATGTGTCAGGATCCCAAAAAACACATAATTGGGCTGACTGGTTTCTACACTCATAATATACTTTGATCAAAGCTTATGGAGCCAGGATGGCACCACATTGTTTACCTTTGTATGTCTCAGACAGGTTAGCCTTCATGGAGCTCATGTGGCAGATTGATGTCATGGATTATGAGATGTTTAGAAAGGACAAAAAAGGCACTACATTGGTGGCCCAATGTTCTTTTGCTTATTTTAAAATCACTGCCCCTAAGGGATATGAAAAGCTTGGCATCATGGTGAACAATCTTAGAATGCCTATTAGTAATATCAGAGTTTTTGATCTAGAAAGGTTTGTGGGGGAAAGAAGAAAATTGAAGAACTTAGGTATGATACACCATGAATTTTTATATAAGGATGATGTGCTAAGAAATCTGACAACTGACGAAGCTGTCATGACTAGAAAAAGGGAATGGACGGCTATGATGAACCTTGAGGAGAAGATTATGACAAAGAATCCCTTTTATGCCAGTCCTTATAATGTAATTGCAGATTCCTTGGAGAGGGATTTTACTATGATAAGGGATTATAAGTCTAGTGAGTTCAATGCAAAGGTGAAAGAGGCTGTAAACAAAGCCCAAAACCTTTTGGAACAGCAACAACAAGATATGGATGTCCCAAAACAGCCTATAGAAATCCTGAAAGAACAAATGACAGAGCATGTGCCAAAAAATGAGGAGGTGGAGCAGAAATTTCCCCTCCCTAACATTACAGAAACTCATAGTTCAAATGCTCCTCCTGAAAGGATTATCAAATGGCAGTATAACAGAGAAGATGATGATGATCCCAGAATTAGGAAATGTGATGAGTTTCTGGCCGATGATAAGTTTGTGCAAACCAGAGAGTTCCAAGAATTTATGATTTAGCAGAGAAGTAAAGAAATAAAAGAAAGACTTGAATTAGCCCGAGCAATTGTTGAGCCTTCTCACCAAGATGAAGTTGAGAAAACAGAGGAAGAGAAGATCATAGCTGAAATTGTAGCTATTACTCCCACTGAAGCCAGAAAGATTGTCAAAGATAGTGGAATTATGTTATTTCCAGGATGTACTATCACTGCGGCTATAGCATATGATGCAACTAGAAGAGATCCACAAGCTTTGATATTTGAGGATCAATTTGAGAACAAAGTATTTGGTTCTGGATATAGCCCCAAATTGCATACTCTTGCAATATGGTCTATGGCTCCTAACACTAGTAAACATGAGGTTTCTAGGCCTATTGAGGGATTCATTGGTGCACTAGTGGTTAAGAGAGCAGTTGATATAAACCCTATCCAAGTAGTTGAGTTAACTACACATATCGCAATGTTAAGTGTAGATACTGCACATATTTCTCAGAAAAAGTATGAATCCTTGGTTAAAGAACATAATAAGGCTTTGACTGAACTGAGTCAAATGAGGGCCACTATTCAAGCTTTTCAGAAAGGAACTTCTCAACCACCTCCTTCCCCTTCTTCTTCTTCATTTGATATGTCTACACAGGATAGGGAGACTTTGGCCCTAAGGATTGGTGACTTGAAAGAGCAATTGAGTGCTGAGAAGGAAAAGGTTAGGAAAGCCACGCTAGAAATAGTTAAAGTGGCTAATGAAATTTTTGAAGATGTGTTAAAGTATAGGGTGACGAAGTTGGTTCACAAGGCTAATGATGTTTAGGCCACATACAAGAATATTCAAGAGGAAAATATAAAGTATCTACAAGTACAGGAATCCTTTAGAAATAAGTGGAACAATTGGATTTCCAAGGTAGGTGCTTTGAATGAAATGATGACGAAAATGAATGAAGACTTTGAGACAATCACAAATTTTTCTGACATCTTGCAGAATATTGACTCAATAAAAGAGATAACCATCTTCCATGAAAAATTGGGTATGCAGGTCCAGAGTAAGTTGAAAATATTCAAGGAGATGGAAGAACGGGGTATGCCTCAAATATTGAATCCACAAGGTGAGTTGTACCCATTTGACACCCGGAAGAAAGAATTAGGAGAAATGTTTAATACAACCATGATGCAATTATTTGTCACTGATTACTATTTGCTTAATTCAAATATTGATACAATGTTTGAAATTGAATCAAAGATGGATATGTTTTTCAAGGAGGCCTAGGTTCTAACAGATGCAAGATACACGAAATACATTACTGGGGTACATAATTTGATGAATATTAAGTGGCCCACTGAGGAGGATTACAACACTTAGTTGGAAAAGTACACAGATTGAATCTGTGTAAAGATCAATGGATAAGAGAAATAATGGACAGGAGAAAAATAATACATAGCCTAAATATGGTACAAATAGGGCTTTTGATATAACATGGTAAAACATTATTTTTCTCCTTGAAATTCAAAATGAGTGGCACGTGTTGCTTATGTGGATTAACAATTTTGGACCTTTTCCCTATTATTCTTGCCTTGCTTCATAAGTTTTGTGATTTTGATCTTCTCACAATTGGCATTTGGAGCACATGGATAATTTCTTGTAACTAACTAATGATGTTTTGAAGTGGGACCTAATTTCCACAAAGAATTGAGGATTAATTGCCCCATGTCTTATTCATTCCACCTGTGCACTCGAGTGTAGCTGAAAAAGGGAATGTTGTTACAAGTGGTCAAATAAGGTCATGACATGTGTGCTATCCGGTCTGAGGCTTGTTCTGCTCCTTCATCTCTATAAGAAGGAATTTAGGACCAAAATTAAGAGAGTGCAAGTAAAATTTTTGAGTTACTATTGTTAGACTATCAAGATAATACGAAGCAAATCTTAAGGTTTTTTATTCTGAAAGTTTCTTGTGAAGTTCATACTTATGCATGTAAGACTGATAATGATATAGCCTTTATAATACAGAGTTATCAGTTTCATGGTTATTGTCTCTCCTTGAAAGCGTCTTGTGGAGTTATGATTGAAAGTAATCAAGGATTTCTTCCATTTGTCTCTATCATTATTTGATGGATGTTTGATTTCATACTTGCTTATTGATTCAATGAATTAATGTAAGTGCCTATATGAGATTGATGACTTATGAGAATTGCGTGCTAGGATATTTGTAAGAAGTAATAATCTGGAATATCATGGAGGAATGTTGTAATGCAAGATTTCAGGTGGTTATAGATGCTATGTTTTAAATTTTTATCAGGTTATATAAGAAGGTATTGACTTTGTGCTTAGGATAAAGACACTGGTTCATGTGAAGTATTCATGATGTTGCAGTATTGACTCATTTACTACTCTCTTTTTTGAAATCGTAGAATCTCAAGGGGATACTATTGTTGTGTTTTTGTGCCCAAGGTTTACTTTCTCATATTCATCATATGCATCATTCATATATATAAGTTGCCAACTTATTTAATGTATGTTATTAAATGGACTTATGAGAACTATTTGTTATTGGCAATGTATTTGAATGTAATTGTGTCAAGTCATTAAGTATACATTGTGGGATCACCCTCCCGGGTTTCACAAAGCCCAAATAGTAGGAATAGAAGTTTCATCGACCTCTATTCATTCTTTGGCCAATCCCTTTAAAATTAGTAATAATTGGAAAATGGAAAATTCCATAGGTATTTCTGAAGATCAGTTTGGTTCTTAAAAAAATAACCAACATATGGGATCATGAATATTATCCCAATCCTCCTTAATCTAGCTATGGTCTCAGTAGGTTTGTTGCTTCTCTACTCTTCATGTATTTACCCACTCTGGATTCTCTGGTATACCAGGCGAAGCGTATGAGACGTTCTCAAAAACATATGCAGTTGGTGTTGTACGCACATTGCTTAGCAAACTTTGTGTGGCTCCTCCTTGCATTTTTGTTTGAGAACTTTCAGCCATCTTCCTTCACCGCTTCAGATTTATTCTATGCTCAAATTTTTTGCAATTTACCTTCGACTATGTTTTCACTCAAAATTCTTTTGCTCTGAGTAGCGTGTTCAAAATATTTTACAATGACAACCACTTGCATGCAATACTTAGCTTCTTTTTTTTCAACAACAGTTGTCTTTCAACGTTTACTTCGACATCTACTGCCAACCTTTTGGCCTGTGCGAAATGAATTACTTGCCATTTTGGAATGACAAGAATTCATAATGATGATTGGTAATCGTGTTGTACAACATGATTTATTTGGAACTTGAGCCGACAATTTGAAGGTAGCTTAGATGTTTGCATGCTTTGGAAATTAATATCCCAAAAGGAATGATTAAGCCAAAGATGCGATAAGTGTTTGAAAAGATATGATTTTTGCATTGGAGTTTTCAAAACGCCTGTAGAATGACACCTCAACATTTGGCCGTGCAGACTATCGCTGATGACTGCCACCAGCTTAGGCTAATTAATTAGCCCTTATTAATCTTGCACGCAGCAAATCGTACCTAGTAGACGCAACTGGGTGGGAATTTTGAGCAAGCCCCTACTATGTTTTTCAAGTTGGTACTTGATTAGTATCACGTTTATGGTATGCAAATTACCATGCATACACTAGCTATTTCTATAAATAGGCACTTTGGGTAATAGCAAAATCACACTTAGCAGTTGGGAAAATTTGGTAAAGGTAGTTGGCTTAAAATTTTAGCATTAGGCAGCTAAGTAGAATTCACATAGGACTAGACTTAGGTTGTTTGTGTGAAGCTAGTATTAGGTAGTTGTAGAGAGCTCGCCACTATGAATACCCCAATTAGGTTAGTTTGCAAGAAGTCCCAAACAACATTTTTGGGTGATATTTTGACTAGGCACCTTAAGAGAATGACCAAAAATAAGCATTCATTGGCCATCATAGCTATGAAATGGGTTTTGGGAAGAGACAGCATTGAATATGAAGACAAATATAGAGTTAACACTGATGTGTGCTCTCACTTCGTCACATCTATGCTTGATATCTAGGTTCCCAAGCCATTAATTCTCCTCCTGGTGCTTGAAATCTTTCCCAAGAAATATTTGGGTGGCCTTGGCGAGGTGGTGGCGAATGTTGCATTTGGTCTGGGCTTACTGACAGTGAGTGACCTATGAAAGTACATTGAAGAAGACGTAGTAGTACCATGGGTACCGTTCCTGAGTGGGTTATGCATCCAATCACAAGAAGAGCATCGCCAAAGGGTAACTCGTGCCTGCCATTTCCTCTTTCCCTTGAACAACGTGGTTTTGTTCTATGACATCGACTGGTACACCAACTTCAGGAATCTCGTATTCCCTTTGTTGTTCTCCATTGCTCCTGTGAATGTTGTTGTTGTTGACGTTCCTGTCGATGAAGTTATTTTGGATGTTGCTGACAATGCCCCTATTCCTGCTTGTGACTAAGATTGAAAATCCCCCTATTTTTTGCTTTGAGAACTAATACTCGTTAGTTTTTTTTTCGTACATATGCCTAGAAAAAAGGCTTTATCATAGATATATATAAAGAAGAAGATACATAATACAAATATACTCTAGAAGTGTGGCCTTTGAGCCATTTTGAAAATGTAGATATCAAAGTATATATATAATGAAAATATAGCTTTATATAATCATTTTGTCTCCTCCCTTTTTTTTATTTTGTAATGTGGGTTCTCTTTTTCTTTTCCTGCATATATGTGTTCATTTCAATTATGCATATGGGTGTTGATTTTCTCTGCCTTTTGAGTTGCAAATTAATTTTCTCTTCCCTTTACAATAATGGGTTTACTTGTTTCTGCCTCTTCGAACCAAAGAATTAATTAAAATACCGGCCAACAAACATGAAAAAGAAAATAATTACACTATTCACATATTTACACTTGCAGGATAATGCAAGCTTAATTAAATAATTTAAGGTGAATTTTGTTGACTGGAATTCCTAGTGCTTCTTGCTCCATGTTTTCTAACTCAAACGCGTTGTGTTGTTTGCATTAAGTTATTTTGAAAGGGCCTTCCCAAAGGTTGTTGAACTTTCCATGTTGACCTGGCTTTGCAACCCTTTCATTAAATTTTAGCACTAGGTCCTCGCACTTTAGACCTTGGTCTGACGTTTTTTTATCAAACCACCATTTAACCACCTGCTAGCAGTTATCCATGGCTATTAGGGCCTTTTCACTTTTTTCTTGCACTTCCAACAACTTGGTCAGCTAAACCTCCATGGCGTTGTTTTGTTCTATCTCGAGAGATTTGAGAAATTGCAGTGCCAAAATCTCCATAGAGATAAGCAATAGTGCTTCTTTTCCATACACTAGCTCATATGGTGAAGTTTTGAGGACCTGCTTGGGAGTTATGCAGTCTCCCCACAGCGTTGCCCGAAGGTTTTTATGCCATTCCTTTTGGTGCTCTGACTCGATCCTTTTGATGAGTCAAACTAGATTTTTGTTAGTCGACTTAGCCAAGTCGTTCCCCTACGGGTAGTAGTTTGATGAAATTTTCAAGAATATGTCATTTGTAAGTGCGAATTAACATACCTTAGATCCTAGGAAAGCCTTGGTGTTGTTCGAAATGATGGTTTTGGGAGGGTCGAATCTCGTCACCAGTTCCTCAAGGAAGTCCACTATCTTCGCCTCTGTCGCATTCTTCAGGGGCATGGCTTCGGTCCACCTGGTGAAGTAGTATGTGATCGTTAGGATCCATTTGTGTTCGACGTTGGAGGCAGGATTGATAGTTCCAATGAAATCAAGGCCCCATTATGCAAATGACTCATCAACCACTATCGGGTTGAGAGGCATCACATAATTCTTCCTTCTTCCTGCAAAGAATTGGCATTCCTTGCAGGATTTTATCAAGGAGTAAGAGTCATTGAATAGCCTCAGCCAGAAATACCTTGTGCATATGATTTTGATGGCAGAGGTCTTTGCAGAGAAGTGTCTGCCTGCGAGACTATTGTGGAAAGTGTCAAGAATTATTTTTTCTTGCTATGTGGTGACACACCACAATAGAACGTCGTTGAAGTTCCTTTTGAAAATGACCCCCTTGATGAGTGCATATCCATTATTCTGCAATTGGTAGAATCTTCTCTTCTGAGAAGGAAGTCCCAATGGGTACTTTCTTGTGTGCATGAATCTCACTCTATCCGCCAGCTAGTAGCCTTCAGACTCAGACTCATTCATTAGAACTAGCTCGGGTTGCTCTTCTTCGACTGCCATCTCTTCGTCGTGTGCCAGATATTCACACATTCCTCTTCCCCAGATGGTCTTTGTAGGTTTGACCTCAATGTTGTACTCGAGGATCTTGGTGATCCAATTGGCCCTTTTTTCAGTGATTTCTCCTTCCATGATGTATTTACACACACTGGAATGTGAGACATAAACAATCACTTTATTGCAAGATATTAAGTGTCAGAACTTTTTGAGTCCCTTTACTATTGTGAATGCTTGCCTCTTGATGAAGTTGTAGTTCATCTCATATTCCTTTAATGTTCGGGAGTGAAATGCTATCGGATGTTCTCCTTTTCCTTCATCATCTTTTTGAGTTAAGACAGTAGCAATGCTTGACTTGATACTTAATACATACATTATGAAGTCTTTTGATAGGTCTAGATTGACTAGCACGGGAGCTGAGGAAATAGCATCCTTGACTCTCTCAAAGGCTTCTCTGGCTTCTTTTGTCCATTTGAATAATTGATATTTTTTAGCATTAGGGTGATTGGCCTAATTATTCTTGCAAAATCATAAATAAATTTTATCACAAAGTTAACCTTCCCTAAGAAAGATTGGACTCCTTTATTGTTAACCGGAAGGGGAAGTTCTCTAATTGCTTTCACATGTTTGGGATCAATTGCAATTCCTTCTTTGGACACTACATGTCCCAATAGCTTGCCTTGTGGTACTCCAAAGACACATTTTTTTGGGTTCAGGGATACCCCAAACTCCTGGCATTTTTTGAAAACCATCTCAAGGTGGTCAAAATGATCATCCTTGGACTTAGAGAATACCATTAGATCATCCAAATAGATTAGGATAATCTTGTTAATCAACTCGCCAAAAGTGATGTCCATTTCCCGCTGGAAGGTGGCACCTGCATTTGATAGGTCAAAAGGCATTTTAGCATATGTGAACATTCCCCACTTGGTAGTGAACGTCATTTTGTGTTGGTCCTCCTCTTTGACCCAGATCTAATTGTAACTGGAGAAGCCATCTAGCAAAGAAAAAATTTTAGATCCTGCCACTATTTGCAAGATTGACTCCATAGAAGGTAGTGAGTAATGATCCTTTAGGGATGCTCTGTTTAGGTCCCAAAAGTTGACACATAGGCGGATATCTCCATTCTTCTTCCAAAACAGGACCAGGTTGGATACCCATGTGCTATGCTTGATTGAGAAGACAATCCACGACTGGATTAGCTTTGTTAGCTCTTGCGCCATTAACACTTCAATCTTGGGGTTTACTGGCCTTTATTTTTGGTTGACTGGTTTTGCGCCTTCCACCAGCTCTATTGTATGTTGGATGATTTTGGGATCATATCCCTTGAGGTCATCATATGACAAGGCCACCACTCCTTCATACTTCTTGCAGAAGTCGATGAGCCTTTCTTTATCATGATGCGAGACATCTTTCCTGACTTTGAGTTTTCTCCCATCTGCAACCTGAAGGTCTGCATAGTTGCTTTTGTCTGCTACAAACTTTCTCTTATCATTCCTTGCATCATCACAGTCGAAGAGGTTTTCGAGAGTGACCAATCCCTTGGGAAGCTTGTTAGACTTCAACTAGATGATTTTTCCTTCATAGGCCTCGGCGATCTTCGATTGGAGTTGGTCGAAAAATTCTCCTGACTGTTGGATGAATGAGGCAATGTGTTCATCACTTCTGAACACTTTCCAGCTTTGATCATTGTCTAGGATTTTCAGTTGGACTATCAATCATATAGAGTGTTTGTTGTGAATGAGGTCGGAGGTAGGGTCAAACTGGGATGTGATTGTTGTCATGCAATTTGCATCTGCATTTCACTCTTTGGGCATTGTCTAGATATTGAAATCTTTAAAACCCTCAATCAAGTCCTAGACTCAGTTTCTATAGGATCTCATACGAAAATTATTTGTTGTGGAAATTCCCAAGACTTGATTGACTACTAGTTCATAATCTCTGAACACCATTAATTTCTTGATGCCCATCTGTTTCGCGAGGCTTAGACCTTGCACTAGTCCTTCGTATTCGGCTTCATTGTTCGAGCGAGTGAACTGGAAGTGAAAAGACCTCAGTGTCTTTTCATTGTGTGGGGATATCAAACATATCCCAGCTCCTGCGCCCACTTTGCATCTTGCTCCATTGAAGTGCAACGTCCACAACTCTGAGGCTTGACCACTTTTGGATTCCTTTGTGACTTTTAGAAGCACTTGATCTTCATCATAGATGGCATAGGTGCCCAACCCGGTAGCATGATAGTTGTCGAAAGGGTCAGTATCTATGTATTCTCTTAGGAAGACCTCTTCTTGATTGCTCTGGTCTTCAGTCACCTTTTCTTCTTCTAGCAGCTCAACACAATACATTTCTTGCTTGGTGATAGAGGTATGAGTAGCCTCAAAGTTGATCATAGCTTCATCAACCACATGTTTTGAATGTAGAGCTTCGGATACTATCTTCATTTTCACACCATGCTTGGTCATGAGGATCATGTGCGACCATTCTAGAGAAAGGTATCCGCCTACCTTTGAAGTGGATTCCCAGGATACACAGAGACCGAACATGAGGGGAACGTCTATGATCATTGTATCTTGCAGTAATATGATGCTAGGGCAGGAGAATAGAGTCAAGGGAAGGTCCTTGATGAGACCTACAGTTTTGAATTTGTTTCCATCAAGCTGCATAACCCCCCTCTTTAAAGTTTCATAGCTAAGTCCTAAGGCTTCAGCTATTTGTTTCGACATAACTTTACGGCTAGCGCCCGAATCAATCATAGCATTGTAAAATAATTTCTTTCCTACAATAAGAGTTAGGAAAAAGGGCTTTGGCTTTGGCTTATCTTTCCCCTCAGTAGAGACTACCTCTATTCTATTTTTGAGAACTTTGGCAGGAGGTGATGGATCAATGGCCTTTCCCTTCAATGACTGCTCTATCAACTTTGCGCTCACGTCCTCTTGGAGGGCCTTTTGCAACAATATCTTCCGCTTTGAAATAGCTAATATATCCCAAAGAGACACATTAGCGAAGGATTTTTTCAATTGTTCCACCACGTTGAAGGGTGGCAGATTTGGAAGCTTCTACTCCTTAGCTTTGGTTATAACAATTTCCCTTCGCAGAAGACAATGTTGTGCCACTGCAAAGGTGACGGGTGTCTAGTCGGAAGCACTTTTGGGCTATGGACTAAATAGTTGCAGGACGATTGGTTCGCCCATGAATCTCCTTTTTGAGCGACTGTTGTAATCGGACTATACTTGTGATGTCTTCGATGGGGATGCATCATTGGAAAACACTGCTTCCTCTTCTTCCATCCATGAGAAGAGCGTGTGATCGGGAGCGATGTCTATTTCTTGCTTTAGGGACACCCCTTGAATTTGTGCAGTGAGCACCACATTTTCCATTTGCGGAGAAGCATATACATAACCTCTGTGGTCTGAAGTCACGCCTTGGTTGTGTTTCTCTACCACCTTTTATTGTAGGTTGTCGCGCAGGCAATTTTGGGGCATATGTGCATCGCCACAAGGGAAGCACCAAGGATTGATATCATCAACTATTTTTTTTTGCCTCGCCGTCAGCTCTCTGCTCAAGCTTGGGTTGGCGATTTGTAATGGAGAAGGAACAGGTACTATTTGATTAGTTGTCTATGCCTATGGATTTGTGCAAATGCCTTCTTGGAATTGGTTTTTTTGGTAAGAAGACTTCCGCCCTGATAATTTTGATAAGCTGGCTTTGGAGGTGCGGACTGGTTTCACTTGATGATAGTTATTTCGTTGGTGATGGTCCAGAACATTTCCTTGAACTCACTCATCTCTTATTTCAAAGATTCAGATGCAGAAGTAACATTTTCTGGCACATTCAGATACATTTGCATAGATTGAGGAGGTGTCAATGCACTAATAGATGGTACTTCTTGAGCAGGAATTGATATTTATGGAAATATAGGAATGATGGGCTAGCGTGGCAACTTCCCGACATCTATCAAATTGTTCTCTACCTTGAAAGAGACGTTGTATGTGTCTAGTAGAGTGGTTTCACCCAGAGACTAGATCATCATCAGATGTCGAGGTTGATAGATTTCAAGTAGAACATGAATGCCAGCTAGGGCGGCGGGCAGATAGCAACCTGGATTCTCTGCCAGTTTGTATGGAACCGGGCATTGAAGTCAGTCATGGCTTTGTGCGGGGCCCGCTTTATGGTAGATAATTGATAATATAATGAGGACCGGTCTCTATCATTCGAAAATATTTCATAGAAAGGATCTCCAAGCTCATCCCAGGTACTGATAGTGTTAGCTTGCAAAGTGTGATACCAATCTAGTGCCCTGCCTCTAAAAGAGGCTGCAAGAAACCTTAGCGCTACATTCTAGGCAGTGATTCCATGCACTAGACACATGTCTGCCACATCTTGCAGATGTTCAGAGGGTTTCCTTGAGCCATTTCAGGTAAACTTAGGTATATCTTTTAAAGCAAAGACCGGAATAGGGGCCCAAACAGCAGGTGCTACTGCTATTACAAGAGGACTTTTGACATCCCATGCCACAAAATTCTTGTTAGCATCTAGCAACATGGCTAGCGGAAGGGGCGAAGGAAGTGGAACATTCACTATGTGGGTTGTGGCTTGTCCTGTTCCTAGTGGCGACACTAACAAACCAAGGTTATTCATTGTTTGGGATCTAGTAACTGGCTGATGGCTCATACACCCTCTTTAAAATTAGATTCATTTAAGCAGTCCCATTGGGTGTGCTAGAAAAAAGAAACTATTGATGCCAAAAATTGGCAAGGTAACAGCCTTTATGGGAAACTCGGTTAATGGGGGGACCAATTGCACTAAACTGAGCAGATATAAAAAAAATAAAGATCTAACTAAGGTGATGCACCAAGATTTAGATATAAGGCACAATAAATCTATCTTTTGGATATGATTTAAAGGCCCGTTTAGCAATCTGCTATGTCCTAGAATAACATAAATTAAAGATAGAAGCCTGAATAATTCATTCAATGACATAAAATAATTCTCATACACATTTACTGAAAAGAGGAGTAAAAGACATGATCTAAACTAGCAAACTTGTATTAAAATCATAGAAGTTCTACGAATAAACAATTCCAGAAAATAATGGCACAGTATAATGTTTTATCAAAAGCTTAAGAAAACAGAGAGGTTGAACAATGGCACAGTTTGTGAGTTCTTTTGTAATAATATAAAAGAAATAAAAGGCCTGGTGTCTTTTCTAAAAAAATTATATCTTTTGAACTTATTTTCAGAAGGAAGTAGTATATATAGGAGAAATTCCCACTGCCTGGTGAGCAGTAATAAAAAAGATCTTGTATCTAGAGCAATGATGCCAGCAGCAATGATCACCTTTAGTCATTGTAACAGAAAATATTTGAGCCATTGAACATAGTCTCTTCCCAGCGAGATGAATCCCCTGCGAATGATGGTAGTGGTCCCAGATAAATCCCATGCAGATAAGTGTTGCTTCCCTATGGAGGTAGTTAAGACACACGACATCTTGGCGTATCTTTTTATTTGCTTTATCCTTCCCTTTGGTAGAAAACCCATTGAGGAGACATGTGGTAGCAAATCGTAGCTTGTGGTTCATTCCTCCCCTTCTCCGTTGAAAGCTTGCACTGGGAAGACATGTGGAAGCATTCTTTTCCATCAGTGCTAATTGTGGGGTTTGCCAGAAAGTGTATGCAGACAAAAGCTACGTGGCACACGGACGGGGCCCGACAAAAAAGCGAAGGGAGAAAGCTTTTGAGTGTTTTCCAAGTTGACACGTGGAAGCATGGCAGGGGCGTTTGAAAAGTGAAGGAAAGAATCCCTTTGGAGAGTGCCTGATGAACACATGGCGACAACTGATGGTGTTTATCAAAAAGGGGTCGATGGTGTTCAAACAATTGAGGTGCAAACCGGTACTTAGCAAAAATAAAATCACCTATAGGGAGCTTGAGAATTTTACATTCATAGTTGCCAAAAATTCAAGACTTTTGCTCTGTCTACAAATAGTCACTAGTAAACATTCACCACAATTGCACCCCTTTGCACAGTTGACCCTGAAATTTGCACATCTCCAAAATTTTAATGCTTTTTCCATATAATTCTTGCATAGTTGACATTATTTCTACCGTAGTCAACCCAAAAAACTAACACTTTTGACAAAATTTGCAATTCTGCTCTCACTGATTACACAGTCTCGAAATACAAATGTCACTTCTACAATTCATTTATGCACTTGTCCTAAAATTTGCCGCAATGGACAAGATTCTTATCACATTTGTGAGTTTGGCCACTATTGTTGGCTTTCCTTGCCGCTTTTGGCAAATTGGAATGCATTTGCACTTCATCATTGGCACAGTTGCACCCCTCTATTGCAATTGACATTGACATTTGCACACTTTCAAAATTTTAACGCTTTTTCCCTAAACTCTACTACAGCTACCCAAAAATTCTACCGCAATTGACCTAATTTTTGTCGTAGTTGCCTTATTTTCTGGTGAAAATCATAAACAAATCCAAAAACTGGTTAAAGCTTTCACCATTAGGAAACCAAACACTCCACATCACTCTTCATACATCATTTCACCAAAACAAAATCTCATCCATCAAGACATCAATTTATTACTTGAATCACTCTTATCAAGGGTCACAACAACATCAAGGGTTTCAAAATCACCATCAAGATCAAAATCTACAACATCAAATTGACATAAATGCACTTGCAAACAAAATTGACACACTTTATCAACAACGCTTTGGACACCCTCCCAAAAGTGAGTCACAATATCAACATCTTAACAATCCTCAAAACATAGATTCATATCATCAACATGTTCAACATCAAGACACCTCATACCAACAACCCCCATCCTATGATCCTTCATACAATTCACAATATCAACAAGGGTTACAACAACAAAATCAGGATCTTAATGTTATGAAAAAACAATATGGATCTTCCTTCATTCAAAACCCCCAACAAAAAACAAACACATATTCTCAAACATCTCAATATCCACATCAACAACATTTCCAACAACATCAAAACATTGATTCATATCAACAATAAAGTCTATTTCCACAACATCAAGTGAATCAACAACATCAATTGCTAGAACAAAATTTATTTCCACAATACCAAGATATACCTCAAATGCAATATCAAGATGTACCTCAATCTTAGTACCAAGGAGTTCTACAACACCAAGATGTACCTCAAATGCAGTATCAAGGAGTTTCACAACATCAAGGCACACCTCAAACTCAATATCAAAGGATTCCTCAAGTTCAATATCAAGGTGCACCCCATCCTCAAGGTACCTACAACACACAAAAAGGACTTAACCCTCCTTATACACAACATGGTTATCAAGGGTCCATGCCTTCACAAAAACCCACCTATGATCAAACAAACATCATCGGACAATAAGGTTATAACATCATTTCAAACCAAATGAACACACCTACTAATGATATAACCTTGCAATTACAAAATAACAATCAACTCGATTACCAAAACAATCAATTGAACAACCAACAACAAAATCAAGAGAGGCCACAGAGGAAATATTACCAACCAAGAAGGAAATTTCACCCCTTTGGGAGATACTTTAGAGGTAATCATGCACAAACTAGTACAACATGACCTTATCAAAATCAATGACTATCCAACTTATGGTGAACCAAACTTTAAACTCCCTTGGTATAATGAGTACGAACGATGTGAGTTCCAAAAAATCAAGGGTCACATAATGAAAAAATGTATAGAACTCAAAAATCTCATCAAAGACCTTATTGATCAGAAGAAATAGCTATTGAGGACAACATTCAAGGTTTAACCATTATGGAAAACATTAACAATATATCTACCTCAAATGTTGCAGATAATGATCAAGAGCCATCTATTGATGATAACATTGACAATATCTCAAAAATTTAAATGATCAATATCTATCTACCATTGATCACATTGAAAATGACTCTACATCATCCAATGAGAAAAAGGACATGAATCAAGAATTTATTCCCAAGCATGATCAAAATCAATCACCAAAGTCTAGCAATGATCCAATCGAACGTATATTGACATCATCCAACCTCATGGCAGTATATATTGATGAAGAAGACAATCTTAATCCAACACTTATACCCAATGCAAAAAATATAAGCCAAGAGCTATCACCCATATGTCCACATTTCAAGGAAATCCAAGGATCCTTTACAAAAAATCCATTCTTTGAAATTGATCCATGTCAATAGCATGAACCAAAGCATATCAAAGATAATACCACACAAAGTCAAGATCAAGAATCCCTATCATCAAAATACTATGATGACTTCGCAAGTATCTTCCAAAACATCCAATGTTTTCCAAAAGAAGAACAAATCCATATACCAAGTACACATACATCTACCCATGAGATGCCTACTCTTAATGGACATGTAGATGATCTTCATCCAAAACAAGAGTCTCATACTCTTGATATCATTACCAAGGAACAAGAGTCGCCTACTCTTAACATCTCTACGCATGATCAAGGCATAGCAGAATCTATAAACATATTAGAAATTGATCATGAGGAAGAACCTTACAACAGTCAAAGAAGCACTCCTAAGCAACAGAGCATTGGGTATACAACAATTAAAGAAGCACTAATATATCTTGAAGAACCATCAAAATCTAATATTTCAGAAGGTCAAGCCGAAGATATCAATCAAGAAGTTATCCCACATATGGAGGATCCTATCACTTATAAACTTGGATCACTTACTTTTTTCAAAACAATATATTCTACCAATGAAGAAGCTATCACCTTTGAAGAGCCACAACAAAGCAGAGAAGGATTAGCACCGTGTTTCCAAGGTAAATCATATCCTATTACAAATAAAAAATTTCAACAGATGAATTATCAAGGCAGAGGATTAGGCCTACATGAATAGGGTATCTTAGAACCAGTGAAAATTATTGGCAATCCTAAGCATCAAGGTCTTGGTTATTCAACAATTAAGGTATCTAAACATATCAGTGATACCTCTATAATGTTGGGGGAAACTTTATCTAATGCAAGCATCAACATAGAGAGCATGAATAATCCTTATGATGAAATTGCTACCAATGCTACAATTAGCCATACCATGAATCATCATCCATGTATTTTTCCACCCTCTAATTGGGACCAACAACAAGAGAAAAAACTATATCAAAGAAAGGAACAAGTCATTGAAGCAAAAGAATCAGCAAAACAAAATGGACAAGCAAAATTCAAATGGATACAAAAGCGAAAGAAAGAAAATCATCCCTATCAAACTCCACCAGTCAAAGAAACTATGGGGCAAAATCAAAAAGGGAATTTCATCCATCAAAGATGTCCAACAATACAAAAGAAAGCTTCAAGAGCGACCTACAAGGTATATCAAGACATTGGTCCCAATCAAATCTCTGTATCCACCCATCATTGCTCATCATCCCAAGTTTGGATAGTCAAGGATTTCAAACTATCAACCAATCAATCTAAATCTCATATCCCTCAACATACTCCACCATCAACTTTGACATACATAATATCAAACCCTCGCATTGATCATGCACTGGCAAAAACTCTTTATCATAAGGATTCTAAAGGAACTCTATCCTGATGTGCACATCAAGGTAAGGTTAACTCCAGTATCGACAAAGAAGACAAGAATTGTCATGGGTTACATTCAAGCACCCGTATCTTAGCAAAACAAATCCTTCAAGTGGGATATCATTGGCACATCATGACAACAACAACACCCATACTAGCACTAATAGTATCTAAATTAGCACCACCAGGTGGTTCAACATGAGCAAAAAATTGTCACCATGATGAAAACCTAGTAAATAGACATCTTGTGTGACATCAAAAAAAATCAAGAGAAAAATCAAGAAAATAGTCAAGAGAAAAATTGTCCTCTGGCAAAAACCACTATGGTGGCGCTTTGGACAAGTACCATGATGAAAACCTGGAAAATAGGCATCATGTGTAGAATCGAGCATCTACATGCACCATTTCAGGTGGAAGCATCTCAATGTATCCATAATAAATCCAATCCATTTTTATCCAAAATCCAACTTATCTTGATCTTGACAAATGTTTGGTGTACACTTTATACTTGCTTATGGAAAACATCTTGACGTGGGTCATTATCATTGATCCTATTCTATCCAACAATATCTGAGCCAAGAGGCATTGTCCTAAAGGGGCGGACTTTATCCAAACATACTATCCTATCACAAGATAATCCATCATTGCTAGACAATGGGGGCACGTACTTGCATCTTGCTTTAGAATAAATCTTGATCTATGTCTTCTAACTCATAGTGTGATTTAGGCATCATCCCAACAACAAGGTGTACCACCAACACACTACTAGGGTAACCTTCAAAAATAATTTGTCCCAACAACAAGGTGTACCACCAACGCACTACCAGGGTAACCTTTCAAAACTATCAAAATCAAAAACATCTAGAAAACAACAAAATTAAAAAAATCTAAAAAATGAAAAATATCAAAACAAATTTGGATTATTCCTTCACTCAAAATTCTAAGATATCAACATTTGCTTGAACCTCATAGCTAGTTCAAGTAGATTTCCCGCAACATATCCTCTAGAAACAAAAGTGGAATATCAATCCAAGTTATCAACATTGTTTAAATCCCAACAAAAAAATATGCTTTGAGTCAACACTAGTCGAACTACGTGGTCTCCATGTGTACAACATAGGAAAGGCTTATCTATGACCACCCATCAAGGTCGTAGGTAAGTCCCCTTAGGTTTCTATCATGCTTTATTTCAACTTAGTCAAAAATTTCAAGAAAACAAAAATATTCAAATATCTTGAAAACACCAAAAACAACATTCACAAAACATCAAAAAGCAAATAAACATTTGAAAAAGCTCAAAAATCCTATTTTTTCCATCACCTATCTACAATAAAACATCATCCATAATAAACAAATCATCACACTCACCCTTTGACAAAACAAATAGCAAACAAAGCAACATCAAAAGTTAGAACTTTCAAGCAAAAAATCATAAAGATTTGATCACAATTGGAGAAGAACAAAGTTGACATATCATCTATCTATCTTTTGACTATTTACTAACAACATCCTAAGATATGTCTTAATGGATTTGTTCTTATGATAGACATGATCAACGCCGGATAATAGCCCTACCCCCAAACAGATATGGAAAGTGATATAACAACATTGTTTTATCTTTTTGTTATCTTATCTTTTCGATTTACATTATTGACTCATTCTTAGGATCTCTCGAGGATGTCCATAAGGATTTAGAGAGGAAATAATGAGGGCA
The DNA here is from genome assembly GCA_007258455.2 of Sequoia sempervirens. Classification (NCBI taxonomy): domain Eukaryota; kingdom Viridiplantae; phylum Streptophyta; class Pinopsida; order Cupressales; family Cupressaceae; genus Sequoia; species Sequoia sempervirens. The sequence continues at coordinate 13,912,356 of VDFB02058242.1, read as the reverse complement.
ATTGAGTGTTATTTCAATTTGCTATGTTTTTGGATATTTTTGTTATACTACCATAGCGAATGCTTGCTTTGTTCTATGTGTGGAAGTCGTTTTGAAGCATTTTGTGTAGCAGTGGCATGTTAGGTTCTTAATACCTCTTGTGTTATTGGTCTCACATGTTTTAAAGCTTCTCACCCATACACTCTAACAAGGTTTTTGTATGTCTGGTATGAGCAATAATACTCCTTGTTTGTAGAGTCAAAGTTTGTGTAATAGATACAAAGCCACCTTGGTCATTAATACCCTGGTGCATCGTGTCTATTTACTAAATCAGTAAGGATTGTTCAAAATGCAAAGTCTCCAAGCAAAGTGAAAGAAAATTCATCAATGACTAACAACATCAACTATTCTTCACTTCTTATTAACATTTTCTTCTTCTCACCATTTCTTATGTCAGTCCTTGCACTAAACACATCACATTAGTTTATCAAAAAAATTGGCTCATTATCTAGAAATTTTACCAAATTTCCTGAGGGGGCACCAAGCTATCCCATCTGGGGCATACTGGGACAACTCTTGAGTAGGGATTTTTGAATATTCTTTGACACAATGCTTAAAAATCGCATTGTATCAAAGAGGGGGAAAATGTAGACACCTACAATTGTCCTAGCTTGTGAACTAGCATATATCATTGCATTTCACATCAATTGCATCCAAAACCCTAAAATTCCTTTGTTAATTGAATAACATTACATTATTTAATTAATTCACTTTTTCATCATTTTTGACTAATTAAATAAATTCCATTTATTTAATAAAGTCCTAAAACCCTATTTCTACTATTAATTGAATAATACGACAATATTTAATTAATTCATGTTTCATCATTTTGACCAATTAAATAAATTTTATTTATTTAATAAAGTCCTAATCTAACTTTATTTCGTCTTGATTAGTTAAATAATGTCGCTAAATCACTTTATTCCCCTAAGTCGATTGAAAATCATAATAATTTAATTAACTCACTTTCCCTCCAAATTTGAATAATTTGAATAAACTATTCAAAACATCATCAAAAATCAAATCAAACTAATGCAACTTTATTTGCAAAAGTCAAACTTGATTTGCACATTCAACTCCAAGATGAATGAATTAATTAATCATTCTCAACCACTTTCTTGATTGAGCAAATTATGATCCCTTGATTTCTCAATCTATTCCTGATTGATCGATCTATATTTCTGACTGATCAATCTATATTCCTAACTGATCAATTTATCTCTTAATCCCACAAATTATTCAATCTATTTCTTCAATCACACTAATCATGTAATCTATTTTGCACAGATTATTCATATCTATATCCTCTCAACATCTTTTGATTGTCGATCACAATAGTCTACAACGCAATCCTGATCATCCATTTCAAATCATAATTTCTATATAACAAACCTCTTTCCTCACAAAAAAGGATTGAAGAATCAACCTATCTTGAACAATGAAGTATTGACGAGATCATAACCAACATTGACAACGCTTCAACACATTTCTTTGATCAACACACACATCGCATCAAAGCTTCTCACACACAACAATGGAGGCTTCGCAGTGATATGAACAAGCTGACATCTTGCAAACACACTTCGACATGGGATGGTGACCTTTCCTTTGTTTAGAATTCATTTTGATAATCATAGGATTTCATTGTGTGTTTTCAATAGATTAGAAAGTCATTTCGTGAGTGAAGGAATAGATCTAGATTAGTGTTTTTGACTAAGATTAGCTTCTATTTCATTTGCATTTATGTTGTTTACGCTCTCATATTTTCCCCCTCACACACTTTGTATTCATGTGTATACTTCATGGCTTAAGTGTATTTGAGTAATTGTGCTTCACTTATTCACATGTATGCTTCATGCTTCCAATGCATAATTCATGTGTATACATCATGTATTCACGTGTATGCTTCATGCTTCTTGTCTATACTTCACATAGTACATGTATTGATGTGTATGCTTCATGCTTCATACGTATATTTCATGTGTTCACGTGTATGCTTCATGATTTTTGTGTATACTTCATGCATTACGTGTATTCACATGGAGGCTCCATGCTTAATATGTATACTCCATGTATTACGTGTATCCATGTGTATGCATCATGCTTCTTATGTATATTTCATGTGTTCATGTGTATGCTTCATGCTTCTAGTGCAATGTAGCTCAGACCACTCCGACATCTTTAGGTGTGAAACAAGACCATTCTTAGCCTAAACGTACCCATTCGGACGTGTTGGAACTGTCAGTTTGGTCGCATGAGTTGCAGAATGAAAGTTACACTAGAGAGAGGGAGGAGTGGGAGGGATATTTTGAGGGAGTGTGAGAGAGGGGGATCAATCATCCGTCGAAAAATCATCGTTCGCTTTTCGAAAGAAAGATCTCGTCGAAAAATCGAAGACAACAAAAATAAATCTCAAAATCAGGGTCGTCATAATCGTCGAAATCCGTCAAAATAAACGTCGATCCCCTAAAACTCTTTGTCGAATCTTCAGAAAAATCGTCAATCATCAAATCAGGCAGAAATCCAGATCAAGATCCTCGATCCTCAAAATCGTCCAGACAAAATCGCGTCAGTTCAATCCATCGTCAATCAGAATCAAAATCATCAGATCGTCGATCAAAATCCGCGAGATCAGAATCAAAAATCAAATCAATCAAGATCAATCGCGCGTCATCAAATCAAAAATCCGTTCATCCATCAAGATCATCATGAATCCAGCTCAAATCAGAACAAAATCTCGAAGTCCGAGAGAAATCCGCGTCATCGAATCAATCAATCCCGTCGAATCAGGCTCACCGCGTCGGCAAATCAGATAAAGAGTCAGGCGGATCAGGATCGATCATCGGATCGAGCGACAAAGTCAGGATCAATCGATCGTCCGCCAGATCATCGTCCGGATGGAAGAGAATGTTACAAAGGGGAGAGTATAGAAAGAGGTTAAGTGAAGAAAATGTCGGTAGTGGGAAGATAAGTAAGAACGAGAAAGAGGTTGGTCGGTCGATTGTCGGTATGGTGAGAATTAGGGCACGAAGACTATGGGCGAAGTTAAGGTCGAGGAGAAAACGAAAGGAGATAAAGAAATCGTTAGGTAAAGTAAAATCGGTAGTCGGCGGAAGATCCGGGGTCGTCGTTTTAATCCGATCAGGAAATCGAACAAACGTCTCGATCCGATCGGCTCGAAAAGATCAGATCTTTCAAAATCAAATCATCAATAAAGTCACGAATCAATCGCTTTTGCCAGCCTCACGCGTCAGGGTCGGTCAAAATATCAATAAAGTCATCAAAATCGGCTCACTTTTGCATTTCAAAATCAAAGATCTCAATCTCGAAAATCAAAAATCGAAATCAGAAATCAAAAATCAGGATCAATCGCGTCGTCAATCGTCGGAAAAATCGTCGCATCGAAAGGTCGTCCTCGAAAAACAAAAGAAAGGGTCGAGCGAAGAACAAAGAAAGGTCAATCAAAATAATAATCCGGTCCGGTCGAACAAACAGATATCGATCAGATCGAAAAAATCGGCAAAAAGGATCAATCCGCATCGTCAATCCGTCAAATCAGATCAAAAGATCGGTGATCCATCCATCATTCAAAAAATCCGCGGTCAAATCTTTTATCAATCCGCGCAGATCAAGATCAATCAAGTCGAAAAATCCACTCAGGATCAGGCGAACATCAAAATCAAAATCCATCGCGCAGATCGATATCACGCAGGATCAATCAGAATCAATCCGGAAAAATCGTTTCAATCCCCGTCGATCATCAAAATCAGACAAAAATCTCGATCAAATCAAAGTCAGATCCTCAAAGATCAAGGTCGATAAAGGTCAGATGTCGGAAAAGATGTCGAAATCTCGAAAAGTCAGATCCAGATCAAGAAAAAGATTTCATGAAAAAAAGGACAAAGAAAATCAGAAAGATGAAAAATAAAATTTTCGATCGGTAAATTCGTCGGAAAGTCAAAATCAGAAAGTCAGGGAAGAGGAGGGAAACTCGTCAGAGACGGGAGGAAGGTAAGAGGGAGGAAGATACTTGAGAGGGGGAGTTATCCTATACATCAAACCCTCAACCCTATACCTTAAACCCTAAGGATGGAAGACAAGGTAGAGTGTAGGAGAGACCTAGAGAGGGTTGAGAGATCTAATGGGTACGTATTGGTTAAGAGGGAAGGAGGCAGAGAGGGAGTGAAAGGTAAAACCTCAACTATCCATCAATGATCGTAAACCGTGAACTCTAAATGTTATTGAAGTGGTGGAGAGAGACACAAAGAGAAAGCAAAGTTAGTTTTTTGTTAATGCAGCCCATTTGGTGAGCACCAAATTTGGCGCTCTCCAAATGACATCCAATTTGGTGCTCGCCAAATTTGGTGAGTGCCAAATGGGATGTGCCATTTAAAGAGCGCTAAATTTTGTGTCTGCCGAATGAGCTGCTTATGGACATGATTTTCTTAGGAGGATACCAAATTTACACATATTTTTGGCCGTACTAACCATCTTGTTTGCATGTCTTTCAATGCAATTTTATAAAAAACTGTGATGACGTTAGGCTCTCTCTTAGCTATATATATATATATATTATGTTTTGATTATGTTAATGTTTTCATCCATAACTTCTCTTGTTATTGCCTCCATTTTTTGTCAAAAGCCAACATGAACTAGTTTTAGGATAGATTTTTACTCGTTCATCGAATATTGAAAAAAATTACATTTTTTAAAACTAAACTCCATTCTACATGATGAAAAAAAGAATCAATTTTTGATTAATTTTCAAAAAAATTAGGGGGGAGCAAGCTCAAACTTTAGCTTTTCAGGATATGTCCATTTCAAAAATTCATAAAATATTATAAGTTCATTAAAAAAATTAACTGAAAGAACAAGGATAAACTACATGGTGTTAACTAATTTCTCACCATTCAAATTTTTGAAATTCTAAAAACAAGTTAATGAAAAGGGCAGGGGGGGGCTCAAACGCTATGCTTTTTTTTTTATAAAAACAGGACCTGTTTTGGGCCCCCCCTTTTTGAAATCCTTAATCTTCATTATTTAAAAAAAAATAGTAGCTTAGAAACTAGACTCGGAGCACTACAACTCTTGTTCTTGTTGCATCTTCAAATTTTGACCATAACTACTTCATTTTCTTGTGCACATCAGATTTTGTTGATTTTAGAAAAAAGTGGCATCTTAAGAGCCATTTTTTGTGTCACATCTTGGTGCACTTATCCCTTGATTGAGTGTCTCCATTAGCATCATGTTCATTGTTGTATGTACATGTGATTAGTTAACCAACCAAATGACTATAAAAACCCTACAAAGATTTTTCATGGTGCCTTTCCACAATAATAAAGGAAATTTTCAAATTTGTCTATGAATTACTAATTAGACTCACTTAACATTCTACAAATTCAATTATTTATTTAAATTCATGTGTAGAACCTATTTTGCTTTTATTTTCTAAGGAGTATAGTCTTTAGTGAAACCTTCATTCAGGTGTCACACCAAGATTTCAATCATTACATATTTTAGATGGATTCATGACTTTGTCACCTTATTGAAATTGGTACCAATCTACTATTGAATCCACTTCTCATCACCCCATCAAATTAGAATAATTATAATCACTTTCAATTTTTTTGTTAGTTTTTCATGCTTCCATATACGAGTTCATATCACCAACATGAGTTTTTACCAATATTTACATACTCTACATGATAAGCCCTTTTTGTTATACATAGGTGCATAGCCTTGCATATTTAAACAACACATAGGTATATTATGACATTGGTTAGGGATACACTCTGCAGTGGTATGGTTTGTAGAAAGGAAATTATATAATCCTTGTAATATCATACAATTAAACACCTTAGGGAAACCCCCTTGGTCTTGGAAAACCCAAAGTAAAGGAGGTCTTACCCACCTCAACAATTGGTCCTAAGTTTCCCAAAGGTTTTGTGATATTCTTCCTAGGTTTGATACCCTTGGAACTTGGGAGACTATCCAACCTTGGGGATTTGGGTTTCGTAACTCAAATAACCAATATTTTTTATCCACAACCTTTGCTCCTCCATGACCTTGACCACATTCTTAGCCCTGTGCATGGGTATGATCCTATCCCTAAATTGGAGCCTATGCCTTTAACCCTCCACCTTACCTCTTGCACCTTTGTACCTCCTAAGAAAACTTAATTTGACCTTATTACTCAACCCAATATTGAAGCATCAATATCATTAGCCTCCTCTGTCATCAGTAGGCCCTATAATCAACTATGGTGCCCACATCTACTACATCCTCTCAAGGGTCCCCATGGTACCCTTTCCAAGTGCCTCCAATGAATGTGCACTAGTTGTGGGTCCATACTTAGTACCTACTCACTCTCCTTCCATGTCATATATGTACACATGTGCTCCCCATTAGTTGGCACCCCCTTGTTGTAGCCCAAACTATTGTTAGACCCTATTTGGGGCCTATATGTCTTGATCAACCAATGATGTCTTCCAACAATATAGAAAAGTTCCTCCATAAACTAAAAATAAAAAATATAAAGGATCCACTCCCTGCACCCAAGTCATGACCTCCACACCACTTTATTAATCTCATCCATGACCCATCTCCAATAAGTAAGGTCTTCAAGATGCTTATATAATAATCTATTGCAATATACAAAAATATATAACTCTCCCTTTGCTTGCTCTCCTCTATCATAGATAGTCATAAGCATGAATGTGTGCTCTCGAGCCTAGACTTGTAGTAGTGTTACCATAATAATGCTTTTCCTACCCCTGTATATAGTAATATATGTTGCTCTATAAATTTGGGCTAGGACATAGGGCCCCAATACAAACTCCTTACCACTCTCCCTCATGTTGGCACAATAACTCACCAAACCAATGGAAAAAATCTCCCAATCTTGTCAGCTAGCAAGATGTTGTGGGTAAGAGCTACTAATACTAGATGAAGCTCTTCCCCCATCCTAATACATGCATCCAAATCAAGAAATAGTCTTGTGAAATGCAAGTCACTCCTCTTGAATAATCACTCCAATGACCCCTCTGGGTCCCAATCTTCATAATATATCATATGCTCATGAATTGAGATTTGTAATATCCATCAAACATCCTCTAGGGTAATGGTGATCTCCCATGTCAGCAAGTGAATGTTCTTGTCTCACCATGCCATCTCTTGACTAGAATTATCAATGTGGATATATGGGCCTTGATCTATGGTATATATGATATGTGCCATAGGCTACACTGGTCCAAAATCCCCCAATTTAACTCATAAAATTGTGTGGTCAACTACAACAACTATGACTACCTCTCCTATGCAATCAATGCTACTAACTACCCCTACATCCAACAAATAATCATGTTAAATTATTCTAAAAAATAAGTCTAATACATTATTTTATGTATGTGCCACTCTATGAGTAGATGAACCAACATAGTGAAATTATATGTCTCATCGAGTGCACATGCACCAAAACATGCATACACCTCCCAATGAGTGTATATACTTTATTATGAAACACATATGCCATTTCATCATGCACATGCAAATCTGAGATACATCTCATGATTTCGAAATGCACCCCTTTCTCACACATATGATAGTGTTACTATAGGAAAAAAATGCTAAAGTGCTCCATATATGTTATGCTATCACACACATGCATTTCTTTCTATCACAGACACACCAAATCATGATTTTCATTATTTAGTATGCACACTAACCTTATTTTTTCCCTATTAATGATATTAAACTGCACTTAAGGCTAGGGTTTTCATACATATTGATGTGCCTTCCTCTGCTAGTTGCTTGTACTATCACACAGTCACTCAACTAAGTAGCCATCTAGGGGAATAGTCTCCATCTTTTATTAACTACTCACTCTACTTTGCTCTATGTGCGGGCTAAGCCCTATTTCCACCTAAAACCCTAAATCCCCCCCCCCCCCCCCAATAAAAAATTTCACCCCTTTTCACTCTTTTTCATCCTATTTCTTAATTTTTCATCCATTTTTCTTTTTTTCTCCTCTCATATTTTTTTCCTCTTATTTCTTCTTTTGAGAGTTCACCCACATAAATGTTGCCTAGTTGACCTCTTGAGAGGGCTTGACTCGTTTATCTTATTTTTACCATCCAAAATAATTGATCAGAGCATATTACTCTCATTTCCATCCCAAAAGTGCTATATTTTTTTTGAAATGACATTACTTTTGTTAAGATGTAATGTCATCTTAAAGAGGAGAAAAATATAGACACCTAAATCCAACTCTTACCAATTATGTTGTCACCAATCCATTACACATCATCACTTATGATTTAATTAATTAAATAATATTTATTTATTAATTTTTCCTATTTTGTCTTCTAAATATTGTTTAAATAATTTTAATATTTAATTTATCTATCTAATCATTCTTTTAATATTAATTGAATAAATCCTATTTATTCAATTAATCAATCATTCTCCCAAAGTCCAAACTTAAATAAATAAATTCATTTAGCCTACCATGCACCTCCCCAAAAATTAAATAAATAATATTTATTTATTTATGTAATCCACCTTTTCCCTCTCACATCATTAGTATGTTAAAATCAATTATTTAATTTAATTAATCATTTACACAAGTCAAATCATGATTAATCAAGATAAATCTTGTCCAATTTCCTAGAATGCTCATGTGTCTCGAAAGGACTTTGCATATATATATTTGACCCATGATTCCCACTTCTCCAAAAATATTCTCATGAAATAACATCCATTGATTTCTCCAAGAATATCTTGACCCTTCAATAAATAAAAATAAATAACTTTTGGTCATCCAAAAATTTCCTTTTTGATCTCACCCTTCACCATTTAAAAAAAAAAGCATCTATCAAACCCCCTTGAATCATGAAGCTCCTTTTATGCACAAATTACAAGGTTCCACTTGGAGGCATTTCATGACTCCAAGATCTCATTCAATCCCAACCCTTAATCTTCAAATTCAATCATATCCATTGGTCGACCATCCCAAAAATTTATAAAGAACACTCCTTATGGGCTATTTTAGGACAATCGATGAATGCAAGGTTATGCTACTTGAGTGAGCATCCACATAGCTTCAACTTCACATCCAAAATATTGAGCAAATACAGACTCCTAGTGTGCAACAAGGGGTACTGAGAGGCTTGACTCGAGTCTTTCAATTTGGGTGCATTTTCCTCTTAAGCTCAAATAGAGGTGCAATTGGGTATGAGGTACAAAGGTTTTAATTTGTGTGTAGAAGTATTATATTTATGATTTTTTCTCTCTTTATTCAAATTTTTATGATATTTAGTGGTATATTTAAGCATTCCCAAGCTTAAAGAACATCACATGTCAACCATATGATGGTCAAAGTGTGGTTTATTATGTTATTTTTTTTGCAAGATATTATGCCAAGGCTAATAGAGGTATAAGTGGGGAGGTATCATATATAGAAGTGAAATTTGATCTCAATTCAATATATGTAAATATTGGTACACAAAGAGATAGTTAACAAAGAGATAAGCTATACCAAAATCAAAATAAAATGATTCATTAAGGCATTATCTTTATGACATATGAGAACTAAGATTTTTAGAACAATGCTAAAAAAATTAACTAAAAAAAAATATATAAATGCATATTCCACACATATAGAAGAATAATAAGTAATGACACTTTGATAATGATAATCCACGAATCATTAATTTCATGCAAGACATCTAGACCTCTGAGAGGCAAAAAAATTGGTTTATGGGAAAACATCCGATATGGTGAAGATTGTAAAGCAACAAAGAATGATGAAAAACCTGGAAAGGGAGAGGAAAATAAAAAGGTTTTTAGAAAGTTAGTGAGGGCTAAAAAGGAAGACTACATTTTTTTATAAGAGAGGAGTACAAATTTATTAAATAAAAATATCATAAATACATAGATCACCACTACCAACCCCTCCAAGAGGGGACCATCCAACCCAAGTAACCAAATCGAGAAAGACCATATAAGAACAAAGCCAATCAAAATACCCCCATACCACCACTTACAAAGGCCTATCTTCAAGAATCAAATCTTACGATTGTTGAGAACACTTCAAAGATAAATGTTCCCAGTTATCAACCCTCTAATCTCCCATAGAATTTGAAGCGCATTTAGCCAAACAATCAATCACTCTATTCCACTCTCATGGAATGTGGACAAACCGAACATCATCCAAAGAATTGTTGAGCTGGTGAATCTGGTGCACAACCGACTCCAATTGCCAATTAGCATCACTAATATTTTACCTATTCAACATATTAATCAAGATCTGAGAATTTGATTCACAAATAGTTATGCTCCAACCCAAAGCACATCCCCTCTCCAAATTCATAAGGATAGCTTGAGCTTCCATAAGATTATTAGACTGGTGCCCTTAGAAGAGGGAGAAGAAGAATAGGGCATCACCTAAACAATCCTTTCCAACACCTCCAACTCCAACAAGCCCAAGGTTTCTCCTAGAGGAACCATCAGTTTTGATCTTGAAAACACCAGAAGGAGGAGGGAACCATTTTCCCTCTCACTAATTTTTCCTTTGGGGTTGATGAAGCCCCCTTGACAAGGTAGGGACTTGACCACCCCAAATATGCCAAGTCTATGCATCAGCTCCACCTCACTCTACTCAAAAGGGGTATCAATCACACATTTAGCTTGGATAGTTTCTTGGATCATTCCCAACATTCTTTGCCATAGTTGTTGAACTCCTAGTTGTTGCCACTAGAAGATCCTACGGTTCCTTTTGAGTCAAGCCTACCAAATAATGCAAGAAGGCCCAATATTCCATGCCATTTGAAGGAAAAAGCTCTTAGCTGGTGGTCTTCCCAAACTTCTCCAAAAATCAACAAGAGAAGAGGCATGCACACAATATTAATTCCATACATCCCACCAAAGGTTTCAAATGATCCACAAGAAAGAGCACTGGAAACATGAAGGTGAAATAGTCTCTTCATCATTTGCACATAAGAAGTAGATAGAAGGTCCCTAGAAATCTTGCTTGTGAAGATTGTCCCATGTGAGGCGTCTATTTTGAGTAACTATCCAAATGAAAAAATTACATTTGGGCAGAGCATACTTACTCCACACTTGTTTCCACCAAGGGACTTCGTCACCACCATATTTATGCCTATCTAGAACCTGATAACCAAAGGCCACCGAGTACACCCCTCTTGGATCTAAGCCCCAAGCTAGAAAATCATTAGTCCCCAAAGAGTTGCATTTCCTTCTAGCAAGAATATGAACCAACTCCTCCTGATCCTCCATAACTCCACCTAGCGGCCAAACTAAGGGGTCCTTCCACTGAAACACTTCCACCTTACCCAACTTCTTGCTCAACTTAAAATCTTCCACCCTGGACCATCCACCTTCCAAAAAATCTAGACATAGAGGCTATAAATATGGATATGTGAAAAAGATAGGGGGAACCCATCCTAAGGGTCAAACCAGAATAAGGTCTTGGACCCCCTATTACAAATCCAAAACAAACCTTGCTAAATAATTTTAATACCTCTCTTATAGATCCCTTCCTCGATAAGTTGATTATAGTAATATCATCACTTGCCACCTCTCCTAGATATTTAAAAGTGAGGATCTTGGCCCAAGCTTGATCCTGACTAGAGCACTAATGATAATACAATTTAGCAACCAACGCCTGCCCCGTGAGAGTAGCCTGTCTCAGACCAAGGCCACCCTCCTGCTTTGGTCTATAAATATTCTCCCACTTCACCAAACTCAACTTTGTGGAGTCAAGGTTACTTGCCCACATAAATTGTCTAAACAAGGCATCCAACTCCCTCACAAAAATTAAAGGAGCCAAATGAACCATACGTCTATAAATTGGAAGAGCCTACACCATAGATTTCACCAACAACACTCTACTTGTAAAATATAGCCGCTTGAGAGTCCAATGATTGAATTTTCCATGGAAATTATCAAGAACAACTTTTCAGGATACTCTAGGGAGGGGGACCACTGAAAGGGGGATACCTATATAGACAAAGGGAAACTCCCCAATTTGGAATATGAGGATCCAAGCAATTTTGGATTGAATACCAGGAGAGGTATTGAAGAAGAAAATAAAAGATTTAGCTTCATTAATTCTTTGCCCTAAAGATGTGAGATAGATGTCTAAGACTCTCCTAAGATTATCAGTTTCACTGATTTTGGTTGCCCCAAGCAACTTCGTGTCATCCACAAACTGTAAGTGAGACTAGACAGCCAAATTATCATCCCATTTCCAACTATTAATTAGCCCTTTCCTAACCTGAGATTTTAAAAACCTCCCTAGGCCTTCAACCATTATAATAAATAATTAAGGTGACAAAGGATCCCCCTAACGAAGACCCCACAAAGCACTAAAAAGACTTGTAGGCTCACTATTAATCAACATAGAGTAAGAAGCCAAAGTAACACAACTCATTACCCAATCAACCCAGTCGAAACCAAACTAAAAAACTAAAAGGAATTTCTAAACAAAGGACCATTTAACATGGTAATAAGCTTTTTCCATGTCCAATTTTATGAACATAGCCTTTTGTTTGAACTTCTCCATGGAGTGAATGGCCTTAGTAACAATAATCACCCCATCAAGAATTTTCCCGCCAATAACAAAACCACCATGCTTCTCAGAAATGACTTTGCTAAGCCATGGCTTGAGTCTCTTAGCAATTAACTTAGTAATGATTTTGTACACCACATTGTATATGAAAATAGGCCTAAACATATCCAAGGAGTTAGCCCCCTCTTTCTTGGGGATGAGCATAAGAAACGTAGAGTTTGTAGCTCTCAACATCTGCTTATTTCTCTATGACTCCTGAACTACCTCCAATAAGTCATACTTGATAATCTCGCAAAAATCTTGATAGAATTCAGTAGGAAAGCCATTAGGACCTGGGGATTTCCTTTTTCTTATCTAGAACACCACCTTCTCTACCTCACCCAAAGTTATGGGATTGATAAGCATTTCATTCATCTCAACTAAAACACTTGAAGGAATGCAATCTAAAATAAGGTTCTCCTCCACTGCTGTGATAGGAGAGTCATCCTTAAATAGAGTTGAGAAATACTGGATAGCCTTATCGGAGATATCTCTGAAAGAAGACATATGAGAACCTTGAGGAGTCACAAGCAAAGAGAGTAGATTACCATGTCTCCTAGCCTTAACTAAGTTGAAGAAGAAGGTTGTGTTCCTATCCCCCTCCCGTAGCTAGTCAATACATGACTTTTGTTTCCAAAAAAAAGTCCTCACGTAGTTCCCATTCTGCAAGCTCCTTTATATTTTTTGTCTCTTCTTTAAAAGACCCCTCAAGAAAACCATGATCTCTAATTTACTTGGTGATGCTCTTGACTCTTGTTTGGGCTACCGATTTAGCTAGATAAATATTTCCAAAAACTATGACTATTCCACTTCTTTAGCTAATACTTCACATACTAAAGCCTTTTAACGAAGGAGTGCATAGTTGTTCCATGGCGAGACATGCCTTGACTCCACCACTTAGTCACAAGATCCTGTAATGAAGGCTCATGAAGCCGCATCAATTGAAATTTAAAAGAGGGGTTCTTAGACATGTCAGACCCCATTGCTGAGAGAATGATTGGCCAATGGTATGAACCCCTCCAACCCAAAATTTCATACCTGGTAATCCACTTGTATCCAATCCAATAACTTGAGACCAAGAACCTATTCAATCTTTTGGAGATAGAATTGTCACCCCACCTCCTATTGATCTAGGTAAAAACATCATTCCCTAGCTTAATATTAATCATGTTTAAGGAAAGTATATTATCCTTAAACAAAGTAGATGAAGCCTCCAATCTATCAACACCCCCTCTTTTTTCCTCTATGAAAATAATAACATTGAAGTCACCTGCCATGACCCAAGGAAAATAGGAGCTAAGGCTTGCACAAAATAGATGTGAGCGCAAAGGTGAACCTTACCCACATAATCAATCGGGGCATACACATTGGTGAAGAGGATGAATTCTCCATACTCAACGCTGGAAGCAACCAATGACATCAAATTTCTACTTGAAATCCACCACAAAGGGCTAATTTTACAAGGATCCCACAAGCAAGCAATCTAGTCAGTACTACCCTAAGCACCAATGCATTAGCATTGACCTCTCCACCATAATTTAGTAGCAATATTCATCATTCCTTCCACTGCCAATTTAGACTCCTAAAAAAACATAACATCAGGAGAATATTCTCTAATCAAGTCACAAACAACCTTTTGTCTAGGGATGTTGTTCAAACCCCTTACATTCCATGACATGACAATCATTTCAGAGGGTTAGAGAAGTGGGAATCAATAGTTTTGACCGACCTTGGTTCCACTAAATTTTCCCCCATTACCTTTAACTTATCTTGGACCTTCTTTTGACCAATTTTAGAGGTCTTATCAAGACCTCCCTTTTTAATAGATTTTTTCTACAACCCTAACAAGGGCGAAACTTTACTGCCTTTGCTAGGAGCCAAAGAACCCATTTATGATGGTTGAAAATTAGGAATTTCCACTTCAATACCTTTGGGTTGATCCACTACATTAAGATCCTCATGCCCTTGATCTGTGTCCATCTGTGAAGCATTGAGAGCACCAAGTAGCCTATTCAAACTGACTGGCTCCTTGGGCACTGATAGCTTGTCACGCGCAAGACCTTCCCCACTGAACAAAATATTAGGAGCCCCCACTTGCTTATCCAAGGCCTCTAAAGCCTCAAACCTATTGAAGGTCTCCTCACCCTGTCTATCCTTAAGGTCCCTTTTCAATCCTCTGCCTCTATAGTGTGGTTTCATTGGAACACAACCCTCCTTATCCAAAACACCTTCAGCTACAGGGGCTTTCCCCTTGTCTATTATGTGCCCTGAACTAGAAAGAACGATGGCTGATGCCCCATTAGAATATTGACCAACCAATCATTTTTTGGGCATTTCCACTGCAAATGACCATACTCGTGGTAAGTACAAAACCGTAAAGGGAAAGCCTCATAATCTAGCTATTGAATCCATGAGATAGACCCAAATAAATTTTCTAGAGAATCCAAAAGAGGCTTATTCAAATCAATCTCAACACAAATGCAGGCACAAGAGATTAACTTTTTATCCAAATTTTGTTGTGACGGGCCAACCGACTTGCCCAACAAGAGAGCAATCGTGTGTAGACTATCATTAGTCCAAAATTCCAATGGGAGCCATGGGAGGCACACCCAAATTGGAAACCTTTAAGGTAGCTCCTCAAATGGATTAAATCCAATGTGCGAAGGATTAATGAACAAGCCAACCTGGTTATAAAAATAAGGACCCACTTTGAAGGCCTTATTATGATCCACTAGGCATGAGAACGCCACCACAAAGTAGTTGTTTAGCAGCTAGCATAACCTCCATGTCACCTTTCAAATTCCAAACCCTACGAGTCCACGATTCTAGGAAAGGAAGATAAACTTGAATGCTCGTATACTTACATATCAATACATGGTTTGATAGGTAGTTTACATCTTGAACCATCGATTTTGGCTGTATAACACCAGATGAACTTTGCTTCTCTCAAGGCATCCATTTACTTTGGGAATCTGGTGACCTCCATTCAGCGCATGAAACTCCCCTTGCATGAAATTATTCAAAAGGTTAAATGCATTGGAATGCTTAGCATAAGGTTGAGATAACCAAGACACCACATCTCAAAAAGATCCATGTTCTCAAAAACCCTTGAGCCACTCGCCATAGCCACACCCCATAGTAAAAAGATGAACCACAAAAGAAAAGAGAGGAGAGGGGCCCCTTATGATACCCCCACACCAAACCCACCCCTACTAGAAATCAAACAAACCCCAAATGACTGCTAAAAATTCCCCTCACACAACACCCACACCACACAAACTCCACCAAACTACTGTTAAAGCCATCACCTCCCTCACTCCACATATGCACAGACCAAAATGACCATGCAGGTCACACCCTGCTATTGTTGGCGTACGCAGGCCATGCACAATGCTAATTTTTTCATCATCATTTTGATGAACCTAAAGGAAGACTACATTCAAGTAAAGAGAAAATAACTAATCTCTTTTGAAAAACATGATTTTAGAGGCTTTTGGAGGGAATTGTAGTAAATAGTAGACCTATAAAGAATAACATTATAGATTCTCAATGACTAGAATGTGTAAAAGCATTGTATGAGTGAGAGAAAGATAAGGAAAACCCCCATAATTAATACAATGGTTAAACTCTTCTCTACAAGGGATATTAAAGAAGGGGTTAGAAAGCCAATAATGGGTGAGGCATTTGACATAAATAGTTCATATAGGTGGAATTCATAAAGTGGGGTTTGGAAGCCTTTACATTACACAACAAAGTATATTCAGTGGGGTTATTCATTTTTTTTGACAAAGTAAATGACCAAGACAATCATTCCTCTCCTCAAAATTAGAGATGTCAATGATCCATCAAAATATTTTACTATAATGATTAACCATCTATTTGGAATTATTTTTGGGAATATGGTAGAGAGTATAATTAATAGCTGGGTATAAATGTAAGGGAAGAGGGAAAAATGGTAAGCACTTTTCAGGTCAAGACACTCCATGTTTGATCAATGCATCACTCTTCGATATTTTATTGAGAAGGTATTCAAGATAAATAAGGATTTTTTTTGTTGTTGCTTTGTTGATTTTAAGAAAGCATTTGACACCATGCCAACAATAAACTTTAGAGTAAAATGGAAGAGGGTAATTTTGGAGATGTGCATGGCAATGGTTTGCAGGCTTAGTGATTAGGTTTAAACTAAAGTCAAAATAACGAAATGATTATCATAATGCTTTGAGAGTGAAATTGATATCAAAAAAGGATTTCCACTACCCCCACTTGTTTGAGTGATACTATCCACACTTTGTTTGAGTAAAACATAAACAAGTTTGAGTTTGTGGATAGTAAAAATACGGAGTTGAGAGTGTCTACTTAGAGAGTTATGTAGTGAAGTTGGTCCTATGTACAAATGACATTATCTTAATAACAAAAAGAACCCAAAAATTAAGAGAACACTTATGAGCTTTAGAATTATTTTGTTAAGAGGCAAAAATGTAAGTGAGCACTCATGAAACCAAGGTCATGATCCTTACCTTGTAAAGAAAATAGAAGCAAATAAAATTTATATTGTAAGGCAGTTCTTTGTAAGTGAGAAATGAATATAAGTACAATGGTCTTGATTTTCACAATAAACTTTGTTGGGAGACTTATAGGATACAAATAATATAAGGGGTTGAAAGGATTTACACTTGGTACAAAATAGATGTAGAAATGTAAAACCATGAGATTGGAAAATCAAGGGGACATTATTTGGGTTACTTGTAGCAGTAATGGTGCTTTACAAATGCAAAGTTTGGGGTAGCTCAACACACTAGAACTAAAATTGAGGCAAGTAGAGAGGTTGCAAAAAGATTTTAATGACAAGTAGTTTAAAATAATTCCATATGAAACCTTATTAGTTTAGATATGCTATTTTTTATTGGAGACATTGAATTTAATCTAGATGTTAAGTTATCTAAAGAGATTAGAGAGCATGGATTATCATCACATGCCCAAAAGAATAGTGGATGAAAAGTTAAGTAGAAGAAAAAGAATATAGATGAAAAGGAATACCAAGTGGATGCATAAATGAGACATTATAATACAAGAATGTCCAAACACTAATAAGAAAACCAAAATATATGTGAAACACTCAAGACAATAATGTGGATAAAACAACTTAGGTGAAAAGAGAACATTGTGTTAGAGAATTTATTATCATTTGTGACGATGAGTAAAAAATCAAACATGCAAGTAGAAAAAAATTTGATAGTTTATGTAAAAATCAATTTACATTATCTTAGGTGTGAGACTAGAAGGTGGACAATAGCTAAATAAAATTGGATAGATAAAATATGTTATTTTGCACTTTGGGTTAGTGTAAATAAAATGGCACTACATCATGGAATATCTATCTTATAAGGATAATCATACCAAACACATCAATCTCTTGAAAATTAACTCTTTAACTACCTGCTTGAAGAGGAGAGATCTAATATTAAAAATAAATGAATATCACTCAAGCATAATTTGGACAATATTTATCCAAGATGTTTGTGTGCAAACAATTTTGTGACAATCTTTAATTCCCAAAGATTGCTTGATCTCACAGGCACATTAAAATATTTCATTTTCATTGATTGTGGGAGCACATTTATCTTTGGTCTAGCATAATCAACTTAAAATACTCCCATTTCTCCACTTTTTAAATATATTTGTATGGTTTTTTAATATTATATATGATTTGGTTTTATTACCAAGTGTACAATTTACAAATTAAAATCTAATTTAAATTTGATTGAGTTATAATGATAGAGTCAAACAACATCATTAATTTTGGACAACATTTATCAAGAAGCTTATATGAAACATAAATTTGTTACTATGCTTAATGTAGACACCTAAAAATATCAAACACATTCTTCTAATTCATCGTTTTTGGTCATTATCACTCATCACTCATTTCATCAGTGTTAATTAAATAATTTTCAATTATTTGATTAAACTAACCTATTTCCCTCCATTAAGTAAATATTTCTAATTATTTAATTATTTCACCAATTTCCCCTCCATCACCTTTAATTAATTCCAAATATTCTTCTTATCCACAAAATCAAATAATTTTTAATTACACTAAAAATTATAATCGTGTGAGTCGGTGAGCAGGAGCGAAAAAATGCAAAGGAGCAATGAATCCGATGGGGCAACATGGAGGCGGATGGTGATCCAGGGAGCAAGGTGGATGAAGCCACAAACCAGCAGAGGGTTGGACATATCTCGCAATGGGTCTTTGAGAAAGGAGCCTGGGTGGAAAAATTCCATCCACACTATCGTCAGAATGGAAGAACGAAGGATCAAAGTGGCTTCTAGAACAAATATTAGCTTCGAACAAGGGGAGAGAAGGGCTCCTGGTCAAATGTTGAAGCCAACATAGCATAATCAGGATAAACAAGGTTGGAGAATGCGTGAGCCAAGGCGTGGGTGGTTATGGGAAAAAGACCGCCATGGGAAACCGTCAGATCCCAGTTGGCACAATAAGGGTAGCGACATCCAAAAGCAGACCAACAAAGTATGGAGAGTTAAGGGTTCAGACATCACTAGGCCATGAGGCAAAGGAATACCAAACCAACAAGCATGGGAGGAATATGAATTTGGAAGAAGGATGAATCAAAGAGACCGAGACTTACTTAGAAGGAAAATAAACAGAAGAAGCTTCCAAACCAAAGCAAATGACGAATCGAACTTGTGACCTCAGGGAAGCAAATTGTACCAAATGCTATCATAAATGATCAAAAAAAGAGTAATCAAATTAATGGAGAAAGCACTATTCGCTAAATGGACTGGTCTAGACTACCTAAGGAGGAGATCAAGGCCTGGTGGGAGAACAAATTCACAGACTAGGTAAGCATCTACCAACTACCAAACTCATTCTTTCTCATAGAATGCATAGATCAAGAATTGAAACTGGAAATCGTAGAAGGGTATCCCTTGTCTATGAAAGGCCATTGTTTTCACTATCTAAATTGGAGAGCAAGCTTCGACCCCTGGAACTACAAAATAAATCAAATCCCTACTTGGATCAAACTAGTAGATTTTCCCATAGAATTTTGGAATGTGGAAGCCATGGTAAGATTGGGTGATGCCCTAGGAGTGTGTTTAGGGGTAGATGAGGAGTTCATAAACGAAAAAGAAGGGGCAAAAGCATGTATTCTGGTAGAAATAGATGAGGGGGTTGGAATTTATAAGAACATAGAAATATTGAGAAAATTTGGGAGTTGGCAACAAGAGATAGAGATATGGGAGGGGACAAAAACCAAAAAATGTCTCTTTAGAATATCATTCCTAGAGAGCTCCTCAAACAAGGGAATAAACACCAACACAAATCACAATGAGAGGGACGAAACAAGAGAAGACTCATCTCAAGAAATGATAGCCAAAACCCCAAGAGATAGATCTAAGGATAATAGAAAAGAACCTGATCAGGGGAGGCCTGGTGGATCTTCTAAGGAATATCTCATGGCCCCCTCACTAATAAAGGGAAATTTAGAGCTGTGAAACTTGCAGGCAGAGGAAGCCCTCAACACCCTCATGGATGATACACAAGAACTCCAGAGGGACATTCAAAACCAACTTTGGAAACTAACAGAAGAAGTAGCAAGGGTTGAAAGGGACCCCTAGCCTCTAGAAGCAGAGATTGGGAAGGATAAGCAAAACACCAAAGCAAACAAAGATGACTCCCCTCGGGAAGAAGAAGAGGACTCACCCCAATCAAAAGAAGAGGGGAGTGATCAATATTCAAATGGTGAAGGTGAGCTCTGGGAAGAGGTGGAGGAAGGTGAGCTACTAGAAGTCAGGTAGCTTGAGCAAATTGAATCAAAGTTAAAAGCCCCTAACATAAAGAAAAAAACCAAA
This sequence comes from Sequoia sempervirens, assembly GCA_007258455.2. Classification (NCBI taxonomy): domain Eukaryota; kingdom Viridiplantae; phylum Streptophyta; class Pinopsida; order Cupressales; family Cupressaceae; genus Sequoia; species Sequoia sempervirens. Next base: position 13,891,814 of record VDFB02058242.1, on the reverse strand, counting down.
AGGGGCAGGATGTCAAATAAGACCAAGCTGATGATTGCAGGCAATGCCTCTGGGCAAAAAAAACTGATTGTTGGGAAGGAGGCTCTCCTTCCTAGGGTAGAATGAGGATCATAATATGGAATGTCAAAGGTGTCAATGCCCCTGACAAATGGTGTATGGTCAAGTGCCAAATTGACCAATCAAATGTAGACATAGTACTCATACAATAATCAAAATGGTGCAAGGAAGAAGGTCAAAAAATATTGTGTAATTGGAAACAATGGAAAAGCCATTTCAAGGAGGCCACATGAGCATTTGGAGGTTTGGGAATCATTTGGAACCCTCTCACAATAGAAGGAGAAGTAGAAGCAAAAGAAGATAATTGGCAAGTGTTCAAATTCAAAGATATGAGAAGAAATGTCTCCTTCATCAACATTAATGTATATGGGCCAATGGTCACAGGGGAAAAAAGGAAAGTATGGGACAAAATCTCATGTGAGATAGAAAATAGGAGAATGGAAAAAGGAATTGTAGTGGAGGAATTTAATGCAACCCTGAACAATGAAGAGAAATAAGGAGGCCTAGGCAGAAAAATGGCCATTCAAAGAGACTTCTAGGAATTTATAGACAGGAACCTATTAAAAGATGTGCAAACCAAAAATGGAACATTCACCTAGTCCAATAGAAGAAAGGACTTTACCAATATAGTAGAAAGATTGGATAGATTTCTACTTTGGGGAGACTGGGGAGAGCTAGAAGCCACCCAAGAAGCTCATATTCTCCCCTTTACTGGATCAGACCATTTTCCAGTCCTACTGACCTTTGGTCAGGATGATCCTCCCAAGGGTTGTCCTTTCAAATTTGAATTCATGTGGCTAAGAGATGAGTAGTTGTCGGAGCTAGTTGGAAAATGGTGGAATGAGATCAGGTTTGGAGACAAGTTGGAGCTTTTCAAGATAAACAAAAAGTTGGGTTACATAAAAAATAAACTGAAGGAGTGGAACAAAACACATTTCAAGAACATATTCCAAGAGAAAGAAAGAATAGAACAAGAAATTAGAGTCCTGAATGAGCACATAATAGAAAAGGGAATGAATGCCGATGATTTTGAAAATGAGAAAAGCTTGAAAGATGAGCTGGTAGAGATTTTGAAGAGAGAGGAATGCTACTGGCGCCAAAAGTCAAGAGAAACATGGTTGAAAGAGGGTGACAGAAACACCAAATTATTTCACAAAACAACAATTGCCAACTGTAATAGGAAAAGGATTGTAGAAATCAAGAAGTCCAATGGTGAAATGGCACAGTCGATTGAAGAAGTCAACAAAGAGGTAGCAATTTTATTTGAAGAAATGCTAAACAAAGAAAGCCAAGAAAATAGGGCTGCTAGAGACAATCTACTGAGTGCAATCCCTTCACTAATAACGAAAGATCAGAATAAGCGCCTATATCAAAAGATATCCTTGAAAGAGGTAAAGGAAGTAGTTTTCCAAATGAGTCCTGAAAAAGCACCAGGCCCGAATGGTTTCCCAGCTGACTTCTTCCAAAGCTTCTGGGGTATAGTTGGAAAGTACCTTAGGGTGATAGTGGAGGAATCAAGAAAAAGAATGACAATGTTAGGGGCAGTGAATCACACCTTTTTGGCTTTAATCCCCAAGAAAAAACATCCATAAACTGTTAGAATTCAACATGCTCTGATACCATGTTAGAATTCAACATGCTCTGATACCATGTTGAGATTATGGATGCACAGGGTCCCTAAAGCTGCAGTCTTCAATGGAGGACCTTTTCCAGGAAATATAATCAACCACACAAAAAGTGTTGCAACTAGGCATGCACAATGGAGATTCTATATTGATCTAAATTATGAGATTGAATGATTACAAATGTACAAGATGCCTTGAATATATAGGCATGAGAGAAAACCTAAAATGCATGAGATGTTGCCATGTGTCATGATCTAACATGCGACAACATGTGAACCCTATCTAGGAAATTATTAAATATTGAGATAAGTTTTAGAAGGACAACTCATCTTCTAGAAGGAATCTTACCCCTACAAACAAGGAAGGGGACATTACCCCATTATTAAATGATTTATTAAAATGTAACCTAGGACTAAATGATGTATGACCTAAGTTAACTTATGCTAGTGTAATAAATAATTAATTTAATTACACTAACACCCCCCATAAGTTCAACTTAGGGAGGAAAATGCAATGATTAAGCATAGATGATCGATGATGGGTCCCAGCTACGAGGCCATGTTAGGTACCCATGTACATGATAAATATGCAAAAAATCTCCCACAACCGGAGAAAAGGAGAAAACCTAGTGGGAACAAAACCCCTCTCCAAAAAAGGAGATGAAAAAGAAAAAAATGTGAGATAGAATGGGAAGGATGGAGGACTCCCAAATACCCCCCAAGTACACCATCTGTCACACAGATATAATACAATATCCCCCCCATAGGGAGGAAAGAGAGAGACAATATATCCCCCCCAAAAGATGTGATCACCTGTAGAAATGGTAAGTGTCTGAAGACAAAACATGCTCTAATGTCAACAAACAACTTGTCTCCCTTTCATAAGAAATAAAACCAAGTGCAAGTGCAGTGATGCTTCCCATTCCGGATAGGAATTAAAGGAAGGAAGGATGAAGATGGATGTTGATGATGTCTCCGAACTCTGCTCAAATGTATCCTTGCCTGAAGATGAAGATGCTACAATCAATGAAGAGGGTGACAAACCAGGACGATGCATAAATTGATGTTGAACAATATCCAAAGACTGAGATGTGATGGATATGATGGAGACTTGATAGCCCCCCTTGAATGAAGTTTCCTCAAAACCACTGAAAGAAGCTTGAAGCCAATCCAATGGTAGATGCTAAAGAAACCTCAAATCCTAAATGGAATGACAGGGAAGAAGTCTCAAAGATGAAATCTCTGAAGAGAAACCAAGTGCCTCCAAGATAGTCTCAAGCTCCCCAAGCATGGTTGAGACAAAAGGATGAGGAGACTCAAGAAAAATATCCAAAGTGGGATCTGAATAGAGGAGTGATATCCCCTCAAGAATTTCCTCCAAACATGTAGAAGTAGCCAAGTCAGTGATACTTGAAACAAAGCCATCCTGTGATGTCAAGTCTGGAAAACTAAATGTGTCCTGATGGATGATGATGGAAGCCTCAATCAATGAATCTGGACAAGGAATCACTGAATGTGAAGGGATACCAACTGTCTCTAATGGAGAAGAAGCACCTAAAGGAACCTTGTCAACCTCTTTGAAAGATTCAACGAAGTCAACTTCCTGCACAACAATATCATCATGGGGTACCTGATCTAAAGAATGACATTTTGAATCATGACCATCGGGGGAGGGTGGAGTGTCTGATCCTCCATATATCTCCCAAAGCTTAGTCCAAAGGATGTGAGGACAATCACAATGATCAATATATCTCAAAACATCACAATCAACTTGCATAGCAATGATCTCCAAGATAGTATATCTACTGCAACTCCAAGAAAATTCATGAATTCCTTCACTCAAATGGGGAACTATACCATATAGATGAGGCAATAAATCAAGTGATTGGAGATGGTGGATGATCCCATCTCGCCATTGCTTATAGTTTCCCTTGTGCAACATAGTCAAAGAAGGAGTATATGCAAGCCCCATAATGAAATTTCTCCAAAAAATACAAAGACATTGACCTTCAACAGCAAATAGAAGCGTCCAAGGATGATGTACAACTGAAGTGATGTTACCTGGATCAAGAAATCTTTTCCCAAGCTTCAGGATATCCAAGTTATTGAACAAATGCACCAAACTGAAAAAAATAATGCAAGAGTACTTGGAGCTGAAATTGATCAAGGATTCCAGATGGATGAAAAAAGCTCTAAATCACCTTCCTGATGCCGTTGGAATCACTGAAATCTGATGAACGGTTGCGAAGATACGAGCCTTTATGTCCAAATTAGGGTTTTGTCTTTAGTTGGTTGTAGAATTTTCTATGAACAAAATTTCATAGAACTAATGTCACCACTAGAAAGTGCTTAGAATTACCTTTCTAACGGTATCTTGTTCGCTGATTTTTGATACCTTGGTGAAAAGTTATGATAAAACGAAAAAATGGCCTATATTAGGCAACCTGCAGGCTAATTAGGAGCAAAAATCAAGTTCCCGAGCGCTAGCACCTAGTCGGTGATGTGACCACAAGGCTGCGGGTGGCAAAAAAAATGTGCCACCTCTGTCGGTGGCGGGGTGGTAGAAGTTGACGGCGTCGTTGGTGGAGGAGAGCACCGCCGGTGGTGGATAACCATCAGCGTCGGTGTAATATCCCGGGGAGTCGGCGAGAGGCTGGGGCGATTGTTGGCCACAGAGAAGGTATGCCGGTGAACGGTTGGTGTGGTAGACAGCAACAAAAGACTGATAGTGGAGGACAGAGCACAGTTGGCGGGAGGATAGGGTGATGTGATGACGAGTTCGTCCCTGCACTAAATACGCCGACCAACACTGCTCTGCAAACTTTGAATTAATAAGCCGACTAATATAGTTTTTTTTTAATATTTTTTGAAGCCGACAAAAGAATTTGATAGATTTTTTAATATTGCATAAAATGCAATTAAAAAATCAATGATTTTCAAATTTATGCTGACAATATAAATTATATCTGCAAAAAAATAAATATGTTGACCATATATATATATATATCCGCAGAATTTAAATGTCGATGATTTTAAAAATCAAACCCTCAAAAGATGCTGATAAAATAGATGATGTCGACCACTAATTAAAGTGAAGGTCGCTCTAATTTATTTTTCTGCCAACTATATCAAAAACCCAAAATATTTTTTTTGCCAAAAAATATAAGATAAAGGCCAATATTTTTTTTTTTTTAAAGTGCCTGCAACTAATTTTTTTTTGCCTCAGAGGACAACTAATCAAGGTGATTTTTTTACTACAAATTGTACGGATTGTACGATTGATTCTGCAAACCCTAAACTACCTCTGATGGCTCCTGGGTTGATGTATCCGATTTTGATGATTGGGCAAGCAATCCTAGGGTTTTGAGGCCTTTTGAAGACAATGGTGAGCTTAGATCTAACTCTATCTGCTTTAGAAATCAGCTTGGTCCCCGGGTGGAGTCAAGTAGCCTGCAATGGAAACCTTCAAGCCAGCAAAGAATCTCGCACACCAACTTTCTTGATCGAGGGTTGACGTTTCACTGGACAAGCTCCGATACCATGTTAGAATTCAACATGCTCTGATACCATGTTGAGATTATGGATGCATAGGGTCCCTGAAGCTACAGTCTTTAATGGAGAACCTTTGCTAGGAAAGATAATCAGCCACACAGAAAGTGTTGCAACTAGGCATGCACAATGGAGATTCTACATTGATCTACATTATGAGATTGAATGATTACAAATGTACAAGATGCCTTGAATATATAGGCATGAGAGAAAACCTAAAATGCATGAGATGTTTCCATGTGTCATGATCTAACAACATGTGAACCCTATCTAGGAAATTATTAAATGTTGAGATAAGTTCTAGAAGGACAACTCATCTTCTAGAAGGAATCTTATCCCTACAAACAAGGAAGGGGACATTACCCCATTATTAAATGATTTATTAAAATGCAACCTAGGACTAAATGATGTATGACCTAAGTTAACTTATGCTAGTGTAATAAATAATTCATTTAATTACACTAACAAAAGGGGAGCAAAGGTGGGTCAGAATCATGAGAAGGAAGTATTTGGACTCAGATGATCCGACAAGAATTCTTACCATAGTGAACCCCCCAAAAGGATCAACAATTTGGAATTTCATTGTGGAATGACAAGACATAATAGAAAATCATGTAACATGGGAAGTCAGGGATGGGAATAGTGCATCATTTTGGAATGACTCTTGGTGTGGAAAACCTCATATTTGCAACACTCTGGGATTGGATGAAATTAAAGAAGAAACAATAAGGCTCTGGGGGAATAAGGTTTCCAACTATGGCAAATGGATTACCAATCAAGGAGCCCACAACTGGAGTTGGAATGACCTCCAAGTAGTCAATGCTCCACAAGCATAAAAAGATGTACTAACGAAGATCCTCAAAGAAAGGTTTTTTGTGCCATCCAGTGATAAGGATTTGGTCAAATGGTGTGGCTCTACAATAGGCACATACAAGGTGAAACTAGGCTACAAGATAAATGAGATAGTTATAGCTCGACAAGATTGGCCATGCAAGCTGATTGGGGGAAGAAATGCCTCCTTAAGGCTGGTGTTTTCACATGGATGGCAATACAAAGAAGAATCCTCATGAAGGATAGGTTAGCCACCTTTGGAATACAAGGTCCAAGAAGATGCTCCCTATGTAAAGAAAATGAAGAAACAACAAATCATCTCCTTTTGACTCGTCCCTTTGCAAACAACTGTTGGAACACAGTGAGAGACAAGCTAAACCTACAATGCCTTATGCCAACAAATCTCTCATCTTGGTTCAAAATGTGGCCACAAAAAGGAAACAAAACTATCTTTGGAGGAATATGGTAGATAACCCCATCTATAGTAATATGGAAACTATGGAAGGAAAGAAATAGGAGAATATTCTAAGGGAGAGAGTTGAATAAGGATAGGTTATGGGACAAAATCAAAAGAGCTATAGTTGAACTGGTAAATGAGGATGCTCAAAGCAAAGAGAGCAAGCAGAAAATATACAAAAATTGGGATGACTGCTCGACCAAAAAATTCCTTGGCCTCAAACCACCCTTACTGAATGGAAATAACACAACTCAATCAACCAACACAAAGAGACCAGGAGTAGCTTGGAAAGAGTCAGAGCCAAGGTGGATAAAGATGAACTTTGATAGAGCAGCTCAAGGTAATTCGGGACCAGGGATTCACAGGGAAGGATCTTAGCAAAAAAATTCACACCGTTGGGAATCTACTCGAAGAATGAGGTTGAATTTAGAGCAACAACTATAAGCCTACAGTTGGGTCTAGATTTGGGGATAAAAAAAATTCACTTGGAAGGAGACTCGATGATAACAATTAATGCCATTCGAAGAGGCACCACCCCTAATTGGAAATTAAATCATTTGTTGTAGTATGTCAAGAAGTTGGCAGACGGGTTCAAGGCCTTCAAAATTAGCCACATTTGTAGAGAAGGAAATGATAAGGCAGATGAGTTGGCAAAAAAGGCATTTGAAAATTCCAGGTAGGAAAAATCCAGCGGTCAACATCAGAAAAAGATATGGCATCGAAATTAGAGTTGACGATGATAGAAAACACATGGTATTAAAGCAATATCCAAGAAGTTTATTTGACAAGACATGGGTCATCACTAAAAGATCAAGCGTAAGCAAAATAAAACAATTTGCGAGGAATGAGAAAGATTGGGTGGAGTCCTTATTATCATGTATTAATTTTACCTAAGTACCATCACCAAGGTGGCGGCAGGTAAGCATGCTCCGAAGGGCTCAAACATAGGAAAATGAATTATGAAGAATTAAGGCCCTCGGTAATAAAAGGTATTGACCGATATATTTTTCTCACATTCGCATTTGCAAAAGAGAGAAGCGTTAGAAATTTCTAGAAAGGTGAGCAACTGGTGTGTGGTGAATAATGGAGACTTCGCTTGCGTTGGACACAACGAAGCAACAACAATCCTTCAGAGGGGAAATAAAAGACAAACGGTTGCAAGGGCTACTAAATTATGCCCATCCATTGGTTCTTTGGGCAACCAAGAAGGTAGTGGGGCTAGAATTTTTGAGGGAATATCATAAGTTCACATCAAATTCAGAGATTCCAACCATGTTCTTGGCCGTCCTCTTGTACATGGGTGTCTCAAAGGAGATGGGTAAAAAACTGACCCAAATGGTCTTCATTCATGCATGGATGGGCAACACTGTTGCGACTTTAGACAATGTGGATGAGAACAAACAAATCCCTATGCTGCAAAAGCGAGGGAGGGAAGTAATGAGGTTTTCGCTGGTTCAAACCATCAACCCTGAAGGGTTTGAAAAATTATGGGACAAAAGAGATCGGAGCATTTTCTTCCTCCTTAGAGCAGCTAGGATGGTGACTAATCTTCCTCGAGGATGGGCAACAAGATATGTGGAGGATGAAGGATTGTCAGAAGAAATTGTTGTAGGAGATGACGATGATTGGAACCTGGGCGCTGGAGAAGAATGGCTTTCGAATGATCCTCGAGACCCAAGGAAAAGACAAAAAGCCCAGCACACCATAAATGCAGAGCAGACTGGCCAGTGATAGCAAATTACATGGCTTACCTCAAACTCATAGAGTTGGATGAGGATGAAGAATGAAAAAGTATGGATTGGTATGGTGTTAATAATTTCATAGTTTTATATTTCAAACAATAGAAATAGTAGTAGGGTAAGGAGTCAGTCTCGGGTCAAGATGCTAAGCCTGTACTATAATTTAGGCCATTTTGTATTATAAGTTGTAAATGCATGTCAACATTGGTTGGGAAGGGAGGTTAGAAAAGGCCTTCAAGGATTTTTTTTTTGATGTCAAAAACTCATATAATTTTCCATTGAAAGCAATACAGGGTGCTGCCCCTTAGCAATGTTTTACCTAGCAAAAGAATAAAATAATCATGCATTCTTTCTTATCCACATAATTAATTTAATTAAAGAATCATGCATTCTTTCTCATTTCTCATAATTAAATATTTTCTTAATTATTTAATTAGCTAATTATTCCTCTAAAATTAAATAAATTATTTAAATCCCCAAATTTAGCCTGGTCTTGAAATTTAGGGTTTGAAAGAATAAAGACAGGACATTCTATTATTAGGAAATAAATAACATAAAAAAATTCTTTATTTTTGGAGGAATGTGCAAACTAATTTATTTATTTTGCACATTCCTCCAAAAATAAATAAAATATTTATGTTATTTATTTTCTAATAATTGCATGTCCTATCTTTATTCTTCCAAACCCTAAATTTAGAGACCAAACTAAATTTAGGGATCATTCCTAAAAATAGTGAGTAAACTTCACTTTAGTTCATCTTTCCATGCAAGCCCATGCACATCTTCTTGATATCTTAGCCATCCTCATCCATCAATCTAATTTCACATCTCACACCATTGATCTCACATCCTGAAAGCCTATAAATCAAACATCTTTGATCATTCAATCCTCTCCTCGAATTCACATCCACATCCCTCAAATCAAACTATATTCAATTTATCTTGGTTTTGCACAACAAGATTATGCTATGTTTATGAGCAATCCACATATCATACTCTAGGCATTTTTAGGTGAGGTAAAGTAGGTTAGATTAGTTTGATTTGATTTATGTTATGTTTGATTACTCTCATTTGAATTGTGCACAAGCTTCATTGGTAATAGGTCTAATTTGATCATTTGGATTTGGGATTATTGATTTGATATTCATTTACTATTAAATCCTTTGAAAGTTGAACATATTTCTATTCACACTTAAGTCTCATATTTTGTAGACATTATTTATTTTTTATTGATTGTGATAACAAATTTATCTTTGCTCTAACATCATCTTTAGATACCCCATTTCTCTACAACTTTAATACATTTGTATGAATTTTAATACTACATATAATTTGATTAGGAATTTTAATACTACATATAATTTGATTTCATTGTCTATCATGTCAAGAACAATTGCATAGATTTGTATGCTTTTTAATATTATATATGATTTGGCTTTATTATCAACAATGTCTAGACAATTTACAAATTAAAATCTAATTTAAATTTGATTGATTTACAATAATAAATTCAAACTACATTTTCATATTTTTACATTTATCAAGAATGTTTACACACAAAACAACTATGTTATTATCTTTGAATCTCATCAATTATTTGGTCTCACAAACATTATTAAAAAAAAAAAATCAATTATTATAATAACACATTTATCTTCATTTCAATTGATTATAACAACACATTTATCTTTAATCTAATTAAGCTGAGAGGCTTCCTACACTCAAATAATGGATTGAAGAACTTGTGTACATTTTTATTTTTTGCATTTAATTTGACATGCATAATCAAAAACTTTCCTATGTAAATGATTTTATAATTTTTTAAAATGCATTTTTAAGTATCATTTTAGAAAATTAAATGATTTGCATGCAAAAAGAGGAAAAAATAAAATAGAAAGATTGTTTTTATATCTAAATTTAAAATGAATATGAAATTTTATTTAATTCATTTGTATAGATAATCACTACAACTTAATTAATTATTTAAAAACTAAATAATATATATATTTTTTAAATTTTATTTGTTTTGTTTAAAAAAAAAAAAGCTGTTTTAAAGTTGTTATTTTTTGGGATCTTCCGCCTTGTATAGCATAGAGCTCATAGACTACACCAAAAAAGTTACAAAAAACACCCTCACACTCGAAACAAGGAGGCATTGAGAAGGTGTCAGTTTCTTTAAAGAAGGAACATGCATATGCCCAACTCTATGATAAAACAAAACTCAACGAGCATATCAAATTGCAAGATTTGAGTTGCACTTAAGGGAAGTGTGAACAAAAAATAAAAGAATCGCCATGGTTTAACATAGGTAACATTTTGTTCTTTCATTGAAAGATGTCATATGCACTTCTTCATATTTTGTATAGAATGGCCATTTGGGCATCGTGTGACTATTATATGCTCTTCTAATAAGAAGAGTACGCTCTTCTAATAAGAAGAGTACGCTCTTCTAATAAGAAGAGAGAAGAAGCACTCAGAGTCCTAGGTGCAGATGCATACCTTGTTAGCAATGATACTATCCAAATGCATGTATCTTTTATAGAAATAAGCATATGAGCGGTTCTCTTTAGTTAATCAGATCGCGCATACCAAATTCTAGCTAGTCATTGATTTGAAAGGCGTGCAAATTGCCTGGAGCTCCAGATCACTTTTTATCTAATTAAATTCCAATCTAGAAATTTTTTATCACTTAGGACAAAAAAAAACAAATATCTAGATTTATAAACTCTAAATCACTATTTCCCTTGCAACTGGATTCATTTGTTGGTGAATCATCTTGATATATATTTGTCGATTTGCTCTTTTGTCCCAATCTTCCTCCACTAATCTGAAAAATGAGGACACATCAATTACTCACAAGAGAAACAATAGTCTGGTTCTCCACAAATAGACACATGGTATTTATATACTAAAATCTATAAATAGGTATCTGTTCATTTAACAAAACATTCAGTGTAATACATTGAATTATACACAATACAACTTCAAGTTTAATCTGTGTTAATTTTATTTTAATTATATATTCTATCTTTTTATTCTGTTTTACTACCCTACTGCATTATGGAATATATATTTTAAATAATAATTTAAATTTGTTTGGCTCTTGTACAAGTTTTTATATTTGATTTATTTAAACTTTTACAGAATATATATTTTAAATAATAATTTTAATTTGTTTGGATTTTGTACAAATCTTTATATTTGATTTTGAAATTGGGTTAAATACTTTAAATTGCTCTGTTTTCATTTTCTTAACTTCATATTTTTTTAGTTTAAATTGATTTGTATGAGTTTGAGTTTTATTTCAATGCAAGATATTTACATTACATCCTTTTTTTTTAACATGCAAAGAAAGCAAAAAAACTCAGCCCCAAAAATCCCTTTCAATAATTTGATGAGAGAGCCTTGCATTTAGTGCTCTTGTAGAATATGCAAGTGAATGTGCTCTAAGTGGCCTGTTCTTTATCTTTATCTCTTACCTAAATCACTTTTGATAAGAATACATTATATCTCACATAAGAATACATTATATCTCACATAATTTGGCTCTCTTTCGCTGCAATAATAATTATCATTATGCCGAGAGAATTACATTTAGGGATTACGATTATGATTTTTCACCGATTCAATTAGCTTTCTATATGTGCATTTGGGCATAAATCTTATCTCTTACTGTGGTCTGGGAGTTTTTTGGGGATTTTACAAATTTAATTTTACCTTATTTCTATTCTCATTCTACTTTCTAAAAACAAAATTTGCTTTAAATTTTAAATGGCATGAGATATTTCTAATATTAACATCTTATTCTAAAATACGTGGTTTCTTTCTTATACGTAGTCATCTCTATTATTATTCTTTCATTTAAATTTATTTATGTTTTCCTTATCCCTCACATGAGCAACTTTGAATATAAACACTCTTAACACATTGCCTACAGTCCTCATAAAACATTATAAAATCAAATTATAATTAATAATAAGATAAGATTATATTTAGTCAGTTAACTCAAAGTGTTAAGACATTTATGAAAATATTTTAGTGCAGGTGATGAGTTTTATGTATTGTGCTAATAATTTATGGGCTTTTTTCCATTGAGACATGGTTTGTGATTGTAAAAATTGGGACAAATGCATTCTCTGCTGATGACTACTATGAATCTTAGTAAATACTAATTAGGTTTGTAACATGCCTATTGGTAATGATCATTTGTAATATGAACTAAAGGTCTACCTAGTCATGTATCACAATTAAAGTGACATTTATGATGAATAAATTAAATAAAGTGAAATAATTCTTAAACAACTCTAAAGTAACATAAATTAACTCTTAATTAATGAACTCCCAATTTAAGGAACTCAAACATCATCCAATTTAAAATAATGTTGTTTAGATGGTTAAAATAATGTTGTTCTTTAATCAATTTACTACACATAGGTGGAATAGGCGCCTTGAGAAGGATATCTCTCAGCATACTTAGATATATTTTTTAAATATAGGTATGCTAGTATTATTAACTTGACATACTTCCCTTTTTTATTTTTTAAAAATAAATTTTATTTTTATTTTATTACCCAATATGATATAGACAACTTACAAATTAAAATCCAATTTAAAACAAAGTCAAATTAAATTATTAAGAGGAAGCTAACACACTCCTTCCCTTGTCTAAAATTATGATATACTACAACCATTAAATTATAATTTTAATGAGGTAGAATTAGCAATGGTACAAGACCTAACCTTACTGGACGAAACATTAATTTTATTTAAACAAAACTTTAATACTATAATAATTACAATTAAAGACACTAGCGGTACAGGTCTCTTTCTTAACCGAGAGAATTTTTCCCTAACAATTATTTAACCGGCTGGATACAATTTTAGCGGTTTTTTGTGGGCCCGTCAGCGTGGGGAAGTACAGAAGTGAAAGCGAAAAAGGAAAGTGAGGGGAAGGGCTCAAGACCTAGAAAACTCCAACATTGTGAGGTTAGGGGGAACTTTCGTGTTCAATTAAAAATAAAGCATAAAAATTATTTGAGTACACCAAATCGGTGTTTTCTGTTTCGCATCAGAATAACCGGGCAAAAGCCGCTTATAAAAATCTTTGCCCGAGCCAAAGTAAAGAACTTTGTTATAAGCCAGTGGTCTGCAGGTGTAGCGAGGTTCGAGGGTTAGTCGAAGCTCAATTTGCCTGAGCATTTTTTGAGAAATTTCATTCGCAGCTGCTGGAATGGATCTCTGCTCGAGATTTGCAAGAATTTGAGTGTTTTCCGGCTTTAAACGGTGCGGTTTTCATTGAATTTCTATTCGGTTAGGGTTTTTGCAATTTTTTCGGCCTTTAGCGAATTGCAGTATTTTTTCTTTAATAAATCCTTTCATGACCTGATTTTCTCCATATTTTTTGTTTAACACTCTGGATTTTTCTGTGGTTTAGATCCGTTTGTATCAAATTTGCACAATAAACATTGATGAATAAGATCAGATAGAAAAGTTTACAGTTCTATTATCCATTGATTCGTCTTTCCCTAGAGAGCAAGCTTACCTGCTTCTAATTTGATTAATCGTGCACGGAGTCTTGCGACGGCCTTCAAAAACTAAAGCTAAAGATTAAAGCTTTTTCAGGTTTAGTGATTGAAAAAACAAACATTCATTCAATCACTAGCAAAAAAAAACATTTTTTACTGTAAATAATACCCGACAACAAGGTTTTCTTTAAATTGGTAGATCATGCATCGATTCTTGGGAACCTGTAAGTTTAGTAAAGCATGCATGTCGAATCTTCAGACATGCAGGTCTAGTAAAGCGTGTGTCAAATCTTAAAAAACCTGTAAATGTAGTCGTTCGTGCATTAAATAGTGAAGATCTGTTTAACTTAGTAAAGAACGTGTCCAATCTTACAGACCTATAAATGTAGTAATTCATGCACGAAATACTAAAAACTTATTAGTTTAGTTACACATGCGTTAAATCTTGAAGGCCTTTGGCGAAACTTTTGCAGGTTCAGAGGCGGTAAATTTGCTTGTCGCGGGTGCGAATTAGCTATGGGAAAAGGTGGCCAAGATTATGGCACGAGGAGTCCTGTAGTCATCCAGTCAGGTGGAACTGGGTTTCCGGCCTGGGCCAGAGATGAGCATGAATGCGCGAAGGAATTTGGAGTAGACATTAGCCAGGGGCTGAGCAGTGAAGCCGTAGAGAGACAGAGGGCAAAATATGGGTGGAATGAACTGGAAAAGCATCCCGGCCCATCGATTTGGAAGCTAGTCGCTGATCAATTTAATGATAATTTGGTAAGAATTTTACTCGTAGCTGCTGTTGTTTCTTTTGTTCTTGCTTGGATTGATGGTGAAGAAGGCGGCGAAAAGGATATAACTGCGTTTGTTGAGCCACTGGTTATTTTCTTGATTTTGATTGTCAATGCTATTGTTGGAGTCTGGCAAGAAAGTAATGCCGAAAAAGCCCTGGAGGCTTTGAAGGAAATGCAATCAGAACATGCAATGGTAAAAAGGGATGGTCATTTTATTCCTAGTTTGCCTGCAAGAGAGCTAGTTCCTGGTGATATTGTTGAGCTTCGGGTTGGCGACAAGGTTCCTGCAGATATGCGGGTTTTGCATCTGATAAGTTCGACTCTAAGAGTAGAGCAAAGTTCACTGACTGGAGAAAGCATGTCTGTTAACAAAAGCCATCACAAAGTTAGTAGTGATGATATAGAGTTGCAGGGAAAAGAATGCATGGTTTTTGCAGGGACAACCATTGTGAATGGTAGCTGCATCTGTCTTGTAACAGAGACTGGCATGCATACTGAAATAGGAAAGATTCATTCTCAGATCCATGAGGCATCTCAACATGATGAAGATACACCGTTGAAGAAAAAGTTGAATGAGTTTGGAGAGGCACTCACTTCCATTATTGGAGTTGTTTGTGTACTGGTTTGGCTTATAAATCTTAAGTATTTCCTTTCATGGGAGATCGTGAATGGTTGGCCACGAAATTTCAAGTTTTCTTTTGAAAAGTGTACATATTACTTTGAGATTGCAGTGGCTCTGGCTGTTGCTGCCATACCAGAAGGCTTGCCTGCTGTTATTACTACATGTTTGGCACTTGGTACGAGAAAAATGGCACAGAAAAATGCAATTGTGAGGAAGTTACCGAGTGTGGAGACTTTAGGCTGTACTACTGTAATTTGTTCTGATAAGACAGGAACACTGACTACTAACCAAATGTCTGTTGCAAAACTGGTGGCCATAGGGTCAGACCCATACTCTCTCCGAGATTATATGGTTGAGGGTACAACTTATGATCCTTGTGATGGAAGAATCCAGGATTGGCCTAAAGGTCAGGCTATGGATCCCAATCTTCAATCAATTGCTAGAATTGCTGCTCTATGTAATGATGCAGGTATTGCATACACTGGACATCAATTCTGTGCCAACGGCATGCCAACTGAAGCAGCTTTGAAGGTACAATTCTATTTCCTTGGGGTCTTTTAATTCTGTGTTTCTATAAATAATTTGCTGATAATTTTGCAACTGGCTGATGGTTCAATACGAAATGTATGTGTAGGAAGTGAAATTCTACCCTTTTAGTAAATTGATTTTTTTTGGTGAAGCCAGGTCATGGTTTGGATGACTAATACCAAACCATTGAACCAATAGTAAATAATGCATTTGATAAACCATTGCTGAATTATTTACCCTACAACTATACTCGGTACCTGGTCGATGCAATTTAGGCAAAATTATGCTATTATCTAAAGAAAGATATGTATTTAGGCGCTATGTTTTAGTTATCTGTGCAATAGGCAATTCTAATATACTCATCATTTGTAATCTCAGGTGCTGGTTGAAAAGATGAATTTACCAGGTTCAGAGAGGCATTCATATGCTGCAAGTACTGGAAACCATCCAGATTCTGCAGAAATCAGATTATGTATGGTGATAAAACATAATAGGGAATTAGTTTATTCTATATGTAGTCTTTGTTGTTTGCTTTTAGTTTTTTAATGTTCCACATAGGGATAACATTATCTTGCTTTTATTCTAAAATTTGACATCGTTATTATTATTATGCTGCTTTAATTTGTAACAATCATTCTTGTTATCTTTCCTTACGTAGACTGCTGCGAGTGGTGGAGTGAAAGAACACACAGAATAGCTACCCTAGAGTTTGATCGGATGCGAAAGTCAATGGGGATCATTGTTAAGTCGGCGGATACAGGAGAAAACTTATTGCTGGTTAAGGTAATTATATAATCATTGCATTAATAGGTTACAAGATTGTTGAATCAATTGATTTGAAGGGTACACAGTTTCTTTTTATGATTATGAGTTATTATGTCATCCGTCGTATGACGCCTGGAAGGTAGCAGATTGACCATGCCTAAGGTGGGTATTTTTTATTTTAATATTACTTTTAAATTAATTTAAATAATTTATCAGCCCTTAATATGCTTCAAGGATTAATGAATAAAAAACAGGATCCATCACTCTAAGAATCTATAGAGCTCCTTGTTGTTGTCTATGCCAAGCATGGCCTTATTGTTCATTAGTTACTAACTGCTTATCCTAACAATGTGGTGGAATTGTGTTTAATGAAATTTTATGTAAATTTGTAAAGAATTTAGAAAGAGATCTCCAAACATTATTTAGAATGTATCATAATTTTGTTTAGACCTTAATCTCTCACTAAATTGCTAAATGATATTTAATGTAATTAATACTGTAAACTGTGGGAGATTATGAAGAAATAAATATGAAATATGAATAAAAACATTGTTTATTCATTTGAAGATTTACATTTACTTTTAGATATGCAAGAGCAGGTGCAATAGATAGTTAATGTTTGATGGAGGATAAGATGTGTACATCATTTTACTTTGAGGATTGAAGTTTATGTTTTGACATTCATTCTTTTGTATTTATTCTTGTATTGCTGTCATTTACCATATTCAATCTTGGTATTAGAGCCACACAACCTTTATGCATTGGTTCCATAGTAGATATTTTGTAGTTGCAGTAGAGTTTCTAGATGAGACTCAAGGTAGTGGAGGTGGGAACAGACCCACCTACAGCATTTGATTGCAAAAGGACAATGAATGAAGAGGTGTTCCCTAGTTTCCTTAGCTTACTTGCATATAATGCATTGAAAGGACCCAAAAAACCTATTTTCATTAGTTGATTCCTAGGTGAGGACTTTGTTTTAGATGGCTGCCTGGGCGATCTGCCTTGTGTAGGCAATCGTAACACTAGCATTTGATGTGTAATGTCCCCTGTCCTAATTTTCCCTAGAATTCGCCTATTGATCACAAATTCCACAAACTAGGGGTAGGGCTTGTGCCCTATCAAATAAATAACTCTTGAATGATGTAATTTTGGATTGAAAGCTGCATTCACCACATGAACAACATTCCCCAATATGCATATATATTTGTTAGCATTAGACAATTACAACACATTTATAGATGTCCAAGAAAGCAACATATGATAAACTAGGAGGAGGGACATGGAGGGTCCACCCGAAGTCATATGCCAAGCCTAAGAGGTTGTATACCACAACTTTCCCCCTTGGCAACTTGTACCTTCTTTCCCCATCCATATCACAACCTTGGAAGACACATGCCAACTTGTGGGGATGGGCGGAGGTCGCAAGCGGCCTTGGCACTTACCACTCCTCAGGCCCATCCTCACCTTGGGATTGGGCGGAGATCTTGAGTGGGATCTTTTAGGCTCTCATCGCTTCCTCAGGCCCTTCCCACAAGGTGGGCTTTCAGACAGATTAATACACTTTCGATCATAGAGATCTGCTTTATTATCTACAAGGACTATGCATACATGGTCGACAATTATGGATAGAGATATATTTTATTTATGCAAGAATATACTTATATGAATGTGAGACAACGAGTGGCAGAAATACACCTTAGTATATGGTAGATATATATATATACATATATCTAATAATTGACAACCTGCTGTGGTGGACTGGATGGGTTCCGTGTGATTGCTGGTCTGATCCATCTCTTGTTTAGTCGACCTGTCCTTAATACTCAAGAGATATTGTTAGTGTAAATCAAGTAAATAAGAACCTATTATCCATACTTATATTAAAATGTCATAATTACTCTTACGGCTAATAATTGCTGCAAGCATCATTATTGCTTAATCATAAATCTTATCGATCTATCTACCTGTATATAAATATGTAATCTACTCATTTAAAGAATACCCAAGTACTTATCTTCTGTAGCAGCACTATGATACGTGCGTGTGAGGGGAGGTCAGACTTGTTCATAGAATAATTGTTTGCATATCATCTCTATATTCTATACCAGACTATAATATGTTGAGGTCTGTATGCATTTACTTTATGTGAGTTATCTTGAGACTACTCCAGATTTAAGTGCCTTATTCATACATCCAATGAAGGCTGCTTGGCTTCATATGAGCACGTCCCTTCTAGTTCTAATTCTTCTCTTCCAAAGTCCATGATGATCCCCTTTGCATTTAAAATGGTCTGCTCTTATACCACTTAATTTGGGTAGACATGCCTCTTCGTATCATGTATTTAATTAAGAGACATGTCCCTTGCTTTAGTTAATTGCCCCTTAATTTAGATAATTAATTACATTAATATCATCTAAATTAAATTGCTGCCCTCAGGTGCTTTAACTAATTCAAATTAGATCTTATTTGCTAATTGGATCTGGGTGCCACCTTTCAGTGTTATGTGAATCATTGTATTTCAGTGAAACTCTAATCGCTTACTTAACTAACTCAATCATATACATGTAGCTACAATATATTATGATCGCTGCTGTATTGAGTGTTTTTGTAGATCATACGATTTGTAATATCTTTTTTTATAATCCCCTTAGCTTGGGCGCCTAACAATTATTTATATATGCTTATCAAAGCATGGTCGGCCATAATAGAAATTACTTTGTATTGCAAATATGGTCGGCCTATGTTTATAAATTTACTGAACTTCCTTATACAGGTCAGCCAGCAACAATTTATAATCATTTTTTTTCCAGTCGGCTCAGATTCAGTATTACATTTGTGGGGGCATGACATGATGGCTGACCAATCCATATCCCTAGGAGGAACTGTTAAACATAGGTAGTCTAATTGAGTTGAGTAAGCTCCACATTTTGAACAGTCATCCTCCGCATTACTTAAGAATATATTATATATATTTTTGTCTTGGAGTATGCCTTTGTGATAGTCAATTTGCTCTTTGGGTGCGGACATGACAGTAGAGTCTTTCCATCTACATGTTATGATGCCATCTTTTAATGGTAATATAGTCCTAAACCTTAGAGCCCCACATCTTGTTAGTATGTCCTTCATATCATTGAGATCATCTCTCTTTTGAAGTGGCCTATGTCCATTCTAGGAATTTGTTGAGAATTTCAACTTTCTGCCATCTTTAACCTCATAGGGGATGTGATTGGTGATAATATGCTTGCATTTTCCCATGAAGTTCCATATGTGTAACCTTGTCGAGAGGTCAAGGGTGTTGAATATTTGTAAATTTTCCATGGTATCAAGGTACTTTCTTTGCGAGAGGAGGCTCCTTTGGAGTTAGGGTTGGCATAGATGCTCTTGATCAATTTGGCCCCAAGGGTTGTGTTTTGAATTGCCACTTTTTAAATTTCAGCACCTCCAAAGGGAGATGGCAAATAGACCTTCCATTCCATGGTATCAAGTTACTTCCTTTGCAAGAGGATGCTCCATTTAGAGTCAAAGTTGGCAAGGATGTTCTTAAGCAATTTGGCCCCAAGGGTTGTGTTTTCAATTGCCATTTGTCTAATTCCAATGCCTTGAGAGGGAAATGGAAAACAAACATTCTCCCAAGCAATAGGGGGAATCTTGTCATCTCATCTATGCCTTGCTAAAGGAAGTCCATTATTTTATTTATGCCATTGATAACAAAAGCCGGGAGTACTAAAAGGAGATAAATGGGTAGAGAACAAGTTTGATCATGGCGAGTCCCTTGGCGAAAGATAGCCACTTGCACCACCATGTGGCTAATTATGACATTGATAACAAAAACCGGGAGTACTAAAAGGAGATAAATGGGTAGAGAACAAGTTTGATCATGGCGAGTCCCTTGGCGAAAGATAGCCACTTGCACCACCATGTGGCTAGTTATGCTTTGAAAGAGTCAACTAGGGAGTTCCAGCGCGTGATCTACATGCTTCGATGAATAGAGTTGCCCTAAGGTACGTGCCTAGAAGCTTGCCAATGCTAAAACATAGTGCTCTAGCTACATTGTTTTGTAATCTTATGATGGGTTGAAGGAAGAAAAACCTTAGGTTTGTCCTTATTTATCCATTGTCTTGAAGCAATAACATAAGTTGATAGTATGCGATTATATTTGCAGCATCAGGTATGTGGTCTTCGCCAAAGAATATGGTGTCATCAACAAATTGGAGATGAGTGAAAGCCTCCATCTCCTCAGTTGTTACAATGCCCTTCCATTTGTTGGCTCGAGAGTAGGTAATGTAGTGTTCCGAGGCCTCTGCCATGAGAATGTATAGGTAGGGGATTGGAGACCACCTTGCCTAAGCCCTATCATGGCTTCAAAGAATCCCACAAGTCCTCCATTTAAGAGAGTGGAGAATTGTGGAGTGGAGATGCATTTGAAAATCCATTTTTTCCATTTTCAAACAAAAGCCAAAATTTTTCGAGGATTTTCATGAGAAATCTCTAGTCAACCTTGGCATACACTTTGCTAATATCTAGTTTGACAATTATGCCTTTCACATTAGAATTTGAAATTGAGTGCATAATTTCATGGGTAGTGTTAATACCTTTAGTGATAGCTTGCTTTGGCACAAAACCACTTTGCACCAAGGAGATGAGAGAGGGAAGCATTGCCTCAAGTTTGTTCCCCACTGATTTGGGTATGATTTTATATATTGTGTTGCATATGGCGATTGGCTTGAAGTCAACAAAGGTGGATGGGGAATTTTTCTTGGGGATTAGAGCAATAAAAGTGCAGTTAAGAGATTTCAGTACTTTTTAGTTCCCTCTTGATTTGTTGCAAAGTTTAATCACCTCCTTGCCAACAGTGTGCCAACATTTTTGAAGGCAATTGGGTACCTATCAAGACTTGGAACTAATGTCTAGATGCATTTGAGAAAGAGCAAGGTTGATGTACTCTTTTAAAAATGTGTCCATTAGCATTGCGTTGTCTTTCTTTGAAATGCAATTTGGAATTGTTTGCAGAAATTTGGCTTGGGAAGTCAAATTCGAGGCTTCTTCATGTTGTAGGAGAGCTTTGCAATGTTCAATAGCCTCAACTTTAGTGAGATCTAGATTGTTTAGTAGAGTTCTTGATCTTGTTTTGATGGTAGAGATCCAATTGTGTGAATGATGGGATTTAGTCAAATTGTGAAAAAACTTGGCATTCTTTTCCCCTTGAGCCATAACTTGCGATTATTTTGCCTCCAAAAGATTCCTCTTTGGCTTGAATGTCCTTCAATTTTATGAGGAGACTTGATCCATTCCATTCCTAATCACATTTTCATCGAGATCTTGCAACTCTTTTTCAAGTATTTCTTTTTCCTTGAATATGTTCTTGAAGGTTGTTTTGTTCCACTTCTTTAGGATGGGCTTTAGGGCAGTAGTGTAATGGAATTACTTGCACAAGAGAAGAATATAATAGAAGACAGGCTGCAAATTTTTTGATAATAGTAGGCCACTTCGAGGGGGAAAACCTCCGAAAGTCTTCAATAAAAATAGAATTCACAACTTTATTCTTAACTATCACTCACTACCTTGTATATATAGGCATCATTAGGTAACATTAGTACTCTAATCCCAATGAGGCCGGCTTAGCATACCAAAACTATTCATAGGGACTTGTAATAGACTCAATTAAGGATTATGTGACCTGTAGTTGGTTATCACAAGTCCCAATACATGTTATAGGATAAGGGCATAGCATGCCCCTTCCCTTAAAACTAACATTGTCCTCAATGTTGATGATTTGTGGAAACTTTTGTAGTAATGCTTATCTTCCCATGTCACAACTTTGTTAGCTAGATTCTTCCACTTGATCAGATTCTCAATGAGCTCCCTTGTTTGTAACCTCTTGTTCCATGTTTGAAGGATTCCCTCAAGTTTTGTTATGATTCTACCCTTCACATTGATCCTTGGTAACTGTATTTGGATTGAAATTCTATGCTGATAAGCTTGTTGCTTAGTGTAATTCTGTGGCATTGCCTTGTTCTCCTTGAGATTAGAGCGCACCTCTTGTTGGTGTCAAAAGTATTCTTCCATCACTTCAACCTTTTCGTGTACCTTCAAAGAAGAGTTGATAGATGGTGGATGGTGCCCATGTACTAGTTGAATGACATGATTAGGATCTCTTTTAGGAGGCAATCCTTTTGGCTTATTCTCCAAAATTACTAAGTGCCCATTTATAATTTCTTATTCCCATCTAAATTCTTGTGGATCCAGTGATGTAGAACTCTTTGACTATTCATTTCTAATGAATGCAAGTGGGCCACACCCTTGTTTTCTTCCTCATTAAGCATCTTTTTGCATTTTGTGAGAGCTTTCTAGTTGTGGATACCATGCATGCGATCCTCTTAGTTCAAATGTTCTACCCTTTGAGTAAAATTGCATAAACATCTCTTGGAAGTTCATCTCAATTGTTCCTAGGGCATATTGAGCCATTGGACTACCAAAACCATGTTTGCTACAACCATTGGGATAGTGAACATAGGAGAATCTAGCATTTAGTCTCCCATGGTGAGTTTAATATCATGACATTTCTCTAAAGAACTTGCCCAAGAGAAGAATATGATAGAAGATAGGCTGCAAATACTTGATAATAATAGGCCACTTCAAGGGGCAAACCTCCAAAATTCTTCATAAGAATAGAATTCACAATTTCATGCCTAATTTCTACTCACTACTTATATATAGGCATCATTGTGTAACATTTCTCTAATCCCAATAAGGCCGACTTAGCATACCAAAACTAAACTTATGAACTCATAGTAGACTCAATTAAGGATTGTGTGGGCCATAGTGGATTATTACTTATCCTAATACATGCCATAGGTTAAGGATGTAGCATGTAGTTTCCTAAAAAGTGAATACATCTCTAAGCCTTCACACCATTCCTTCATCAGTTCTAGAAATTTGTCATCTCTAGACCACATGTTCTCAAATTTGAATGGGCATCTGGGGTTTTGCCGAGTCTTCCGCAATAATAGATTGTAATGGATGATGATCTGAACTGGAGCTAGGGATAGTTGAGCTCTCAGTGGTTGCATCCAAGCTTAACCATTTGGGGGATAGAAAGTATCTGTCTGGCCTTTTGCCAATGCTTCTGAAGCCCTTTTGCCTATTCGTTAAAGGATCCATTTTTGGGGATAACATCAAGCAGACTGTTTGGGTTGATGAAGTCAATAAAGTCTTCTTGAGATTGTATTGCTCTTATGATACCTCCTTTCTTGTCATCTACCCTTGAGATTATGTTAAAATTTAAAATCCTCACACACAATGAACTTATCTTCATTTGTGGTTTCCAGAGCAGTAGTAATTAAGTACCAAATTCTTTTTCTGTGTGAGACCTGTGGGACCATGATTGTGAAGAAGCTAAAAATTCAGATTGGAGATCAGATGTTCTGTGTATTTTTTATGTGAATGCAAGAAAATGTATTCCTAAAATTAAGGAATTGTAGTCAGGAAACAGTGTAGGAGATAGGATTTTCATTTCATCTACAACTTATATCCCTATAAAGAGGACTCACATTCATATGTACAACAGCTCTTTGCACATGGAAGCTTCATTGTTTGAACACGTATCTTTTTGGAATCTCTTTTATATCATTAAATCCCATATTGCTCCACGTAAAGGGCCTCAATTGATATTATAGGCAAAACTAAACTTTCCTTCAAATCCTAATTTAAAATTGTATTTATAAGTTCACATTTATGTAATAATAGATTGTAATTGATTTTGACGTCTGAAATTTGAAGTTGAACTATGTAGTAATCCAGTATACAGTGTGTACTGCTTCAGCAATCTCAAAATTAATAAGAAAATTCCATATTTGAAAATTCATGGTGTACACTTCTTTACTTTCACTTTTGCACTCTTTATGCAATTAGGAAGGCTTTAATTATAAGAACATCAGTTATTTCTCATTTTATTTTTTGCTATTTTTGGGTTCCTGGTTTTTTCCCAATTTTATCCTGAGAAATTAAGAATTTCTTTTTCTTTTGGTTTGCCAAGAAACTCATGAGAAAAGTATTGCTTCTATGGTTTGTCCAATGGCTTATAATCAAGATATAATATTGTATTAGTATATTCTTCTAGTCACACAAATTTGCCTCTCCACCATCCTTGAAATCTCTGGACACCCATCTAAAAACTTAAATTTGTGAGTATCTCCCATTAAACTATAGAGCAACAGTATTCACGGAAACAATTTGATACACAAAAGAAAGAGAGTTTTAATATCACCAAAATTTATCACCAAAATTGACTGAACCATTCCATAATTACACTGTACATTGTGAGCTATGCACATATTTATATCCAATCTTTATTCTTTTCTATGTGGTTCACCTTCACTGCCAAATCACAGATACCAGGTGTATACTGATCAGTGTTGTAAATGGATTTTATTGTCACAAATTTATCAAAATCGTTAAGAGGGCGATTCCAACTTTCAAGTTACATTAACATTATGGCTGAATTTTGGAGAACTTGTTTGTTTTCGCCATTATGAATAATGACAAACTTTGCACTATGTTACGGTACTTGTTGATCATTGGCAAGTAAATACATTTCATGGTTGCATTTCAGGCTTTTATTATTTTTCTATATTGGAATTTATCTTGGCTTATTGTTTTTTATTTTCCTTATGCAGATGTGCTACTTAATGTATGGCTTCAATTCTGCTTTACCTAACCTGATCTATTTTATTGTAATCAAATAATTGTATATTTGTGCAGGGTGCAGTTGAGAGTTTGCTAGATAGAAGTTCTCGTATCCAGCTCTCAGATGGAACTGTTGCCCCATTAAGTACAGAATCTCGTCAGTGTCTTCTAAACAAGCTTGAGGCGATGACTTCAAGTACTCTACGGTGTTTAGGTTTTGCATACAAAGAAAATCTTGGTGATTTTTCAACATATGATGGAGAGGAGCATCCAGCCCATAAATTCTTGCTTGATCCTGCTAATTATGCTTCAATCGAAAATGATTTGATCTTTGTTGGATTTGTAGGACTGAGGGTAAGAGTTAAATGTTTTTCCTTGTTTATGGGTGTAGATCCTACACTTGCTTCGTGTTTGCAATTTAAAATTATGCTAGGTCAAATTGAAGTTTTGTACTGAAATATCTATTCGTTGGTAGGATCCTCCACGCCAAGAGGTCCATGAAGCTATTCAGGAGTGCAGGGATGCTGGTATTCGCTTGCTGGTGATTACAGGAGACAATAAGAATACAGCTGAAGCTATTTGTCGTGAGATTGGTGTTTTTGAGCAAAATGAGGACATCTATAATAGAAGTTTCACAGGAAAGGAGTTTATGGCTTTACCTGAAACCAGAAGGAGAGAAATTTTGAGAGGACCTGGAGGGTGTGTCTTTTCCAGATCTGAGCCCAAGCACAAGCAGGATATAGTTCGTATGTTGAAGGATGCTGGAGAAGTAGTTGCAATGACAGGTGATGGTGTGAATGATGCACCTGCTTTGAAGTTGGCTGACATAGGTATCGCCATGGGAATTGCTGGAACAGAGGTAACTTAATGTCTTTTGACTTTTTGTTATTGACAAAGGAAAATGGTTATCATACTTGTAGAAAGTATTTTGTAAATGATTGATTGAGTTGGTAATTTTGTCACAAATTCAGTCAGGGGACAAGTTTTCATTTAATTGAAGAACATTGACATACATTTATGATTTTGTTCTATATTTGAATGCTTGCTTTCTTCTTATATTTTCTGCTTTTCTTGTTTACAAATACACACATGTTTAATAATCTTTTTGTTGTTGTCTCTTATAAATAGATGCACATGCAGTAATACTCTTGTACGAGGCTCTTCTCACCGTTTTGCATCTTAAACATTTAATTGCTCTTTTCCATATTTTATAATTGATCTGGTTGCTTGCACAAATTGTTCAACCTCTAAATCTGAAATTCTTAAACACCCGAAGATTGAAAACAATAGCAATCTGCTCTGTATCTAACATGAATGGTTTTAACTTTATTCAATTTTTTCAGCAGAGTAATCCAAGGCATAATTCATATTGGTCTTTGTTGATGGATGTTGTGTTTGTTTTGATCTCAAGATTTTGTGCAAATCTCTTAGCTATCGGGTGTCCTGTGATTCATTCAATGGAGTCACAGACACTGAGATATTGTTCTGCGCTCGTTTTGTTTTGTTTTGTATTACAAATTTTTGTTTCTTGTTTTTCTTTGTTTTCTGCTTTGTTAATCGGAGAAGGGTTTGCTTTTAGGTTGCAAAGGAGGCTTCTGATATGGTGTTAGCAGATGACAATTTCAGTACCATTGTTGCAGCTGTTGCGGAAGGTCGCTCCATTTTCAACAACATGAAGGCATTTATTCGGTTCGTTTTCTGCTTTTTTAATTCCTCATCTCTTTATTCTATTGATGGAGTGTTATTACATTCTTTGGATGATAAAGTAATGGTATGCAGAGGCATATTATTGCAGTCTAAATTTAATCCATTGTGATACACTAAACTGGTTGGCAAACTACAATTTATATGCATTTTTACATGTATTTAAAATGAGTGAAAAACTTGTTCTTGACAATAACCTTGCTAACCCAAATTTTTTCAAAAGCAGGGACCCAGCAAAACATTGTGGTATAACTCAGGAAAATTTCCAAACATTAAAAAACACATAAAACTGTAAAAAAATTCATCAAAAACATTGCATACTATTGAATTTAGGGAACATGTTACCGATTTCCTTCATATGTAGATCAAAAATTCAAAATTCTGGATATGTGGTGAAGTTTTTTTATATGGTGATGATCTTATCCAAATTGCAAAAACAACTCATGGCTTGAGAGAGCATTTGAGGGCCTAGGAACTCTTCTGCCAAGAGGTTGGGATGCAAGTGAACACCACCAAAACCAAAGTCATAATCTTCTCATTGAAAAGGAAAAGGAAACAATTTTTTTTTTAAGGAAGCCCATTGGAAATAGTGGAAGAATACAAGTACCTTGGGATCAATTTTCACAATAGGCTCAATGGGGAGACCTACAGGGTGAAAAAGATACAGGGAGGGTGGAAAGATTCTTTCTTACTACAAAACAGATGTAGGAAGGTAGAATTATGGGTTTGGAAAACCAACAAAACCCTTTTGGGCTTGCTTGTCATTCCAGTTATCCTTTATGTTTGTGAAGTATGGGGGATTAGTATGTCAAATCACAAATCAAGGCAGCAAGAAAGAATCAAAAAACATTTAATCATAAGCAGCTTCAAAATCAGAACTTCAGCGCCTTATGAGATCCTTTTGGTTGAAGTAAGACCTTTTCCACTGGAGGCATCTGTGATAACTCAAATGCTAAGTTATCCAAAAAAGGTTCAAAATATGGATAACCATTGCTGGCCCATAATGGTGATGGAGGAGGACTTAAGTTGTGCAAAGAAGACGTGGATGAAGTAGAACAAGAAGTGGATGAATAAGTGGGACATTAAATTAAGAGTGTCGTAACACCAATGAAGAAATAAAAAATGTGGTAAAAAAATTCAGGGTTGCCATTTGGACAAAGCATATTGGTTGGAAAAAAGTGTATTATGTCAAAGAGTTTAACCCCACTTGGGATCATGCCGAAAAAACATATTTGGAAGCTGCAATCAAGGAGAAAGCGAAGCTGCTAACTACACAGTTGAGGACTGTATCACATCATCTTAGATGTGAGATTGGTAGATGGACTATACCTAAGGAAGAGTTGTAGCAAAGGGGCGGTGGAGATAGAATGGTACTTCATCATGGAGTGCACAACATACAAAGATATATTGTAATGTCCTGTTTTATTCCTAAATATCTGCAGCCTATGTTTCAAAAGATATCAATAAAGATATTACACCAACCTGGCATTAAATAAAGATTAAGTTGTTAAGAATGGTCAACAAACATATAAGGAGTTGTTTCCCTTGAGAAGATAAGGTATATAAGGAAGGTAGATCTAGAAGGAAAAAAAAGGGAAAATAATTATTATGACCGATTACAAGTAATAGACAGCAGCACTAGCAAATTGACTTATTTAAAATTAAATTATTATTCTCCAAATGCAGCGATGAAGGGTTGTAAGTTGTAACTATTGAGGTGAAGAGGTGTGATTCCCTCAAACTTGAGATATAAAGGGGAGAGCATTTCATTTGAGAAAGACATCCATAACACCATTCAATCAATCAATTAAGAATAAATATGATGTGTCTCCTTCTAATGTGAAAGTTTGTGACTTCAAATATGAAAGGTTGTGACTCCCTCAATAATAAGATATAAAAGGGAGATCATTTCCTTGTAGAGAAGGCATCGAGTGGATGTGACTGGAAAAAGGAAAAATAAAAAAATGGAATATAAGATATTTATTGGAAATAAATAAATATTGTTTTCAGCAAGAATATTATTGGGTTGAGAATATAACTTAGGAATAGCTATATATGTACATATAAATATATATCATAATTGTATAATGATATTTTATTTACCAATTAATATAGTAGATTCCTATAGCAATCTATTTTGAATTTATAGAAGTGTTTTCAAATAGGGAGGTTGATCAACCTTTCGAGTTCACAAGAGATGAAGTACCAACCATTCCTTCATCAAGCACACCACCTTGAGATGGGGCGCTCATGGGCCGAGAGGTGTATGAGTGCTCTTGGCCTTGTTAAGGAAGGCAATCTTCATACATCTTATTAAGCATGCTGCTCCGAGATGGAGCACTTGTGGGTTGGGAGGCGAATGAGTGCTCCTGGGCTTGATCAAGGAGGATGGAGTGCTTCCAAGGTGGACTAAGGGGTGGAGTGGACTTGAGATCTTGCCATGTTCATGGGCTAGGAGGAGGATGAGTGCTCCTAGGCTGGAGGGTCTTCTCAAGTATGCCACCTTGAGATGGAGCGCTCGTGGGCGGGGAGGTGTATGAGTGCTCTTGGGCTTGAGGTTTTCTCAAGTACGCCACCTCGAGATGGATGGACAAGGATCCATCCATGCTCTTGCAATACAAGGACAACCATCTTTGAGATTGCAGTTTGCAAGTACTTCAAGTGAATTCCTAATATGATTGGCTAAGGAATATGCCTTGGAATGATCATTAATGGTGTTAAGATGCCTTTGAATTCAAATAGTGATAATGTTATGAGCTATAGATCTAAATATTATAATGTTTTAGCTATGATGAATTGCTCTCAATATTATGATATTTTAATTTTATGTGTTAATTTGAATGTTGTCGTAAAGTTAATACTCGTTATTACTAATATTAGTCTTTAGTGATTATTATTGTTTTGCAGGTCCTAAATTTAGGAATATCCCAAAAAGGGACATTACATATATGTATCCAGTATGAAAACACCTTGAAAGTAGACAGTCTAACTGCCTTATTTGAGGATCAAGGCTTAGCAAAATTGCAAGTTTTTTGATCAAGATTTATGATAGGATATTCAACATTGAGAAGAATTTTAAAATGCCATAGGGCTGCAGCTTTTGGCCCCTTAGTCTTGTTGGTCTTGTGGACGTCATAAAATTCTTTCATTTCATTTCATCTCATCTCAAATTAGAGTTTAATACACATCATCGATCAAAAAACAAATTGAATACATATCAAGTTTCAATATAAATAAGAGCATTACAAATTATAATTTCAATGCTCATAATTTGTAAATTTCTTCTACAACTAAAGCTCAAAAAGATTGCTATTGTGTAGGTGTCCTTGAGATGGATGGTCTTGCTGCAGCTTCTTGTTGAGGAACATCATCCTCAACAGGGGCATGTTGTAAATGCGATGAACCCTCGTTGATGGCTCACCTTCTACCTCCTCATATGCTGCCACTTTCGCTTGTCATTCCTCTCTCTCTCCAAATCAATCATATCATTCTTAGTTATCAACATTTTCACATTGTTGGCAACCCAATTGGAATATGGATCAACGTCATCGAGGTCAAATGCCTCATGTGTCTCTTGCTTCTCTACTTTCTTTGCATGCAAACTGAAATGCCACTGTTAAAAAAAGTAGAGTCCAAAATGATGAAAAATGATTACATTTTTGGTTTGAATAATCTTATTCAAGTCCAGTTGAGTTTCCAAATGAAAGTTGTGAGTTAATGTCGTTATTTTTCGATTCATGTGCATATTTTTCTAACTAACTCAGTGTCATGTTCTTGTGCAAGTAACTTGCAATCCATTTTGACTTGGAGTTTCTTGTGTCATCCAAGAGGATTCACCTAACAAGGCACTTGCAATAACACAAAGGCTATCTTCATGGCTTGTGGCAATTATGGGGCTACTTCTTGGGTTTGTGTTACATTAGAGCTTTTCTTAGATGGTCTAGGGAACATAAAGATCCATAGCTACTGTCCAGCAAATGATACACATGCTCCAATAATATTGCAACACATTTGGAGAGACACATTTTTGTGGTTAACATACCTAAACCAAATCTTTTGTGTTTCCTAACATATCTTTAGTAGGTTCCAAGACATCGCTTGGAGAAACAAAAGCATTTGGTTCATCAAACTCATCACATCATCTTGAATGCAAATCTGTAGTCTTCAGACTTGGCATGGGAACCAAGTTGGCACCCATGAGGCTCATAGCAAGCCGAGTCATTTGCCTAATTATTAGGGACATGTTAGTAATTGGTTACATTCCACAATCGTCGGGGGATGGGAAAATGATCAAGGAAGTTGTTCTTCTTTTCTACAAGATGGTTCCACTTCCTAGCACCTTTTGATTTCTATGGCATGATTACTTCTAAACTATATAAACATATCTTTGTAAAATAGTTTAGAGATCACAAAATCACTATATCATTTTAATTGTGAATGGATAGAGAATAAACAACCACATATTTTTTTGAAGGCTATGCCATTTACAAAACAGACAATTGAATAATGATACATTCTCTGTTTAGTTCTATATCTCTTTGTCGCAGTGTTCAATTCTGTAAGTAGCTTCCACATATGGCGTAACTTATTTGGAATAACATTTGGAAAGTTGTCTATTGGAATCTTTACCCTCAAGCCACAAATTAGTGGTATCAAAGTGGTTATCTCTACACCTTGTATGTGCTTTTGCACATTGTCAAAGTACTTTGGCATAGAACGTTGGGATCCATCAAACAGTAAACTACTTGCCAACACGTTTCAAGATTGCCAAACCAATGCAAGCATAGATACACACGACAGTCAAGAGTGAGATTGAAGATGTTCTCATGGATTAGCAAAAAATCTTGTTTGGCCAATTTGTAGAGGTCCTTGAATGGGTGACTTCATTGGTCCCATCATCAAGTAGAGCCTTTGGTGGTCAAGTTCCCCCTAGGTTTTAGGTAAACTTACCAGTATTCAAGGGTAAGACTGATGCACATTTTGTAGATTGAATCATCTTTTCCATGAGTGATTTCTTTAATGAGAAAAAATAAAGATTGCTGTCTTGAAGGTTTCCTTGCTTGTCAAGAACTGGTGGCAAATCTAAACCAACTTGCGAGCAATTCCTAGAAGCCTTCAAAGATGAGTTTTATCCTAAAGATTTATATGTTGAGTGCTACATGTGGTCACAGTTATGGCTAGGGCATGACTAGTTTGTTCAGCTTTATGCTTGACTGGGCATTTGAGTCAGAGCAACATAGAGTTCTCTAGTCCAGATTGAAGCTGATCAAGATCAAAATGATGGGGGAAGCTTATCATTATGTAATAACAATTGAGGAGTCCAAGTAGAAGGGCAAGCAAGAATAAGCCACTACACCCAAAAAGCCCCTACCTTTGGACATGTGCAAATCGTCCAAGACTCATAAGTGCTGTGACAAACACAAGAGTTGCAGCCATTCCAATGAGGAATGACATGTATAGAAGAAGGTGCGCATAGTGGTAGAAGTTGGAGATGTTGATATTAAGCCCTCAAACAAGATCATTGATGCAGAACCCAACGTCCAAGTCAATATCGCTCAATCAACAGACTTCTCATCTAAGGAAGTTGATGTAGAGCAACTATTTTGGTTGTAGATGTGGGTCGAGGGGCAACCTTTGGACTTAAGATTGATGGCAGTAGTATGAAGAACTAATCTCTAATCAGCCACGGAATCAATCTATGAATGAGCTTTAAGTTTATGTGAAAATACAATGTATCAACTTCTAGTGCAAGTTTACATATAAGTCTTGATTTATATATATAGATTTCCCAGAAAGAGGCTACATTTTTAATTGATCGCCTGTCAAATATTTTTTCGTATGGGTTGCTTTGTAACCTGTTGATATGTCCTTTCCTATTTCTCAGTGATCTTAGAGATATAATTAAGGATGCTACAGTTCTAATAAATATGCAGAGTTTGCCGAATTTCAACTATGAAGTTCGAAATTCGGCGAATGTCAAAGCATGATTATAAAATCATTCAAATTTGCCTTATATTCGTACAGGTAAAGGCATAATTTTTTTTTTCATAAAAATATATTTAAAAATAACGTTTTTTTAGGGCTTTTCACGTATGTATTCTTCTAGAAGAGCAGCTGCGGTTTGAAGGATTCACTGAAACAGATTCGACACAGAAATAAAGAGGTATTTTGACTTTTGGCGCTAAGGACAAGAATCCTCACAAAGCAAATCCTCTGCAATGAAATTTCCTGCATGCAACCAATGCTTGGAATGAAGACAGTCCCACAACAAAAAGATCTCACAAACATTGAAAGCCACATGTATAAAGGCCCACTTAACATTCAATACGTAAGGTTAATAGTTATCTTGGAAATCTGATGTGAATCAGAACACAAAGAAGATCCTGATACATGTTATCAAAGAGAATTGTGCACTATAATTGTGGGGATTAAAGCTTCCTTGACCCTGTGCAGGAAAGTGACCCGTCTTCTCCACATTCAATTAGAACTTAGAAGTGGTTTGAACTGTACAGGCGGTACCTGCATTGCCCTCCTGTGACAATGCCTCCATAGACCACGGGCATGATCATGAATTTTAATTTTAAATGTTATTCTTTTGTTTCTAAGTTTTCGAATAAATATTTAGATTTTAATTATTAAGTTCTGTTTTCATTTATTAATGTTTTAAATAAAATTAAATATTTTTTATATTTATGTTTTAAATGATGTATATTTGTATATTTGTATATTTGTTATTTACTTACTTTATTTATGTTTTATTAAAAAAATTAAATCATGTATATTTTTATTACTTTTGTATTAAAAAATTAACATTTAATATATATAAATTTAATATTATTAATTTATATTGTGTTTTGATATATTTTTAATATTGTTGTATATGTAATAAATTATTTTTACTTATATATATTGTTTATTATATATAAGAAAATATACTACATCATTTATATTTAAATTTAATATTATTAATTTATATTGTGTTTTGATATATTTTTAATATTATTATTTTATATGTAATAAATTATTTTTACTTATTAGTTATATATTATTTATTATATATAAGAAAATATATTACATCATATATATTTTTAGTATATATAATGTTTACTAGTTTTTATATACTATTAATATTATTTAATTTCATAAGGTGAATTTAATCCGAATTTTTTACTTTTTGTATTTTTTCCTTGCCGTACTTTATCCGAATTTCATCATTGTAATTTTGATTTTATTCTTGCGATCAAAATAAAAGTTGTAGCATGTAATTGATTGACTTAAAGTTAATACCTGCTTTAATTTAATTTGTGGTCTGTGACAATCTCTGTAGTAATTTTTGTGCAGATGCCTCATGCTTTTCTGACAGTGGCGAATTGAGCTTTTCATTGTGCCTGTGATAATATCAACATTATATTTCCAAGAATTTATTTTAAAAAAATTCTGCACATCATCATCTAACATTTAGTATTTGATACGTGTTAAAGCTTTTCATATATGCAGTACTTGCATGATCGAATTGAAGAACAGCCTTTTAATTACCATAGTTGGGAAACCTACTTATTTTATTGTCAATATTAAAATGCTCATAGTCTTAAGGTAATATTATATTTATTATAGTCTTTGAAATTAAGTTGGTGTTCCTTTCAATTTCTAGCTGATGTTTGCTTGTTTAATTAATATTTGAAATTTTTATTGTTACATTTTAGAGAAGCTTTCGTGTCTCTTGTCATATATTCTGATGTTCTTTCCTTTTAAGTTTCAAAAGATGTGTCCCCATATTGTGTAAGAAATTATTTTCTGTTGGTCTAAAACTTAAAGTTGTATCCTCTTAGGTTTTTCTTTTTGCCGTTTGTTTTTCTGTACCTATGTTTTCATCCTCGAGCTTGTTATCATTCTTTTTAATAAGAACTTTTAACACTTAAAATATTTATATAATATTTTCTAGATCCAAAGAAAATTCAATTCATTGTAATAAAAGAAATTGAGCAATTTATTTAATGCTGGATATTTTTTGTTGAGGTCCTAGGGCCACACGATGGGAAGCTTGGGTCAGCTTTACCAATAGAACAACTTTTGGTGAGGGCTGGCTCAAATATAAACTATTCTAATGCTAGCCCACACTTAACATTCACAGGAAAAAGGGATAGGAGGTAAGAGTTCAGAAAATTGCATTAAATAAAGCAGGCAATTCGACAGAAAAGAAAATGGGCAACTCAGCAAAGAAAATAAAAAATCTCAAGAACTCAACCTGCAGATAATGTGGATGCTTAAACTCATCTCATATTAAAAGGGGTGGGAGAGATCTGGGGACTCCAATGTAAACATCAGATGCACAGAGTAGATTTGATCACAACAAGAAACTCGCAGATGGGAAGGAACCCCTTGCAGCTGGTGATGAGGAGGTGGTGCAGGGACTCCAATACTAGTACAAGACATCCCTGGGCTTTGTTCAGCACAAACAAGAGAACCAAGACCAAAATCTGGAGAGAAATGCCAAGATGTGGCAAGCCTTCTTCATATAGTGCTTTCTCAAAAATGAGTGGGATCCTTTTATTTATATTTCACCCAAAGAGGAAGGGTAATCTGCAGCTATTGATTTAGCAAGAGATCTGATCGATGAGATTTCGAGAGCATGCTATCTACCATTATTATGCATGCTCAATTTTGTGTAAATGAAGCTGGATTGATCCATGTTGTTACCCCCTTCATGATCTTCCTTGACTCGAGGATGATGAATCATAGATTTTAATATGCAGGCCTCACATTAATTTTACTTCCCCAGACTCCTCATTCAGGAAGGGGAGGTATTACATTGATTAAAGAGCCTGCTACAGCATACTATGTGATACTCAGAAATTTAATAAAATGAAGATTTTATTAAAATTCAAGTGTAGTGAAATTCACAAAATATTAATTAGTTTTGCAGTAGTTCCTAGCCAGCTGAGACATGCCTTTTCTCTTGGATTACCAAAGAATCTGTTTCTACCTCATTCTGCTATCCTATATTCTCCATCTCTGGCGGATTGTCCTCACCTCCATCTTCCTTGTCCTATTCTAACCAAATACCTTTCTCCATCTTGCCGCCTTCGCATGTATTTTCTAGGCAGCATCATCCTCTGCTGGTTCTATGGTTCTTAAATCATTTTCTTCTACATTCTAAAATTTATGAGTTTACTAGCAACAGATTGATCATGAAATTTTTAGTAATCTGAAAGAACTATCTTTTTAATTTGGCCAGTTAGAATAAACTGAATTCCTTGGTTTTAAAATTATTGTTTGCGACAATGACATTTGCATCTAAAAGAAGCAAAAATCTCAAATTACTTTTCTTTACTGTCACACTACTACTTATTTAGGTGCTAAATTTTAGATAGTCTACGTGTGAATTTGCTTCTGATTTTGTCTTGGATAAATGGATTTCAGGTACATGATATCCTCAAATATTGGTGAAGTTGTCTCAATATTCTTAACTGCAGCATTAGGTATGCCAGAGGGCTTGATACCTGTACAGCTTTTGTGGGTAAACTTGGTGACTGATGGGCCACCTGCAACGGCTTTGGGTTTCAATCCACCAGATGTAGACATAATGAAGAAACCCCCCCGAAGAAGTGACGATTCTCTGATTAATGCCTGGGTGTTGTTCCGTTACTTGGTATTTGCTTCTCTTAATACTCCGGTCAATCAAATTTGTTGTTTTGTTATAATGAAAGCTGTTATAATAAAATAGTAAATACTAAGTTGATAATGAAATGTAACTTCTGATCGCGTGTCTTTTTCTTGCAGGTTATTGGTCTTTATGTTGGTGTAGCTACAGTTGGTATTTTTGCTATATGGTATACACACGGAACATTTTTGGGCATAGATTTACAGGGTGATGGTCATTCTCTCGTGAGCTTTTCTCAGCTCAGGAATTGGGACCAGTGCTCTTCTTGGGAAGGGTTCACTGTGTCTTCCTTCAAGGCAGGATCACAAGTTTTTTCCTTTGATAATCCATGTGATTACTTCTCGACTGGCAAAGTTAAAGCTATGACACTTTCCTTAACTGTGCTGGTTGCAATTGAGATGTTCAATTCATTAAATGCATTGTCAGAAGATGGAAGCCTTCTTGTAATGCCACCATGGGTTAACCCCTGGCTGTTACTAGCCATGTCAGTCTCATTTGGTGTCCACTTTGTGATTCTTTATGTGCCTTTCCTTGCACAAATTTTTGGTATTGTGCCTTTGAACTTGAATGAATGGCTTCTTGTATTGGCTGTGTCATTACCAGTGATACTCATTGATGAGGCATTGAAGTTTATCGGAAGATGGAGCTCCAAAAGAGCGAGACATGGATCTTTAAGGACTGACCAAAAACTAAAGAAGATGTAGAGCATCTAGAGAACTGAAAAGGCGCTGTGGACTATTTGTGGATATGTAGAGATGCAGCTAGAGAACTTTTGACAGCCTCTCATGAAATATTTGTTTTGTTTGCCTGAAAATTCTTAAAGTTATGGATGTAATCACAGACAATTTGCGATACTATATGAGCATCCTGTATGGGTCCAATTGAGGCCAAGGAAGATGCATGGGATGCAATTGAAAAATTGTAGAATGGACTATCCTTGTACTGTGAAAGGACAAAAAAATCTTAACAAATCTCATTGCACTACAATGCTTGCTAAACGTGTGCATTTGTATTGGGACTTGTAGTATTAGGTAGAAGACAAGGATATATCTGCAAAAGTTAATAGCTTTGCTGTTTCTTCGTTTTTTCTAAGCTTTTTAAACTGTGGTGGGTATAAAAGAAGGATTTATAGTAGAGCTTGTGGGAATTATTGTCATTAGATATGCTATATTAGTAATATAAGCAGTAATTTTATTCTATTATTTGTTTAATGTACTTTTTCTTAACTTGAGGCTGTTCTCGGGCATCAAATATTTGCACATTTCATGCAGTGTAAGAGATTTTGCTATTTTTCATTACTTTTAAAGCTTTAACGACTATATGTTAATAATTGATTTAGGGTTTCGATAATGAACACTGAATCCAGAAGGAAAATATAATGCCGCATATTTAATTTCAAACTAGGTTTGCTACGAGTTCGATTGTATCCTTGAGCAGATGAAGGTGCATCATACCTGCCAAAAGGGATGCAAACGACTCCCCCATATTCTGCAAAGGTGAAAGAGATATGATATCATTGATTGCTACAATGAGTTGCCAAAACGATAAATGAATCTCCGTGTTGTACTTCCCAAATCATTATGGTACTTGTAAAACCAATATTGGTGCTTCCATATATTAACTGGGGGACGAGAGGATCTCTCTGGATATGATCTGTTGTTGAGTGAATAGTATGAACCTGCTGACCTGAAAGGTTGAGACCAGAATGGAATACCATAAGTCAATCCAATCAACTCTGTATTTGTTACATTGGAGGAAAAATATAAGAGCAGCTTTCAACCTTGCAATTTTTATAGAGATTTGATAATTTAGCGCTCTTTGGTTTCTCAATCTTGGTATTGTTACGACGGTAACTCCTGTTTAGGTTGAGGTGTTTTGTTGCTTCTAAGTTCAACAACCTTTAAAATTTTAAATATTAAAGACCTGTAAATTACTTCGAATTACAGGTAAAAGATAAAGGATAAACTCCAAACAATTGAATCAGAAAAGCAATCAAAGAGATATGGATAGAAGTTAAGAGGATGGGTTATCCTTTAAAAATCTTCTCGATGATTCTCAATTTGTGGATTCCAAGTAGATTCCAAATTATTGTGATAATAGTGGACTGGTACTAAAGAAAAGGATCTATTATGGGACGAGTGAAAATACACATTTCATTTAATACTTGGTTGACCAGGGAACACCTAGTTGATCTAGTCATTGATTGAGTCCATTTCTCCTCGAGGACATTGTTTGTATCTGGTATGTGTATCAAATCCAATTTTTTTTTTAGGCTCGTTAGAAAGGTTATCACCTTCTCAACTTGACAGAGGAGTTTGTAAACGCACCTACAAAAAGGCCAAAAAGATAAACCAAGAGTCAAAGGGCTTTTGTCTTATAAGAAGAAAAACAAAAATGAAACATATTGAGTCTAAATGAAACATATCGAGACTCAATAAGAGAAAAAGACACAATGCATTTGAAGGGTGAGGTTCACTCCTCCCACCTTTATTCCCTTAAAAATCATAAATATCATCTCCTAGATTATTCGAGGATTGGAGGTGTCTAAAGGTATCTAGTGAAAATAAATTCATTGTCAAGCTAGAGCTCAGTTGGTTAAGTGACGTGTCTCACATAGGGGTGGTCTAGGTAGCAGATTAAGGTTTGTGTTGGATCTGCCACTATCAACTGTTTTTTCATTGATTAAATTGTAATGGCAAATGTCTTACAAGTTATGTGTGTAATTCCATTATATAATAAAGAGTAAATATATTTTTTCATCTCATTTAAGTTACATATCTTATAAATTTCTTAAAACTTAAAAGAAATCTACAATGTTAAAACAAATTTGTTCAAGTTTGTCCTCAAAATTTTCATATTCATTTTCATATTCAATATTTATAAGATATGTTTAACTATATTCCCTAGATTAGATTATGGGCATGATCTAGATCCCAAATTCAAAATTCCAAATTCCAAATTCCAAATTCCAAATTCCAAATTCTAGATCCCAATATAAAACCATTACTTGTTGGTGTGGATGACAATTTTTTTAATTGTGTATTAAGGATACTGTCTTAGTGTTGGTATGATATTGCACTTAATTAATAATTTTACTTAATATATTAGGAATATTTTACTATCATCACCTAAGTAGATAATAATACATGTTCACCTTGACTTGAGGTATAAAAGTGACACCATTACCTCATCAATCTTTGATTGATGATAATAGGTGCCATATATCTATTCAGTCAAGGTCATCTCTATCCTAGTTAGATTGAATTTATAGATATATTGATTGGCAATTAAATTCATAACCTCTAGGTATGTCATCTCCTTGAGTTATGCATCTCGGAGGCTTGTTTATATGTACTTGGTTAATTTGGTCAATTTTGATTATTATTTTCTTCTATTTTGGAATAACATTCTTTTTTGTATATTATGATCTCCCCACCCTAGCCAGATATTTATTCTTGATCAGAGAGGACCAACTAGCCTCCCCATTAAGTAGTCTCCAGATGTTCTTCGAAAGGAGGGCCTTATTGAAGGAGTTGATGTTTCTCAACCCCAAACCACCCCACTTCTTCGGCTTGTAGACAAGGTCCCAAGCAACAAGAGAAATTCTAGACTTGTCTTCCACTCTGGACCACAAAAATCATCTCATGGTTTGCTCCATTTTTTCTTCAAATTTCGCCAAAATCCTGAATAGGCTCAAAGCGTAAAGAGGAATATTTTGCAGAGTGGAAGAGATGAGTTGAACCTTACCCGCTTGACTAAGGAGGGCACCCTTCCACCTTGCCAAATTTCTGTTAAAATTATTGAAGAGCCCAAGCCAAAAAGAGTTTGGAATCTTAGACACACACAAGGGAAGCCCCAAATAAGTCGACGGTAAGTCACCACGGTTGCAAGATAAAATCCTTGCCAATTTTAATTGAAAAAACTCAGGGGTATTGAGGAAAAACAGTTGACTCTTAGGAAAGTTGACACGCTAACCAGAAGCCTTCTCATATCTGCCAGTCACCATCTTAATAGCCCTAATTTCATGGGCTGAAGATTCACCCACCATAATAGTGTCATCAACAAATTGTTGATGAGTGATAGGCTCACACCTAGATTAGGGAATTAATCCCCTTAAAGAACTGGCTACCAATGCCTTCTGAATATTCCGCCCTAATACCTCAGCGATCAAGATGAAAAGAAGCGGAGAAATAGGGTCTCCTTGCCTGATGCCACAAGAGCTCCAAAAGAAAGGAGAAGGGGAACCATTATCAAGAACAATAAAAGAGGGAGTCAAAATGAGCTGCTCCAAAAGCTGCAAGAATTTTTGGAAAAAACCAAAACGAGGAAGAACCAACAACAAGAACTTCCAATTAACTTGATCATATGCCTTGAGAAGATCCAACTTGAGGAAGAAACTCAAATTTTTATTTGAAGCAAGAGAATGAGCCACCTCATGGACCATAATAATGGAGTCCAAAATTTGACCCCGAACAAAACCACTTTGTTGCTTGGATATAAGGTCAGGTAGAATTCTCTAAATCCTAACAACCAAGACTTTGGAAAAAATCTTATAATTGGAATTGCACAAACTAATCGGCCTAAAGTCCCCAAATCCATTAGCATCAACAAATTTAGGAATCAAAACAATGAAAGTAGCATTCAATTCCTTAAGCAACCTTCTACAGCCAAAACAATCCTTAGTTACATTAATTATATTCGACACAACAATATCCCAACAAGATTAAAAGAACAAAAAGGGGAAGCCATCAGGCCCAGGGGCCTTGTTACCTTCAAAGGAAAACACAACTTTCTTGATCTCATTCGAGGGAGGAATTACATCAAGATCCTTATTAAGATCTTCAGAAACCAAATTAGGAATGACTTCCAACGAAGAGTCCACACTTTGCTGATCCCAAATCACATCATCCCTGAGAAGATTTTCAAAAAAAGCATTAGTAGTACTCCTAATAGCCTTGTCATTAATCAGAAGCAACCCATCAACCAAGTTGGAGGAAATACTATTAGAAGATTTGTGCCTGAGGGCTATAAGATGAAAATACATAGAGTTTCGATCCCTAGACTTGAGCTAGACAGCCCGAGAGCACTATCTCCAAAAATATTCCTCTTTGGAAATAATATCATGCATTTGAGCCAAAAGGGGATCTTCCAACAACTGAAGCTCCTCCGACAAACCTTTAGATTGAATTTCCAATTGAACCAAATCCAATTGCCGAGCAAGAGATTTCTTATTATAAAAAATATGCCCAAAGGAGTCCTTATTCTATCTAAGGTTCTGTTTCACAAAAACAAGCTTTTTAGCAATTCTGTACATAGTACTTCCATCTATATTCACTTGCCACCAATTCCTGACACAATCCATAAATCTAGAGTCCCTTAGCCACATTGCTTCAAACCGAAACATAAAATGTTTCCTTCTACCAATTTTATTAGCCACAAAAGAAATAGGAAAATGGTCCGAACCACATCTTGTGATAGAAGAAAGAGAGCAAGAAAAGTCGACAAACCAAGAAGTCGTAACCAGAGCACGATCCAATCTGACTTGAATATTATCCACACCAAATCTTCTATTGGACCAGGTGAACTTGGACCCCATCAGGGTCATATCAATGAGAGCATTATCATCTATAAACATTCTCAAATCCAAATGATTGTTAGGTGGGATCTGAGAATCACCTAGCTTCTCATCATCAAACAAAGGAGTATTAAAATCCCCCATGACCAACCAAGGGGAGTCTTGAAAGGTAGAACACAAAGAACCAAGCCTATGCCAAAGCCTCTTCCTAGCCCACTTCAAATTAGGGGCATAAATATTGGAAATAATCTAGGAAGAGTCATCACGAAGATGAATAAACCGAGTATCCACATGATTGAAGTCTTCCACAACCGAGACTCCTTTCACAACTCATGTATTCCAAAATGTAGCTAATCCACCTGAGGCACCCTTAGAGTTAACCCAATGCAAGCCACAATCCTTAAAGAAACGGTTCTTCAATGATTCCAACTTATCAATTTACATTTTCGATTCTTGAATCAACAAAATAGCTGGGTTGTGATCTCAGATTAAATTCTTCAGGAGGTCATGCTTATGCACATTATTTAACCCCTTGATGTTCCAAGAGATGATCTTCATCTGCAAGAGGAGGGTGTGCTCTTTGAGCATAAGTCAAAAAGGGTCTTCTAGACCCCCTCCGCAATATCTTTCTTGCACTCCCTTTCCCTACTTTTCTGAGAAGAAGGTCCCCCCTAACCCCGATGTTCAGAGCCACAATCCACTTTCTTCCTTCTAGTAGTAAGCCCTTGTGACCCTAAGGGGGGGGAGGCATTTTGCTTCTTTTTTCTTCCCCTAACAATGATATA
The DNA here is from genome assembly GCA_007258455.2 of Sequoia sempervirens. Lineage (NCBI taxonomy): Eukaryota > Viridiplantae > Streptophyta > Pinopsida > Cupressales > Cupressaceae > Sequoia > Sequoia sempervirens. The sequence continues at coordinate 13,848,928 of VDFB02058242.1, read as the reverse complement.
GCCATCCTCCTCCTTATTAAGGGAGTCTGAGACAACCAAAGCAACCTCACCACCCAAGAGGCCCAAAGCTCGATCAGGGGGAGAAGAAGAAACAACATTCAACTCCATGACCACTCATTTGGGAGAGCACAAAAAATCCGACACATCGTCTACATCAACCCCATCAAAGGGAAAAGCCCCCAAATTCTCAAGAGGTCTAGAATCCTCAACAATAGGGGAATGAGGAGCGACCAAGGCCTCCGCATTAGCAACAGGCGCCAGAACAATATCCTCCCCAAGAACTGCCTGAGCTTAAGGAGCAAAAGAATCTTTTGCCTCCTTAACCTTCTAGACTTTGGTTTTTGAACAACCTTGGAAGGACAGTCCTTATTGCAATGCTCCAAATTTTTGCACTTGAAGCATGTAAAATGGAAAGATTCAAAGACAACATGCTACTTCCAACTACCCACCTTCAAACTCAAATGAAAGAAGTCAGGCAGCTGGGCATCGTGGTCAATCATAACACAAAGCCTAGTAGCAACCAATCATCTTCTTGATAAGGTAGCTTCATCAATGGAAACCAGATGCCCAAAAGAATTAGCAACAACTTTAAAGACCTCCTTGTCCCAATACTTTAGTGGTAGATTAGGAAGCTTTACCCAAACAGGAGTAGAGTGGAAAAGGCACTTCGAGAGATCCATACCAGGCTCCCAAGGGCACAACCCTAAAGTTAGTCGACCAAAAACCCATGGGCCCTTGGAGAAAACCATCCTTAAATCCTCATCACAAGAAAAAGCAAACGAGAAAAAGCCTTTGGCCATGGCAACAACCTCCACCTGACCCTTGAGAGTCCATTTCTTACGAACCTAGGAGCAAACCTCCTCAATATTAGGCCGAGGCCCCAAAAATTTTCCCACCAAAGAGAAATCCATTCTAGCAATGTTTTTATCCACAATAGAGTCCGAAATGGAAAGAGCAAAACCACCCTCCACATTCGAAGAAGAAACTAATTTAGAAGCAACACCCTTACCTTTGAGCTTGGAGGAAAATAAATCTGCCCACTTCTGATCTAGAAAAGAAGACATTCCCATCAGAGGGGCCTTTTCCACTGATACATGATCCTCCTGGGAATTTGGTTGAGGAGGAGCATCAGAATGCCCACCTGAAGGGGCCCACACAACAATTTTTTCTGACCCCACAATCAACGCTGACTCGTAGGGTCATTAGGAGCATGGAAGGAAGCCACCACCGCCGAATCCCCTGCACACGCCTCCTTAAAAGCAACAACCACACACTGACCCACAGAGCCTGAATCTTTGACCACCTCCATGCCACCCAAGTTGTCCTTCCCCACAACTTCACAAAAGACAAAATCTGTAGGATGACTAAACAAATCTCTGCCATGAACACCAAAAAGTGATTTCAAATTCAAATCACTCAAGCCTGCCACGACAACGTTCACCTCACCTCCATCCATTTCCATTTTTTTACCTTCATTGTCAATATGTTATTGCAACTTTCTTTATTTGTCTAGATTTAGGCTAGTGTGATTGGATTCCCATGGAATCTTACATTATGTTCAAGCTATGTTAATGTTTGGAGATTTTTCATGTTTGCTAAAGAGTAAACACTTCATCTAGAGATTCACATCACAAGGTTCCTTTTAGTGATTCATGAGTTAGATTAGAGCCCACCATCACATCTAGAGCAACTGATAAACTAAAATTTAATTTTTATTTCATCCAATTTGAACACTTGAAATTCAAGTGTTTTTAGTTTTTTGTTGTATCCATCTCCCTTTATTTTTTGTAAGCAACTTAGTTTTTGAAATACTTCAATGCAAAACAAAATGCACTACTACATTCAAATAGGCCAAAAACCATGAATTGACTATAAATTTCTCAAATTTTAATAAAGTTGGTAAACAAAGCCATTGTTTTGCTAGATCATAAGAGCTAAGCATAGTCCTAATGTAGGCTAGCTTGAATTTTTGTCCTTAAACCATGGTTCATATAGGAACAATATAGCACGTATCAACTATTTGCAATATGCAATGTTGAAACCCCAAAAGAGAGATTGGGCCCATGGATGCCACTTCTGGTGATAGTGCTCCGGTATCATTTTTGGTGGCTTTCCTAGTAAGGCAACGTTTGCAGGGAGGAATACTGATGAAATCTCTGAAACAGTGGCTGTAGGCTTTCTTTTTCAGGATAATGGTGCGCTGACTTGGCATGATAAAGCAATGCAAGTGGAAGAGGGCTAGCTTACTGTAAAGGGAAAGAAGGAAAAGTCCTCTAAGCCTTCTTTTGACATGACTCTCTGCTCCCACAAGAGTAGCTCTAAATGTAAATCTTGATGGTTCTTGTTTGGGGGCTGGTTTTTGGCCGGATGCATGCTATTTTTCTTGTAGCTTTGTTTTTGGTTGTGGTTCTTTGGCTTTGGATGCCTTTTTTTCCTTGGTTGTTTGTGCTTTCATGGTTTCTATGTTAGGACAACTTTCTGTTTGAGGGTTCCAGATCCATTCAAAATCTGTTTGTAAAGGGTTTCGGGTCCCTTCAAAACCTATTTTTTCCTTAATAAAAACTATTTGCAATATGCATATTTCTTAAGGGTTTATTTAGCTATATAGATCAACTAGCCTTCATTGGGTTTTTGTGTTTTGACCATATAAATACATTTTTTAGGGAATTATTTAAAAATAGGTTCATATTTCATATTTTTGTTGATAAAAATGATTTTTTCTCATGATGCTTTTGAATTTTCGTAGACTTTGCTACATATTTTTTGTTTTTGAACTTCTAGACCTCATAACTTTCACATGTGAACTCACATTGAATTCCTTTTTTGAAAGTTGAGGACTTTCCAAGCACTACATATTAGTGTTAGCTATTTGATCTTATGCTGTCATTTGATTTTACTTTCAATTTTCTAGTTCACATTAGATTTTGTAAAACTCTAAACAATCAACTAGAATCACAATAATTATAAAGTGCCAAAGATTGTAACTTATTAAGGGTGTCTCAATTGAGCTACTTTGGGGGTGATATTATAAAATATATTTAACTATAAGTATCATTTCATGTATTTATCTCAAACGACTTACACATGAACATTTATAATCTTGAATTGATAGACAGTTTCGAATCTTGGGGGTAGGGGAATTGGGGGAGTTCATCATGTCTTTAATTCCCTTTAATTTTCATTTTATTATCATACATAATACTTCTCTTCCTGTTGTCTCTTTAGAGATTATGACAACTCCAAACACTTCCCATGCCCACTATGGATGAATGTTGTCATGCAAGGTTGTCCCTTTTTAGTATGATTATTCAATGCAGCCTTCTAAAGCATATAAATTCAAATATGCTTACTATAAGAAGAAAAATCACAATGAACATGATTTCTTTTGGGAGTAGATTGATGAACTGTGTTTTTTTAGTAACATCATATTAGTCTACCAAATTCCTTTGCATAATATTCAATATTTTTTGTTAAATAGGATCACACTTGTCACCTTGGTTATCAAGATGTCTACTGATTCAAAATAAGTCTATTATTTTTAGAATCCCACATTCAAGGTCTTGATAACACCATTGAGGGCATATATCTTCTCTTTGATAAAAGATCTATGAAGTTATATCTCCTATTCTGGATGTTATGAGAGTGCTTGTGACTCTCCTATTCCTTTTCTGTCTCATTGTGCTTCCATTTTGACGCATCTTGATTCACATCGATTTAGATATCACACATTAAATGAAAACCATTAATCTATGGTTATTATACCTAAATTTTGCATGAAGCTTGATCCCACCAATCAATTTTTGTCATTATTCAACATCAACATCGAGACACTAAGCAACTTTTAGAATCATACATCTTGATTCCTTCTTACACTCTACCACTTGAGTGAGAAGTCAATAATTTGATATCTTGGGGCTTCTTTCTTCCAAAAGGAAAATGCATCATTCATTGTAGAGGGATCTACTATAGCTCTTGCAACACATTATGCTCTAACTTCTATGTGGAGGCATACATGGGCCTTATCTTGCAAGGATTTTAGAACATTATTACATGTTTCCTTCCCTTGGTAGGGATTTTTCTATGGGCTTTATCTTCCTTTAGCAATGAACATATTGTACATGGGTACCTAACATGGCTACACATATACTCGGACTCATTTATCCTTTATCATTTCTCCTAAGTTACACTTGTGGGGGGTGTTGGCTTGATATTGCACCTAATTGATAAATTTACTTAGGATGTTAGGGATATTTAACTATCTTCATTTAGGTAGCTAATAATCATGTGTTCACCTTCACCCGAGGTACACAAATGCCATCACTATCTCATCAATCCTTGATTAATAGTACCTAGGTGCCATTTCTGTTTAGTTAAGACCACCTTATTTTAGTCAAATTGAGTTAATTGATCCACTTATTGGTAATTAAAATCATGACATCTCAACATGTCATCTCCTTGAGTCATACATCTAGGAGGCCTATTAAATGTATTTCATGATATTTAGTGGTTGATTTGATTGATCTTGATTATTTGTTTCATATATTTTGAAATAACATTCTTATTTACATATTACAACCCTCGTTGTCACTATTTTATTATGGCATTTTAACATTCTTCATTGATGTCATGCCCATATTTACACATGGACATGAATGTCAACACAAGTTTTTTTGCAAAAATAAATAGATATTTATATATGTATTTACACATATATATTCACATATTTTATTATTTTCTGAAAATGAACATTATGGAAAGTATGTTTTTAGACCAGAACTATTTTTTTATATCCACTCTTCTAAAACCTCCAGCAATATCATCCGCAACTGCCCTACGATTGAAGTTTCAAATGGCATTAAAAGTGTCTTTGAGCCACGAGCAATACATATATACCTTTTTTTTTAGCAACTTCCCATACATCATCCTACCAAAAATATCAATGAAAATTGTTATGAAATGCTCCATTGGAGTTTTTCATGAACATGGTCATCATTAAAAAAATTCCTACCAAGCATTGCGATTATCACTTCCACAGTTGCAGGGATCGCAATGGAGAAAAGTCTCCCAAGATGTGCAGATAAATATTTTGTAAACCATCTGCATGGTTGATCAGTAATACTAATCATGCTCTCCATTGTTTTTCCATCACCATTTCACAACCATTGTAATATAATATCCTTCATAACGAATTGTATATGGTAATAATAATGAAATGTCTACTCGATGGCTGGTGGGTACATCTTGTAATTGCTTAATTCACATGTTTCTTCATATTTAGCCTACCAGATTTGATCCATCTGATAGATCTCGATCAAGAACTATAGATAAATTTAGCCATACCTCAGAAATATTTGATACAAATATCTCATCACTGTGCTCAATCCCATGGTTTGTGAGCAAGTCTATGATTTTATTTGATTCTATGTAGATATGCCTTATGGTGAAGTCTTGCATCTTATCAATGAAAAGGTATATGCCATTTAACCATTTTTTAACTTTCTAATTTTGAGCCATTCTAGTTTTAATAGGGTCAGTACAAATCAAATAATCACCTTCAATGTGTAAGGATTTGAGGTTCTTCTGTTCACATAATTTGAGTCCAAAAAAGAGCATTAAATTCAACATCACTATTTGAATCATTGGTAAGTTTTGTTTAGTTTTTTTTTAATTCATAAAAGAGAATTTAAAATCTAGAAGCCTTATGAGAAGCATAGAATTAAACTTTAATGGGGGCTTCCCAAAGAAATCCAAGGGCTTCTAGAGCTGGTTGCATCATTAGGGATTATGTAGGTTACTATCTTATTTTCGATTGTAGTTAAAAGAAAGAAAAAAGAGGAGGGATGTATTTGGAATTAGTTGTTTTTTCTATAAGATTTCATGTGTGATTGAATGCAATCAACATTACTTTTGGTTATTTCTATACATAAAGGAAAATTTTCTTTACATTATTATATAAAGTAACTTCTCTTTTCTTTTAGAAATAATCAAGAATAATGTTGATTATATTCAATTACACATAAAATATTATAGGAGAACAATCAATTTTAGATGCATCCCTCTTCTTTTTTTTCTTTCTTTTTTCCATAAGCAACAATAAGATATGCCGTTTTCTATATTGATAACAATACTTTGATCTTCCTTCTACACTAGATAATAAAAGAAATAATATATATTTCTCCTTTTCTTTTCTTTTGGTTCACAATAAATCTCCTCATCGCAATAGGATTACAACATTTATACAAATATGAACAACCACTCTCCTAATATGAGGAGATTCTTATGACTTAAAGGACTCAAGAATGGATGAACACATGTAAATCCACTCAATTGAAAAATAACACCTTCTCTTGATTCTTCAAAGGACCCATAAGTTCAAAAAAATTACAATCACGACCAATGGAGGTTTGCTCACCTCCCAACTATAGGGATTACACACAAGCCCACCCTTGATCTAGGAGGCCCTATAAGAAATTAGGTTTCATATACAAATATTTAAAAACACCAACACAAAAAAATATAATGTTAGAACATCACATATGAATCTTTGACAAGATTCATAGAATAGGGGAAGATGAGGGGGCTCTCTCCATATTGGGGTAAAAAGGACACATGTATTAGCTCAAACCCATTCATCTATAGGTACACATCCACCATCAATTTTCCATATATTTGTTTTTCCCATCACCAAACCACTCCAAACCAAATCACAACATTCTTCTAAGGCAACATCTCACATATGCACAAATAACACTTGCCAAATTTTCTACTACCAAAGAAACACATTTCCCCAAGGAGGTTCCATACCTCTTTCAACACATCACATGACTTGTTCTCCTATATTGAGTGAGCCTAAACAAAAAAAACACACCCCTTCACATAAAAAAACAAATAATCAAACAAAAGGGGGTACTAACAATTATAACCCCGACACATATAGTTATAGTGAAATAAGACACGAGTTTGACATGCTAGAGATATAGGAAAAGTGGTGAAGTCTACCTCTAATGACTTCAAAGCATGGTGAGATGCTCCTTGTTATAATCCTTTCTATGAGGCTCCTCTCCAAGCCTTTCTCTCTCAAGTTATCTAATCTCTCAAGTCTCCCCTCCAAAAAATAAGATGCAAAAATGAACAAAACATAATTTTCAACTTTCGAAGAGGGATATAAATATTGAGTGCCATGTCACTCATCATCTCCTTATGAGGAGGTGACACATAACCTCTAAATCATCACATTGAACTCTTCACCCAAACATAAAAAAATCACTTGAATTTCACGTGCTCACACATGTATGAGACCTAGGCATTAAGAGTGTGTTGGTGCCTAGATTTGCTAGTGTAGACATGTAAAAATGACCTAACGCATATCACACATCCTGAATTGCATTTTTCGATCATCAACATCATTATCATTAATATAATTACATTTCACATCATTTACATCATTAAACTATTTTCCTCTATTAATTGAATAATCTTTAATTATTTAATTAATTCACTATTTTATCATTAATCTAACTTTATTCCTCTTAATTAATTAAATAAACGGATATTATTTAATTATGTCACTAATATACCCTATTAATCTAAATCAATTAAATTGTTATCATTAATAATTTAATTAAACCACATTCCCTTCTCTAAATTTGAATAATTAAGTCAATTATTCAAAAATCATTCAACATGGTCGACAAACAAATATCTTTATTTGTCAAAGTCAAAAGCAATTTGCACGTTCATCTCCAATATTAATTAATTATTCAATTAATTAATTATCCTCACCCCTTTTTGATTAAGTAAATGATGACCATTGATTTCTCACTCTAATTGGTTAACTAACCCATCTATTTCCTAACTCAACCTAACTTTCTCAATCCCACTAAACACTCTTGATCTGACTTCTTCAATCCCACCAATCATTCCAATCTATTCCCATTGATTATCCAATTAAAATCCTTAATTGGATCAATCAGAGGAGTTAACTGACCAATCTGTTTCCTCTCAACGGTTCTCAATTGTTGATCGTGATCTTTCACTATTGAATCTCGATCGTTCATTTGAAACCTGAAAAATCTATAAAACAACCTTCTTCATTCTAAAAAACACTCAGAGAATCGAGAGAATTTGTGAAGAGGTTATGTCAAAATAGCCATTGAAGCACATTTAACACATTTACATCTTTGATCACCATTAACACACCTTTTGAAGCTTTTTGCAACAACAATGGAGGCTTCGTATTGATCCAAGTGATCCAACATCAATACGAATTACACTTCACCACGGGATGGTAACATTGTAATGCTTGAATTCGTTTTATGTTCTCTTTTATGATAGGATTTGTTTTTCAAATTCTTAGTTTTATAATTTCATTTCATGAGTATGGTTTGGGATTTTGATCTTGCTTTGATCTCTTTCATTTGATTTTATTGTTGTTTTCCTTATGCTTAATTTCCCCCTTACATTAATTGGCATGCCTAGTGGGACCTAGGTCCTTAACGCTAATATTTTCATAAGTTTTTTTAAGTAGTTATAGGTTCCAGAATGCTGATGTCTTTTGTAGGAAACACTATTGCTATTTGGAATGCAAAAGTCTCAAAATTTGAACGCAGTTGTCTTTACGGTTTTACCATGATCATCCTAAAGTCAACCGCTATCGTCGAAAAGGCCGCCATTGTTTGTTCTGTATTGCAGGTTTTTGACAAAGCTAACATTTATAGGGCCACTTTCGTCCTAAACAGGTCCGCTGCCGTACTTTTTGTGTATCGCTATTGTTTGACATTTCTGTGGTCGTTCCAGTGAAAAAGTCGCTATTGTACTAAACAGGTTCGCTATTGTTCTATTTTATGTTCTGCTTCAATCTGCAAAGTTCTTTTGTTGATTTTAAGTACACCTAACCCTAACCACTAGTTATTTTTTATGCTTGTGAGGTTTTCTAACATTGTTGGTGCAACCCTTGTAGGATTATGGCGTATTTTCATGTGAACAAGTAACATTTTGCTTGCAGAGTTGGCAAACAGTCCAAGGCCTTTCAATTTTCAAAGCATTTTTTGTTAAAACATTTTATTTTGGTGCTCCTAAAATTGAACCTACAAATCTTACATCTCATTTTGGTGCTCCTAAAATTGAACCTACAAATCTCACATCTCATTTTGGTGCTCCTAAAATTGAACCTACAAATCTCACATCTCGTTTTGGTGCTCCTAAAATTGAACCAACAAATCTCACATCTCATTTTGGTGTACCTAAAAAGAACCTACAAATTCCACATTTCATGTTGGTGCAATAAAAATGAACAAGACAAATCAAATGTTTTCATTTTGGTGCTATTAAAACGAACACATTTTCAGTTGGTGCTATTAAAACAAACCCATTTTCCATTGGTGCAATAAAAATAAACACAACTTGAAATGTTTACTTTGGTGCATTAAAAACTTGGTGACAAATCTTCATGATACAATTTGGTGCATAAAATTGAACAAATATTTTTTGATTGCAAAATGATATTTCTTGCTTTAGTCTCAAATGTTTTGAACTTGGTGCATATAAAAAACGAATGGGTATCTTTACACACTTCACTTTTGGGGCTTAAAATCAAATTGCTACGAATTGTATACTGTGTTCACCGTGATTGGCAAGCCGAGTGCGTATCCTCTCCCCCTACATCTTTTGACAATCCTAGGTGACAAGAAACACTTTGGGTTCTTTGCACTTTTTTGTGGTCACCCAATTTTTAGGATAAGGGCCTGCTAATGAGATACATCTCACACTGGAGAACTCATATAAGTGACCCTAAAAGCACATTTACTGGTGGGCTATATAAAGTTTACGAAATCAAAAGAAAGTAGCTTATATCAGGGCGATAATAACATACAGTGCCTCATCCTCGTCCGAACGTAATGGGTCAGACAGGAATGACTAAAGCCTTAAGTGGCTTACGTTTGAATTATATGTTGTAGTGTTCACATTTGTCACTAAATACCTTGTTTTAGAAGCCTATCAATTTCCCAAAACATCCTTCAAAGTAGTGCATGGGAATAGCATCGTTCCCAAAAGTTACTTACCATGTCAGATCTATAGTTGAGACATAAAGCATTAAAGGGACTCTTTTTTCTTGGAGTATAAAGATGGTATATTTCCTTGATATATCCTATTTGTTCCCTCTATAGATTCGATTGAATCACTCCTTTAGGGGTGAGGTAAGCCTACGGAGAAGAGAGTACCTTTTATTCCTTAGGATGTGTTGACTGATAAATCTACAAGCTATCACATTGGATCTTAAATTGTTTGTTATATGCATCACTTTCCATCAAAAACATCATATCAAACAAGCATCTCAAAATTGTAAACTTATCCAACAAACTGCCGTCAAAGAAACTGGAAATTTTGGAAACAGAGCCACTACTGTCATTTCTACCGCCCTTGTTCCAGAAAATTTCCACTATCATCCTAAGTTTTCACCACTTTTACTTAGAAGATCGCTATTGTCCTCTCTATTTCACCAGTCACAAATTTTAAACAGAGATCGCTTTTGCTAAAATTGTCGTAGTCATTTTGAAAAAGCAACCGCTACTATCCCAAGAATTTCCAAAACCGCTATTGTCCTATATTCTGGTGCAAATAAAAATTGGTCCAAAATTGGTTAATTCATCATCCTTTGAAACACAAACGATTAGACCTGCATCAAATCATATCAACATCTTTCCATATCCATTAGTAAATCAAAATATCAACCTAATTTTAAGACACAAATCAAACACAACAACTTGGATTATCATCTTGCTCTCATTTTCTAGGATATTAACATCAACCTTTGCTTGCAACCTCAAGTATAGTTCAAGTAGAGTATCAAAATATCCGCTAAAAATAGAGCAAAATATCAGTCCAAGTCTTGTACACCTTGTGTCCTAAGATTAGAGTTATCTCAAAACATCCACCAAAATCACTCATACTCTAGGGTCTTGAGCATCAAACATACAATCCATAGCGAACCATCAACAACCTTTGACCAAAAGGTTTTCACACATCATTTTCATACATTATTTTTATAAAAAATCTCAAAAACAAAACACTATCCCATTTCATAATTAGTGATCACAAAATTCCCCAAGGTCTTGAACTTGTTTATGACAACAATGAGATCTCAACACAAGAAAAAGATGGAAGCCAACAAGAGTAGTTCTAGTGCACCCAAGACAAATACCACTACCGAGGGACCTCAATCATGGGGTTATGATCCAAATGAAATTTCAACTCCTCAAAGAGAACCCACGTTTAAAGCTACACAAAATCAATTACCTAGTGAGGAGGAAACATTGCTTGAACATCAAAACATGATTTCTAGACAAAATCAACCTCCTAGTGTCATCATAGAAGAACATGATAGTGATGAGGAATTTATAGACGAAAAACTCTTAGAACACTCTCAAGATCCTAAGATTCAGAAACTTATGGAAAAAATGCTTGGGAAGAACACAAACTCATATTTCCTTACACTAGCACAAATTGGTGCCAAACTACCCATAGACTTTAATGTGTACATTCTTAAGGATCCTAATCTCATTCCATTAGGAGATCAAACAATGGTAAGATAGATACCAAAACCAATAGTGAATCCCAAGATACCACCCTTGTTATCACAAAACAACGATCAATCTAAACCACAACCTATGGATAACCCATTGTTTAGGAAACCATCACAAATTGAGCAAGCAGTGGTAGCTCAACAATACTAAGGAAATTCAACTCAAAACCTACCACCATACAACACTATGTAGAACATGAGAAGCCTTCCAACAAGACCACCAAAACATATAGTGGATCAACAAGGTAACATCCCATCACAAGGACAATACATGCCACAACAAACAACATATTATGACCCTTCAAATAAAAAACAATATCAACAAGGGAAATCACAAAAAAATCCACAACAAGGTGTACCCCAAACGAACTACCAAGGTAATCCTCAAAAAAATCAACAACACCAAGGTGTACCCCAAACACACTACCGAGTTACTCCTCAAAACCAACAACATCAAGGTGTACCCCAAATACACTAGCAAGGTACTCATCAAAATCAACAACATCAAGGTATACCCCAAACACATCATCAAGGTATTCCTCAACAACAACAAAAAAGTGTACCCCAAACGAACTACCAAGGTACACAACATCAAGGTATACCCCAAATGCATCATCAAGGTATTCCTCAATAACAACAACAAGGTGTACCCCAAACGAACTACCAAGGCACCCCTCAATAAAATCCACAACAACAAGGTGTACCCCAAACAAACTACCAACATACTCCTCAAAAAAATCCACAAAAAGGTGTACCCCAAATGAACTACCAAGGTACTCCTCAACAAAATCCACAACATCAAGGTATACCCCAAAGCATCATCTAGGTATTCCTCAACAACAATAACAAGGTGTACCCAAAACGCACTACCAAGGTACTCATAATCCACAAAACCAAGGTATACCCCAAACGCACTACCAAGGTATACCCCAAACACAACATCAAGGTATTCCACAAACCCAAACTCAAAATCCTATTCCACAACAACAAGGTGTACCTCAAATGCAATATCATGGTATCCCTCAAAATCAATATCAAGGAGTTCCACACAATCAATACCAAGGAGTACCTCAAAATCAATATCAGGGTGTACCACAAACTCAGCATACCTAAAACACACAACAAGAAATCAATCTTCCTTACACAAAACATGGTCATCAAGGTCCCATACCTACACAATATCCCATTTATGAACAAACAATGTCATAGGACAACAAGGCTACGACACACCAAATCCTCAAGCAAGTGCACCAACTAACGACATAAGCATGCAACTACAAACCCTCAACTAAAGAATATTAGAAATCCAAATTGGAAAGCCAAAGAAGAGCTATGCTCTACAAGATATTTTTCCATATCCCTTTGATAAAAAATTATCCATGATACCTTTCCCCAAGAGCTTTGAAATACCAAAATTTGACAAATATAGGGGAAGAGGGGATCCAATAGAGCACGTGCGAGAATTTTTGGTAGCTTGCATGGATCTACAACACAATGATACCTATCTAATGAGACTTTTTCCATGAAGTCTCGAAGGGGCCACTATCGAGTGGTTCTCTCATCTACCGCATGGTATCAAAACATTCAAGGAGTTGTCAGACAAATTTGTAAATCATTTCTCGTACAACATAGAGCAGGATATAACCATCCCCGATCACTACAAAATTAAAAAAATTCAAGGCGAATCATTTGCTTCGTATCTACAGAGATGGAGACAAAAATCCAACAAATGTAAATGGACCATTCTCGAGAAACAACTCGTAGACATCTTTGTCTCTAACATACACACAAAAATCAACTACTAACTCACCGTATTATGCCCTAGTAACTTTGAGGAGACTATTGAAAAAAAATTTCTCATCAAAAGAGCTCTTACCGCAAGGGGAGTGATTAAACTCTATAACCCTAAGGACCAAGCTTCTAGTTCAAATGACAAAGCAAAGATATGGGTTAAGAGCAAAAACGCAACCAACGATGGAGTGGTTGATGCTAAAGTTGTACAAAACATACAACCTTCCAATGGCCCACAAAATAATGTTCAAACACAACAAAGCTATGCTCCAAACAATGTTCCAAACAACCAACTCAGTTATCCTGAAAACAACCAACCAAATAACTAATAGTCGAATCAAGGACAGGATGATCAAAGGAGGTTACCTAGGCAATATGGCCAACCTAGAAGAAAATTCACTCCATTGGGAGAACCCCTTGAGGTAATTATGCACAAACTGGTCCAAACAAACCTTATCAAGGTTAATGACAAAACAAGCTATGAGGAGCCAAACTTCAAATCCCCTTGGTATAATGAGAACAAAAAATGTGAATTTCACAAGATCAAGGGTCATACCACCAAAAATTGCATGAGGCTCAAAAATATTGTGCAAGACTTAATAGAAAAAGGAGAGGCCGGCATAGAACCTCATCCTAGAAATAAAGAATTAAAAATCTACAAGGATCTAATCCCCAACCATTCTAGGGGAAATGACAAGGGAAAAGGGCAATATTACCATAAAGCCAACTTCATCTATGACAAAATCATAGGAAACATCTCTCAAGATGATCATACCATCAATGTTGTAACCATACTAGGTAGAGATCCCGAGTGTAATGTAACTACACAAAGAGGGAGACTTACAATCCAAGGAGCCCCACCCCAACCAAAAGAAACAATGAAGCCATCAAATGACTACAACATTGTGGAACAATTAAAGAAAACTCCTGCCTTAATCTCCATCCTTGAGCTTTTGAAGTTATCACCAACACATAAGGAAATCTTGGAGAAAGTTCTTGTCGAAACATCAGTCCCTAACAACCTTAACACTGATCAGTTTCAAGCCATGGTTGGTAACATAACCTCCACCCATCATTTGGTCTTTTTTGAGAAATACCTTACACAAAGATCTTCCCACAATCAAGCTCTCTATCTAGAAATTTGTGTCCATAAACACAAAGTCAAGAGAGTATTGATAGATAACGGTGCAGACTTAAACATTTGTACCCTAAAATTAGTAAAACAACTAGGATATTCTGATGAAATAATAGACAAAAATTAAAGTATCACCATAAGAGCTTATGATGATATGGAGAGAAATTTAGAAGGAACAATTAGACTTCTCGTTCAGATAGGACCAACAATAACAGAGACAACATGCCAAGTACTGGATCTTGAGCTACCATACAACCTTCTCTTGGGATGACCCTGGATCCATGCATTACAAGCAATCCCTTCAACATACCATCAATGCTTAAAATTTCCTTACAATGATAAGGAAGTGTAGAGGAGGGGGACCAATCACTCCAGACCCCAAGTCATGGGAGGGTCTAGAACGATTAGCTGTCCTGATCTACCTCACGCTAAGGATTGTTCAAGGTAAGTTTAATATTTTAGGAGGGTGAAAAGGAAGGGAAATTGACCTACCACTATCCTTCTATCAACCCAATAATTTTAGGGAACCAGGTGAGAAAATTTCTGAGCCCAAATTGTGACCTAGGAAACTCTCTGCCAGAGGACCCCAGTGCAAGATGAATGATAGCATGAAGCGCTGGCATCCTGGTCGAGCGTTGGCATCCATACAGATATAAACTATGTAGGATACCTAAGAATAGTAGGGAATCAACTAACTACCTAATAAAAATAGTAATGACGAAAAGCGGGAAATAGCTAAACTACTAAAAGAGTGAGAAGAATAATTTAACTTAGGAAATGAAAGTTGATGAGAATAAAGGTGGTAGAAATGCAACTCACGAGTGTTCCAGCCTCTCGCAAGCTCCATGTGAACCTAATCACCTACAACAAACATAACAAGGAAAAATGTTGGGCTGTTTTGGGGCTTGCTGCAGTCAAACCCCTGTTTCGGTGTTCCCACCTCCACAAACAACCAAAATAGCCACGATGTAGAAAATGTAATAAAGTATGGAAAGAAAGTAATACCAAGAAAGAGTAACAATGTTATGCTATGGAATCAAATAAAAATGCTAAGTAAAGTGGATATCACCTCCCAAACAAGGTGCCCTCGAGCACGTGAAGGGAGATGTGAGCTCACAAGCTTGAAGATGCTACTGTTGTCACAACAACGTGAGCAGAAAAACCAACAAAGTGTTAGCTTGGAGCTTCAACAATGGAGGAAGCTGTGAAAATGAAGTGTGTAGCAACAAGTAGAGTTCCAACAATGTCTAGAAGATTGAATGAATGAAGAAGGGGATGTTTTTAGCATGGATAGAAGCCCAAAAGAGCCGTTCGAGGTCAGTCAAGGGCGTATGGGTGTTAATCTTCATAAAAAATGGAGAAGTGTAATGCCTCTATAGATTCTAGAGGCAAGAATCATGTCAGGATAGTAGCATGCTACACAGACGTCCGTGTGTTGCACTAGCATCCTAAAAAAAAATTCCCCCACCGACACTACAAACAGTCGCCAAGTGGGTGTAAGTGAAATGGATGAAGTGGAAAAGTATCTTTGGGTTTAATTATTCTAAGGTAGGGGGTGTAAACAGGGAATTTGCAAGGGGTGAAAATTCACTCCATTACATTGTCCCCCACTTTACCGAGCATATGTGCTACCAGATGCAAGGTAAAGTAGATTGAAAGAGTTCAAAGAAAGTATAATAGAATTGTCAAGGAAGTAGAATGCAATCTGAACCACTCGAAAGCACAGGAAGAGAAGATCGATCCATAGGTCATTAGACACAAGGAGAGTTGAGAAAATGCACCGTAGGTCCCAAACCTACGACATGGTAAACAAAGAGGCTCTACAAGTTCGCAAACTTACAGAGTTGAATAAAGAGATCTCGTGGGATGTAAGCTCTTCACAGGTCCTCGAACTTGCAAAGGAGGTGCTCCCAGGTGCTCAGTCCTGAAGGAAGCCAGATGTAAGAGGATCTGCAGAGTATGATAGGGCCTTACAAGTACTCGATTTTGCAAGGTCAATTGAAAAGCAACTTCACAGGCGCACCTGCAAAGCAACATGTTAATCCACAGAAAAAAAACATGTTAGATATCAAAAAGAAGTCGTGAAGGAAGAAAAACACAAAGGTAGACAGACATACAGTCAAAAATTGAAGGAAGATATTTCAAAGGGGTCCCTCAGGAACCCTTCAAAAGAGAGGGGGTCCACTCAAGGGACGCTTAGTTCAAAATTGATAACATATTTTAAAAAGAATATTTTTTCACCAATGATTCTAGCATCGAGGATTCCTTCTGAAAGATTCATTTCATCAAGGAATTTGAAAGAAAGAGTGCTCCCTCATAAGGGCAATGAAAATTCTATCTTACGAATATGAGATGAAAGAAAAATTCGTCTAGGAATCCATGTTGAAGAATGCAATGTTTGAAAAATATTTTAAAAAATTAGAGATTTTCAAGAAGAGATTCATTGGCCACCGAATACATCTTTTGAAAATCAAAGTAGTATGATAGCCCCCCCTTAGGATGGTGCGTGCTAAGCACAAAGGCACGTGAAATCCTAAGGAGAGAAAACCAATAATGAGAGCGATGTCGTGGTTGACAAAACATGAAGAGATGTAACCATGGTAATGTTGTCGTAGAAGGGGCAGGTAAAAAATGATCCAAGGAATAACCCTTGTGGGATACTAATGGTTGATACCTAGTGTCGTGCACGACATGCATGACACCTTTGTGAGAAAATTTGACATTTATGAATGATAAAAGTGATTTTGTTCATGGAAGCTAGCCAAGGGATGCCTAGCTTCACCCTAAATAGATCAGATTCTGGGATGACATCGAAAGTAGTATCCACAACCCTAGGTCCCACTAGAACAGAAAGAGTTATAGAGCCATACAGAGCAAGAGAGAGACCATCATAGGTACGCATAGTGTTTTTAATCTTCTCATATTCCTCCCTCTGTAATGAATTTAACCACATAGTCTCTTTCGTAATAACATTCAATCAACTCATGGGGTTGACAAGGACTCCTATCATAATGTTTCCATTGAGGTGAGTAGGCATATATAGGGGAGAGGCTTTGTTATTCATGGGTAAGTCCAACGATGTAAAAGTTACATCTGGCGCACTAGTCGTAGGTTGAGGGGGAGGAATAGGAGTAAACGAGACCACATTTACATATGCTGAGGCCTTAGGAGAAGCACCAGAAGGGTCAATAATTATGTTTGTAGAGTGAGACGGAAACGGGTCCGTATAAATCTGTAACTCACTATTCACCTTAGCCACCGAATTATTCACATTATACTTTTTACCATCGATACAGATGGTACTATCATCGATGCGATCTTGTATCTCATGACGTAGGTGCATATGGAATTCAATATCATGATTGTGGACACGATGGTACTGGTAGAACACATTTTCATCATAATAGTCGGGATAAGGCTTTTTGATAGGTCAAGGATCTTCCAATGTTATAATCTTATCCTTCAACAACTTCTGTAGAATGGAAGAATAAGATTCAGATGATTTAGTAAACTATCTGTTGTGCTTGAGGCCTTTGTCATTAGACACAACAACTACATTCGCAACAGATTTTCCTTTCCCTGAAATTGATACTATAGACCTTCCTTCGGGACGAGAGCACGAGGAGGATCCCCCGAACTGAACAACCATCTACTGGTACTCCCAAAATGCAACACACAGATGTGCAAAAGAAGGATATTTCATCAAGGAAAATTTCTCCTGCCAAGCTCACTGCAGGTTGCCTATAAACACCTTCTGTAAGTTCAAGTTAGGTAGAGGGTAAGAGATTTGTTAAAAGAGAACTTGGTATCACACAATGAAATCAATGATCTTCTCGTGCTCTCCCTATTTACATCGAACGAGATTTGAGAAGGTCATCTTTAGACTGATGTTAGCCTAGAACTGATGAAGAAATTGATTCACAAGTTGGTCAAATGAAAATATAGAGTTATCAGGTAAGGAATAGTACCATTCTAGCGTTGTATCCTTGAGAGATCGAGGAAAGAGTTTTTCCATGAGAGAATCATGGTGAAAGAAATCTGTACACATCACGTTAAAAGCTGACATGTGTGTTTGAGGGTCTCCTTTACTACCATACTTCTCAAACTTAGGAAAATCCATCCCCTGAGGGAAGGGAGTGTTCAAAATCATCGCCGACAAAGAGCTATGTTAGAAGAGGGCTAAAAGATGGGTTGGGAAGAGAATTGAGACAAATTCACCAACTGGTTTTGCATTTGACCCATATTCTATAGAAGAGCATTCAAAATAGGGTCAGAAGATGACAAAGGACCAATGGAACCTCCTCTAGAACCACCAACACTAGGATCACCTCTAGAACCACCTTCAGAGCCACCATTGTGACCACCGTTGGAACCACTGCCAAGGCCACCAGCATGGCCTCCACTAGAGCCACCATCGTAGCCACCACCAGAGCCATTATCGTGACCATCACTAGAGCCACCACTAGAGCCACCACCAGACATACCAAAACCACCAGCCCCCATTCCACTAGAGATTCTACTATCAAAGGCAGGGTTTCCCCCTGGAGGAATAAACTCAAATCCTAGAAGCACCCTACTTGCTTTGACAGTAAGGGGTGGATCAAGAGCATAGATGTTAACAGAAGGGCTTGTTTTAGCCAAGCATACTGACGTCACAGGAATCGAGACACTAATCTGTCTTTCATAGGTGTCGTGATCATGACCTTGAGTAATGCTTGACTGAGGGTTGTAAGAGGGGATTTATGCTTGCACTAAATCAGTTAGGGAATAGAGAAACTCTATGCTTGTACGATCCTTTCCTAACATATATTTGATCTCGTTAGCAACCCTTGCGGGCCTAGCCATGCTTTGATATTTCTCTAAGTGGTTTGCAAAATCCAATAGCCTCTTGTCTAGGGCCATGAGATGCTTTGTAGGAATAGGGACGACTTCACTCATATTCAGAGGTGGAGGCGAAGGGGAAGCAGGTGTGGGGGCACAAGTGGTTTCATCAAAGTAACTCCTCTCTGCTACCAACACCATCTCCTGAGAGGAAAGAGTTGAAGTGACCCTCGTAAAGTCCATTCCAAAGTGTCGATGTCACACACTCCTTCTAAGTATGTACCAGAGGTTGTAGACTAAGTTGTGAAGCTCATAAAGCTAAATGGCACACAAGCTCACAACCTACACAGATATGAGGAAGAGAACCTCAACACAAATAAATAGATATCACAAGGTTCACATTGAGTTCAACAAAATGTAGAGGGGGGGATTGACCGCTTTGGACCCCAAGTAATGGGAGGGTCTAGAACGATCAACTATCCTGACCTACCTCACACTAAGGATTGTTCAAGGTAAGTTTAATATTTTAGGAGGGTGAAAAGGAAGGGAAATTGACCTGCCACTATCCTTTTATCAACCCAAGAAGTTTAGGGAACTAGGTGAGCAAATTCCCAAGCCCAAACTGTGACCTAGGAAACTCTCTGCTTGAGGACCCTAGTGCAAAAGACGGATGATAGTGCGGCGTGCTGGCGTCCCGCTTAGGTGCTAGCATCTGTACGAACATAAAGTACATAGGATAGCTAATACTAACAGGGAATCAACAGTAATGACAAAATGTAGGAAATAGCTAAACTATTGAAAGAGAGAAGAATTCTTTAACTTAGGAATTGAAAGTTGATGAGAATAAAGGTGGTAGAAATGCAACTCATGAGTGGTCCAGCCTCTCGCAAGATCCACACAAACACGATCACCTACACACAACAGAACAAGAAAAAATATTGGGGCTATTTTAGGGTTTGTCGTAGTCAAACCCCCATTTTGGTGTTCACACCTCCACGGACAACCAAAATAGTCACGATTTAGAAAATGTGATTAAGAAAGTATGGAAAGAAAGTACTACCAAGCAAGAGTAACAATGTTATGCTACAAAATAAATGACAATGCTAAGTAAAGTGGATATCATCTCCCAAACAAGGTGCCCTCAAGCACATGAAGGGAGATGCGAGCTCACAATATTGAAGATGCTATCGTTGTCGCAACAACGTGAGTAGAAAAACCAACAGAGTGTTGGCTTGGAGCTTCAACAATGGAGAAAGCTGTGAAAATGAAGTGTGTAGTAGCAAGTAGAGTTCCAATAATGTCTAGAATATCAAATGAATGAAGGAGATGTTTTTAACATGGATAAAATCCAAAAAGAGCCGTACGAGGTCAGTCAAGGGCGTAGGGATGTTACTCTTCATCGCCAATGGAGAAGTGTAACACCTCTGCAAGTTCTAGAGGCGTGAATCCTATTAGGATGGTAGTGTGTTGTGCAAACATCTGCACATTGCACTAGTGTCCCTGAAAAAAATTCCCCCACCGACACTAAAAAATTCACCAAGTGGGTGGAAGTGGAATGGATGAAGTGGAAAAGCATCGTTGGGTTTAATTCTTCTAAGGTAGGGGGTGTAAACGAGGAATTTGTGAGGGGTACAAATTCACTCAATTATAGGAAGTTACCATATATGACAACCCTAAACCTTTTCATTACTGTGCCAAATTGGAGGAGAAGTACAAAAATATTCTTCAAATACCTAGCAATGACATATCTTTCCACTCTTTTTCATATGTTGACCCATCATCACTACCTTCATCCTCCACTCCATCTCCATCAATTGAGCCACCAAAATATGATCTCAAGATCCAAGTACTTGACAAGGGCTATGGAGAATACCATTTCAACCAATCCTTTTGCATTGGAATGCTTCCCCCAACACCAAAGACTTACGGAGGATTGAAAGAGATCAAGCATGTTCAAGCTATTACAATGGAAGTCAAACCCACCATTTTTACCAAGTGGGGAGACATGCAAGACGAGGAAGTGTTCAAAGAAGACCTATCTTCATGGATTTACAAAGAAGGACGGGAGAAACCACTACCTCCCCTTCCTATTGATCAAAATAATGAAGGATATCTGTAGCACCCCTCCATTTTTTGCTCTTTTGATCTGGCTGTGTTCTTCTTTGTTATGCTTTGTTTCTATTAATACTTTGACTATGGTACTTGGTTACTATTTGATCGCAAACTGTAAAGCGATGTGCATGTTATATTTTGATGTGATGGTATTTTATTCTAATGTTATCATTATGACATGCTTTGGATTAGCTTAGCTGATATTTGAATTAATGATGCTTTATGCTTTTGATTATATTATTGATGTTAGATTCATTAGTTAGTAATACTGTATTGGTGAAGGGGACGGGATTGCACCACTCACTTGCGAGCGCCCTGCGATTCTGAGATTTCCTCTTTACGGTGTGTTTTATTATGTTATATATATGCATGTTCGATATACTCTTTATTCGCAGGTTAACAAGTACAGGACATCGACTCCACCTGGTTTCACAGGTTTGAGCATGTCCATTGGCCAACGGTTTCGATTGGGAGATAGTAGCTAGGTTTTCCGTGCCAAGTCATCACCCTAGTCATAGTGTGTCGCGGGTTGTAGACATGTTTAGTTGTTATAATGTTGTTCATTTCACCTTGGTTATTATTTAATTTCAAGTTATAAAGGTAAATAAATGGCTTACGTAGTTAAGTTGTTGATTAAATAAATCTGGTTATAATGTTAGAAATGTTATTTAATTTAATTAATAAAATAATCTAATCTTGGATTAGATTTATTTTATTGATTAATTAAATTAATTGTGTTGAATTGATTAATTAAACTTATTTGTGGAGTAAATAAATTAAATGATTAATGCTGTTTTGAAAAGTGCATGGAATTAAAAGTGTTAAATTATTTTTGAAAAGAAAATTTTAAAAGTTGTAAATTCTTTTGAAAATAATTTTTTTAAAAGTTTTAAATTCTTTGAAAATAATTTTTAAAATTATTAAATTCTAGTTGAAAAGAAATTTTGGTTTTAAAATTAAAAAAAAAAACAAAATATCCAAAATGCATAGAGGGAAATAACTATGGTGGGTGAGAGATATTGACCAAAATTGGGGAAAAGTTATGGGAGAGATTGGCATTCTTGGAGAAAATTTGCTGTGAAGAAGGAGGAAGGTTTTCTCTTGTTTTGGATACATTTTGGATTTGAAGTGAAGATTTTGGAAGGATTCTGGAAAAATTGGAATTTGCAGCTCAACACCAGATCTCTTCTTCTTCAAGCTTCAAAACAGGTTCTTTCTGGTTTTTATTGTTTTGAAAATTTGGTTTTTCAATTTTGAAAACTTGTTTGCAAACAAATTTGAAAACCTCTGTTGAAATCATGGAAAGATTTAGATTCTTGTGGAAAAACAAACTCTTACAACATAAAATTTCAAGTTTTAACAATAGAAAATTGAAAAGGAAACAAAATGAAATTAGAAAAACTTCTCTATTTGGATTTGGGAATTTCCAGAAATTAAAATCATGAAGTTATGCTTGAAAATTATTTTGTTTTTATCTGTAGAAAACTTGTCCAATTTGACTGTAAATGAAGATTTTTGTGTTTACATACACACACATATATACATATTGTGTTTATATATATATATATATATATATGTATTTTTTATTTATTTATTCAAATTCTGTATGTTTTATTGGGAAGTTTTTTTCCCCCGTTTTTATAAAAATTCTTGTCAATTTTTTTGATATTTTGGAAACACAGGGGGGGAATTTACTGTGTTTTATAAAAAATATATATAAAAGAAAAAAATAAATAAATAAAATTTTAATTGGGTTGTTGTGGCGGGCCCCACATAGTGGAGGCCACAGCAACAACCTCACCGTTTGCCGATATAGTCCTCCTCCCTTTGGAGGTTTGAATTTTAATAATTTCTTTTTATTATAAATATATATAATATATATTATATTTATTTATTATATATATATAATATATATATATATATATATATATATATATATTTATATATTATTTTTTATTAATATTTATTTAATATATATAATATTATATATAATATATATGTTATATATTTTAAATATTTGGTTTTAATTAAATTTTGAAAAATAATTAAGAATGAGAATTTTAATAGTTTATGTTTTTTCAAAAAAAAGAAAAAGAAAAATATATATAATAAAAATAATAATATGTATATTTAAATATAAATGTATATAATTATATATACATTAAATATATAATTATATATGACTAATTTATATTTAAATATAGTTTTTTTTAAGGTTATTTTATTATTGTTGCAAACATTGTTTTTATAAGAGAATGATGTTATTAGAAAATTGATTTTTTTTTTAACATTAGTGTAATTAGGGAAGTTGAAAGAAAAACAATTAGTTTAAGCTTCTTATTTCAAATAATGTTAATTATTTTAATTGATTATATGCAATATGTCATTGCTTTACTTGGATTTAGGAAATCCTAAAGTAGGTTATTAAATTGCCAAATTGTCCTTTCGTTATGTTATCTCTCTCATTCTTGATGTTGGGCAAATGGAATTATTTGTTTATGTTAAGTCTTCCATATGGGGTTTTCATTTTAATTGTGTGGGTTGCCGTAATATGTAAGTCAACCTTTGGATTGCCTTGGGGTAGTGTGTCTTAATGTATCCAGTTAGATACCCAGTTATCACGAATGGGATGTGTTGACTTTATGTCATGGATAGGGATTTAATATCCTTAGGTTGCACTTGTGTACCCTTGGGTTGTGGAGTTATTCCACGTGTTGTCTTAGAGGAGTGGCTTGCAATGAGGGTCGACACACAAAGTGGTGTCAAGGTAACTCATTGTAAGTTAGTTAAGGGTAAGTGCTCAAAGTTGAGTCCACGAAACGTGGAATTTTTTGCCTTAACCAAAAAAATGAAATCGGCTTTGAGAAAATGGGATCCCGATTTTAATAAATGGGATCTCGAGCCTAACACGGAACGAGATCCTGCTTTTTAAAAAATGGGATCCTATTTCCCATAGGATCCCGAACCAATGGAAAAGGAACGGGATCTTGATTGCCACGAAACGAGATCCCGATTACCACGAAATGAGATCCCGATTACCACGAAATGAGATCCCGATTTCTACAAATCGGGATCTCGTTTTGTAGAAATCGGGATCCCGTTTTGTAGAAATCGGGATCCCGTTTTATATTGCTATTTATTTTTTTAAAAATAAACAGAGTTCACTGCACAGTGGATGGGACCCCGAGTACTGGCGACAACAACCCCCACAATCAGCTACAGGTACTCGCCTACGTCCCATTTTTTTGCATTTTTCTATTTTTAATTGAAATTGTGAAGAAAATAAGTGAATTTAGCATGTTTTTTAAATTTATTTTACGTTTTGAGCATTTTTTAAACTATTATAGTAGAAAAGAATAATTGTAAAAATAGACGAAAAATGCAATGAAACCTGAAGGTTTTTTAATAAAAATGAAAAAATGAACCTTGAATTGTGTTTTACAAACAAAATTTAACTTTTGAAACCTAAATTGTTCGATTAAACCAAAAAAATTGAATTTGAAAACCCTAATTGAAACAAAACAAAAAAAATAGCATTTCAAAACCCTAGAAATCGAAATGAAATAAAAAAATTGCATTTAGAAACCCTAATGAACCTTTTTGAAACCCTGAATTCAAATCAAATGAAAAAAAAAGAATTTGAAAACCTTAGTTTGAATTGAAACAAAAATTGCATTAAAAACCCTAATTGTTTAGAAATTGAAACCCTAAATTGAATTGGAACAATTTTTTTGTTAAAACCCTAAATTGGAATCGAACAAATCATTTTGATTTTGAAAACTAGGTAATTTCGAGCTCAAAAAAAATCATTTGCATTGCTTAAATGTTTTAAATTTTATTTGCTTTGTATGGAAAAGACGATATGTTAAACTTTAGTTTCAATGTTAAATTATAATTAGATTAGAAACAATATGTTAAAGAATAGTTAAAATTCATAAAGTTTATCTTGATGTTTGTTTGCAAATTTAGTTAGCAAATTCATAAATCTAAGCGCGTACAATCGATTCCAATTGACACTAACTTGCAAGTCTAAATTATGCCAAGGGCCACCCAAACTTCACCCTAAGTTTGCTAAACCCTAGACCCTAAATTGTAAAATCTAAACCCTCAACACTAAAGCATTTGAATTTTGTCTTAGGACCTTAAATTTGAAATTTGGTTTCCTTAAAAAACCCTCTATTGTCACCATTTAGTAGAGCTTTTTGTAATGTTTTCACTTATTTGAACACATAATATAAAACCTTTTGGTTTCTACAAGTTTATGAAGAGTGGATGATCACTCTCTATGACACTTAGACATGATCATTAGGGATCTAAATCATTGGAAGAAAACTTTATTCTATTATATCCACAAGATAGGAGAGCGCGAGTGAGAGTGCTATGGGTAAAGTTTCTTTCATTGGACATACCTAAAATTATGTAGGTTCAATGTCAAGAATGGGTCTATTTGGTAGATTTATGAAAACTATCATGAATATCTAGAATGCCATAAAAGTATAATTATAGCAATTCCAATTGGAAACACTTGGGTACATATATATCATGAAATTTAAATCTAGAAAGGTGTCTATTATATAGGAGAGTTGATAATACATGGAAAGAGGTTTGTATGGGAATATATGTATTAAGAAAAACATACCACATGACCTCTATGGGATTTTTAAGATGTGATCCTAGATAATAATCCACCCATCCTCAATCATAATGGATTATTTAGCAATTAAGAGAGATTCAATTTAACCATAAAATTACCTATATTTTGATACTATATAGATTTATGTGGAAGGATAGAAATGCATCAATAAGGAGACCAAGATGGAACCATTTAACACCTAGAAGGTACACCTATTACATGGGAAAGGGAGGAGGTACATGATGATAGGTTGGAGGAACTACATGCTATTATTACAATTTAGAGATAGGAGGATGATTCATATAAAATAAATATAATTAAATATTTATATTATTTAATATATTATATTTAATAAATATTAATATAATATAATATATTAAATAATATAAATATTTCATATCATAAAATATAATATAAGATTACAATTAAGGATAGGTAATGTTACAATTTACTTGGGGTTTCAATGAGGATTAGGCTTAAGATTCAATTAGGTTTGTAGTAAATAGTTAGGTTACAATTAGGAATATATAATAAATATTAATATAATTATAATACAAATATAAATTAATTTAAATATAAAGATATAGGAATACATTAAGATTAGGTAAAGGTTATAATTTAATTAAGTTTCAATTAGGTTTACAATTCAATTAGGATATATGGTTAGGGTGGGATCATTTAGCATTCTAATATGGTTAGAGTATGGGTTACATTTAAGATTATTGTTATTTTTCTGATATGTATAGATTGATTCATTTTTAACATGATACTTTTTTTTTATTAGAGGGGTAAACACTTTTGACCCAGAGCTAGATGGAACCAATGAGGCTATAGTATGACTAAATTTGGACCTCACTAGACATCTAGATCCCCTTAAACCATCCTATCACCTTAAATCGTAAATCATTTCTTAAGGGATCCCAATATGACAAATTTCTTAAGGGGATCAAAGAAGTTCTTAAAATTTGGTGAAGTTTCCCAAGGCAACCAAATTTAACAATAATAAGATCGTGCAAGATTATAATATGAATGTGATTTCATGATCTAGGTTGGTCAGTTGAAACAAGAGTAGATCTCAATCAACTATTCACTTGAAATGTTCTTCACTAACTTGCAAGTTCATTAAATATTCAAGGGGCACAAAACTTTACCCCTAAGTTTGTAAAGCCTAAACCACGAACTCTAAAATCTAAACCTAAACACTAAACCATTCATTTGTCCCTGCAACACCTTAAAGAGTGAAATTTGGTTGTCTTAGGAAAATCCACCATATTATTTCGATTCCCGCTTATGCCATGTAATTTTGTCCCTAGGATCTTACTACATGTACATCCCCTTAAGTTATCCTATTACCCTAAACCTTGAACTCTAAAGTCTAAACCCTAAACCCTAAAGCCATCATTTTTTCTTTAAAGGCTCTTAATGAAATTTGGTTGCCTTGGGCAACTTCACCAAATTTTTTTCACTTGAGCCATGCCATTTTCTCCTAGGACCTCACTAGACGTAGATCCCCTTAAGCCATCCTGTCACCCTAAATTGTAATTCAATTTCTTAAGGGGATCAAAGAAGTTGTTAAAATTTGGTGATCAAAGTTGCCCAAGGCAACCAAATTTAACAATAATAAGATCCTGCAAGATTATAATATGAATGAGACATCATGATCTAGGTTGGTCAGTTGAAACAAGAGTAGATCTCAATCAACTATTCCACAAGAAATGTTCTTCACTAACTTGCAAGTTCATTAAATATTCCAAGGGGCACCAAAACTTTACCCTAAGTTTTATAAACCCTAAACCATGAACTCTAAATTTTAAACCCTAAACACTAAACCATTCATTTTGTCCTACCCAGGATCTTAAAGTGAAATTTGGTTGTCTTAGGAAAATCCACCAAATTTCATTCCCTTATGCCATGTAATTTTGTCCTAGGATCTTACTACATATATGCCCTTAAGTTATCCTATTACCCTAAACCCTAAACTCTAAAGTATAAACCCTAAACCATAAAGCCATCATTTTTTCTTAGGCTCTTACTAAAATTTGGTTGCCTTAGGCAACTCCACCAAATTTCATTCCCTTATGCCATGTAATTTTTTCCTAGGATCTTACTACATGTAGATCCCCTTAAGCTATCCTATTACCCTAAACCCTAAACTCTAAAGGTGAAGCCTAGGCTTCAGCCATGTTTTTCTTTAAAGGCTCTTAATGAAATTTGGTTGCATTAGGCAGCTTCACCAAATTTTATTCACTTGAACCATGCCATTTTCTCCTAGGACCTCACTAGGCTGTGGAATCCCCTTAAGCCATCCTGTCACCTAAATGCGTGGTGATTTCTTAAGGGGTTCCCAATGACATTTCTTAAGGGGATCCCGAAAAGTTCTTAAAATTTGGTGATCAAAGTTGCCCAAGGCCCAACCAAATTTAACAATAATAGATACTGCAAGATTATACAATATCAATAGTTAATTGTATTTTTTCATTCAAGTAACATGTGGGCATAGACATACCGTGAGGCTTACATATAATTTTATCATTTGTATTCAATTATTTAAGGCCATTTATATTGAATGGTTTAAAGGTATTTCCTAAACATGTATCTTACATCTTGAAATTACAAATCTAATCCAGGTTCACTCATATCTTAAAGATCACATGGATCCATTCAATAATATTCACAATCCACCTCCACGCCATCCATCTCCAACACCTTCACCTCCAACTCCACCCACTCCACCTCATCACCCCCCACCTCCACCACCTGAAATCAATGAACATGCTTGTTTGCAAGCACAAATAAATTCCAATGTTAGAACCATCCAATATCAAATCAACATTATTCAAAATGAAGAATGTGTCGCACCTCCTGTGAGGATTTTTGCATCTAGGATGCAAACCCTTGTTGATGCTGTCAGGGCTATGGATGGGATCACAGATGAGCATCGACAATGGCTAGAGGAGAGGAGAACTCCCAATTTTGAAAAGGAAAACACAAAGAAATGAAGATCTATGCAGTAGAGAGCCACAATAGTTTATAAATTAAAACAATGATCTTAAATAGTTATAAATTTATAAATTTGGTGAACGATGGATATTTACTAATGATGAATTTATATATTTGGTTCCAAATGGATATTTTTAGTGACATGAATTTATGATTTTGGTTCTAGATGGATATTTTTAGTGACATGGATTTATGAATTTAGTGGAATTTATGAACTTATAATGAATAGTAAATAATAGTATATATTTTATGACTATCTACTAGATCATGATTTCTCCTATTGAAAAATTGTAATATATATGTGTGTGTGTGTGTGTGTGTGTGTGTATTAGACATAAAATGAGATTTTGTGAATGTTTCAAGTTTATTGTTTAGTATGTGCATGTATTAAAAATTTGCATAATAGTTCTTAAATTTTGAAATTTGTATATGTATGTATGTATAGTTTAGTTTAATGATTTGTACGCATGCAAATTATGCATCATATTTTTTATTTTAAATGTACATGTACATACATTTAATTTTGAATTTTGTATGGACATGCTCTTGAGTTGAACAATCAATGTATATATATGTTCATTTCAATTAAATATATGATCTTAATATATATGTTGCTCATCCTATTTCAATTAAATATATGATCTTAATATATGTATGCACATGGACTATTTTGTATGATTTAATGTAGGTGCACATTTATATGAAGGCATATCATGGATACAGCATTGATGATATCATCAATCCACCACCTCGATACTGACCACATCCACCTCCCCCTCCCCCTCCAACTCCCCCTCCACCTAATATGCCACATCCAACACCTATCGCATCTGACGAGGCTCGCTTGAGAGCACAAATAAATTATCAAGTTGCATCCTTACAAAATCAAATCAATGCTATGCAGAGTCAAGCATTGATTCCTCCACATGTGAGACATTTTGCATCTGCGATGCAAAACATTGTTGATGCCATTAGGATGATCGATTTTGATCTTGGTAGGCATCGACGAGACAAAAAACAAATGAGACAATTTTATTCCGATGGTCTCTCTTACAAACAAATATTAGACCTTAAAATAACGAAAGCCCATCTAGCCCCCTACTTTCTTGACCCCGTTACTCGACAACCCATTCCACCCAACAAATCTAGAATATCCATGAGGTGGTGCATACATTCACGCAGATGAGTGCACATTTTTGGGATCGATGGTATATGGTTTTTGATAGTCCCCCACATGTTAATTGGGAGTGCCCATTGTATTTTTTGAGAAAACTGTATGTAGAGTTTGTTTTGGGGCAAAATCCCAATTATTTTGATTTTAGATCATTTCAGGGTGTTGGTGGCTGCATGCCACAACAGAGATTAGGGGCAAGGGTTGATCCCTGACGCCCCGTGCATGCACAACCCCTTGTTGTTGCTCCTGGTCCTCCCATTCCTCCACCTATACATCATCAAGCTTTGGTCTCAACATTAAGTTCCCTTAGTACACTCGCAGGAGACCTTGATCAGCATGCTTCTGCGATAGCGAGTGGGGAGCATAGAGACGATGATGATGATGGAGGAATTTTTTATGGAGCTGGTCCGAGTACTGCTCCAGGAGTGTCGACGCCCGTCCCCCATATATGTACTAGTTGTCATCAAGTATGCTATGGACTTGATTAGGCCACACCTAGTTCAGGTGGACAGGGAGATTCTGGTGGTTCATCTGGTCACATCAGTTCATTTGTAGAGTTCCTCATAGCAGGCCATCACCCTGAGGACACTGCGACACATGTATAAATATGCATCTAGATGTACGTTCATTTTATAAGAATTTTGATGGTTGTATATATCAAAGAAAAGTTTGCAATACATTTTAACAATCAAATTGTTTGGTGTACATATGACACTAACGATGCAAGGGAAATCATCTGTTCCACGAGTACATACATCAACACCGGTCGTACTTGGGAACCCTTATGGGGTACTTTGATTTCAATTTTTAAAATTATAAATGAAATCATAAATTATTTAACTTGAGTTTTAAATTTATAATTGAATCACATATATGTTTGAAATATTTATGTTGGTTTAGGCGAGTTAATCGAAATCCACGTCGATTCCTCCTGAGGGATTGTCAAGCACTCCTCTACTATCGGGCGTCATAGATCAGGGGCATGTACATTCATATTGTAAATTTGTTTAAAGTTTACATTAGTATAGTTACAATTTTATGAGTTTTGAATTCACTAGATATATGAAACACATGCATGTACACTTGTAAATATTATAAGTGTTAAATGTCTATGTACATGTATGTCTAGGTTGATACCACAATAAGAATGGGCATTGGGCAAACATTTGATGTTGTAGTTACTCGTGAGGCCACTGATTTCCAGGTTGTTTACAAAACTTTCTACACAAAAGATATTACCAAACTTGAATATATATATATATATATATATTAACCTAATTCAATTGTACATGCTTTAATTTTGATCTTGTAGGACTTTGTTAGTGCAACTTTCAGCCTGACCGGACATGGTTACACCCCGGAGGACATATAGAAGGCGGGTTCGAGATCAAATGGTAATTTAATTTTTTATTATATTTAAAAGTCCCGATTATTATATTTAAAGTCAATTATAAATTTTAAATTGAATATATACATAATATGAGATTTTTACATATTCTTTTTTTTTATAGCATGAGACACATCTTGTAGTTGAGCATGTACAAACAGGTCCTAGAGAAGAGCCTAGTGCACAACCTTAGAATATGGTACAATTAAAATATGATAAATTATAAATTAAATTGAATTAAAAAAATTTAATTGTAGAGTTGTACATCTAATTTCGAATTTCTTTGTCTTGTTTATGTAGATTGATTTAGAGAATTTAGAGGTTGCTTCAAGTGCACCAGAGCATCCAGACGTAGATATGATGGTAATTTAATTTTATTATGGATTATAAATTAAATTGTCATTAAATCATTTTTTTATTGTCTTACATCTGATTTCATCTTTCTCTTATACAGAGTGTTTCAGGTCATCCACATAGTCCGCATGGTGTGAAGAGGTCTCTTGATTATAGAGACAGTACATGACCTAGAAACATGTGATTTTATGTGTTATATTTGTTTATTTCATGGACTATATTTCTTGTTTCTCATGTACTCTATTGGACTTTATTTCATGTGCTTAATATATTGGTTTCATGCACTTAATATGTTACATAAATTATGGACTTTATTATTGTTTGAAATTTTAATTCACACATGTACATTTATGCATTTTATGTTCATAGTCAAGACATTAATAGAGGACATTAATTGGAAATTTAATGATCTCATACATGGATTAATATAGGACATTTTAATATTTATACTTTGAAAATTTAGTGATTTCATACATGATATACATGATATGTACATTCAATAAATAGTGATAATTACTCAATGAACTTATTCAATTCATGTCAATCAATAATCAGTCAATAAATCATAATTTACAAACAAAAGCAATCTATTTATATACCAGAAAGGATAAAATTTTAAGAAATAAACAATACCATAGAAGATTAGAGAATAAAAGCATTAATAAATACTATAAATAATAACATCTAACACCAATTTATAAGTTGTCAAAACAAATAATGACGCCTTAAGGGGTAGTCTAAAGGGGTCATAATAGAACGCCTTAAGGATGTCTTAAGGGGTTATAATATGTCTTAAGGATGTCTTAAGGTTATAATATGTCTTAAGGATGACTTAAGGGTCTTAAGGATGTCTAAAAGGGGTCATAATAGAACGGTTAATTAAGGGGATGTCTTAAGGGGTCTTAAGGGGATGTCTAAAGGGGTCATAATAGAACGTGTTAATTAAGGGGATGTCTTAAGGGGTCTTAAGGGGATGTCTAAAGGGGCCATAATAGAATGTGTTAATTAAGGGGATGCCTTAAGGGGTCTTAAGGGGATGTCTAAAGGGGTCATAATAGAACGTCTTAAGGGGATGTCATCTCAAAACAATGTTTACAAAATTTGGATATACCATCTCAAGAACATCTCAAACTCGTGGCTAGAATGTAGTAGGTCTTCACACCGCCTGATATCAAAAAGGTACAAGCAATATCAATGAAATCATCAAAACATACATATTTTAATTTATATAAAACTATCTATATGTATAGAACTCAAGTACCTGCATTTAAAAGTATTCCACACATGTTTGTAGGTTGAATCCAGCCATCCTCTCCTTTTTGTTTCAAAGTATGAGATCAATGCAATGATGGCTTTAGGATACAAAAAATGACAATAAATCAATTTTAACTATTAATGTCCAAGCAATATCAATAGGTAATCAAAACATGTATTTAAATATAATTTAACTAATAATTACCTATTTTTACCAAGTATTCCATGTTGTCTAGGTTGAATCTGCATGGACTAGATCCTTTTTGTGATTATGCCTTAAGGATGTATAAAAGGACAATTTAAATAAATTTCAACTAATAACACACTTGACCAATGTTGAAACATGTATTTAATGTATTTAAAAGGACAAAATAAAAATAAAACTATATTTAATTGCATTTACTTATTCCATTGTACCATCTACATCCCATCTTTTGCAATGCATCTATGATTGCCTCATGTTTCCTTCCATAGAAATTGACCATAGCAATTTTTTGAAGGTCTTCCATACACCGCTTCTAGTTTTATATTTGTCGCCACTCACCAAAATGTGAATAATGCATAATCTTTTAATGCTTCATAGTCTTCAATGTAGACCATTCTTTCTTCAAGTATTTTCTTAGCTGCCAACAACCACCAATCGCATCCTATTGGAAAACATGTTAAAACCATCATCAAATAAGTTCTCAAAATTTTCTTAAGGGACTTCAAAGACTTGTTCTAAAAATGCTTAAGGGGATCTAAAACTTGTTATCAAAATTTGCTTTATGAGGTGTCTTGTTGGGATCATCAGACTACCGAAAGCTATCATCATCTCGCGGTGTTATCAACTATGTTTAGTTTCCACAACAACGAAATAACCATTCCTCGCTTTGCTCTTCATTCCCCCTCGTGCAATAACAACATACACATGTCCCGCCAATAAAATCGATTAATAACTCTGTGCATATCCATATAAATAATTTAGTATTACAAAATAATTTAATAAAGTGAAATAAAATGAAATAAATTGAATTAAAATTACCTTCTTGTACAAGGTCTGAAACACGGTCATAATCTTCATATGCAAACAATTGATCATTTTCTTCAATAGTTCTTTCATATTGATTATGTGCTTCTGTAGGTGTCAACGATCTTTGCTCCCATTGTTCAACCCATTATGTATCTTCGCAAGCTTCCCAATCTCCTGAGATACAAAAATGGCAAAAACATGCAAGCTCCCTTGTCCAAATAGTCCATGTGCT
The DNA here is from genome assembly GCA_007258455.2 of Sequoia sempervirens. NCBI lineage: Eukaryota > Viridiplantae > Streptophyta > Pinopsida > Cupressales > Cupressaceae > Sequoia > Sequoia sempervirens. Next base: position 13,814,442 of record VDFB02058242.1, on the reverse strand, counting down.
TGTTGTCGCGACTTAAATGAATTCCATTTTAGTAGATCCACTAATTGTCTCACAATCAACTCTAGATACAATGTTCTCTTCTTCCACCAACCAAAAGAATCGATGAACCTTAGAGTAATCACTGAACCAGTGCAGATAATCTTCTATTACACCAACCACACCATGTGCATCTTTAAATTTTACCTAATCCTCAAATTTTAATTGTTCTCTAGCAAGAATTCTTTTGACACATGCACCAACTACATCATGTTCTCCTTTACCATGCCCAACTTAAAAAAAAACTCCATATATGTTAGACATTAAGTTCCTTGTGAACCGTACTTAACCAATAGAACATTCTAGCATTTTTGAACTGCCCCGTACAATTATCTGACCATATGAGGTGTTCTTTCATATGGATTCCTCTTTCTCTTAAATTTCTATAAAATATACTAAAACAATATTGAACAAACTCTAATGAGTGTAACCGATTGTCACTCAAATAAAAATGATACTCCCTCAAAAATTTTCTATCATCCTGAGTGCTATCATCTGCATGTCTATAAACAATATGGACAAACATAGCTACTTGCACAGAATTATAATATTGAGATTGAATTTCCTCTTGCGGAGCGAGAGTATAATTCTCCACAAAATCAACCACTCAAAGTATAGTACCACTTGGAAATGTGTTTCTACATGCGCGAAATTGGCCATCAAGCCACCGAGCATGTTCAGAGTGCATAACATATTTTGGTACAATTTTATTATTAAATTCACTCATAAATGCATGCACACTAACTTTTTCAGAATTCAAATCACAACGCTTCCTATTTTTCCATCTTTTTAAAAGAATAGTGAACATTCCTAAATCTTTTGACATCTACTAATTGTTGTCCAAATCATGATCAACACTTCATGCAAAACAAATTCCTTAAAATGAAAAGATTTTATAGTACAATGCATTGTCCAAAAATACAAGAACTTCTAAATAAAATAATTTATCATTAGATTTTTCTACAAAACAAACCCTCAAATAAATTTCTTTATTAAGCCTGCACATATCAATACCAACTCAGATAATCATGTTAGTATGCAAGGTACAATGTATATATCGAAAAACATCATAAAAATAATGAAATTGAACATGTATTTTACAAACAACAAGATATTCATTGCTTATTAATTTTACATACCAGTATTTTTATATTTTTCAAAAGACCTTGACTTATTTAATTGACACAGTAACACTAAATCGCTACAAAATTTCTATGAAATTTAGTTTGTGTTGTATCTAATAGGTGTTTTGGGTGAGGATCGCCAACTTTGGACCCCACCCTTAATTTTAAAACATCTCTAGCATTAGATGAAACCCTAGTATTATCATGCCAATATTTTTTGATCAAAGATTTAATTTCAACATTCAATTTTATATTAGACCTCGGTAGTCGTCCACTGAAACTCCAACATTGATTGATAGGATCATTTTCTATACTTTCTCTTCTTTTTGCTGCTCTTAGTAATGTTTTAGGATTTATTTTTAAAACTTCACTAATATTGCTTACCATTATTTTATTCAAAGTTGCTTTATTAACTATAGCAGTAGTTGTAGCTCTTCTTGCTGCGTTTTTATCTTTAGATCGACTATTTTTCCCAATAGATTGAATGGCACTAGCAACAGTAGACATAACATGTTTTAATGATTGATCTTTTCTCTTTGGTTTAACATAAAAGCCTAACCTTTTCATTACTTTCCTTATTTTTTGCATTCTCATCAATTGCATCTGTTATCTCCTAGAAATGCACCCTATGCAAAGTCATGAAAACTAAGCTTTCTGGAGAAACATGGGATCATTTCAAGGCTGCGGGTCACCTGAAGCTGAAATGAACCTCCAAAGAAGGCCGGCTTCCTTTGGGTATCACCCAAACTAACGATTTAGTAAAGGGAAAATGGAGAAGGAGTACATGAATGAAACTAAACTATGGTGATACACCGAATTGATAATAAATCATGAAAAGAAAACAAGATGAACATACACTGAGAAGCTAATAGTTAGTATTTTACTTATTCAGCATGACCCCCTTTAGACTTATGCACTATTCTTAAAAGGCTTGCTCTACATACATATCTTAAGAAGGAAAGATGAATTCACAACTTTAAGGTATGAATACAGATTTTAGAAAAACACAGTTGAGAACTTGCATAATCTTAAAAGAAACACAGAAGTGAGAGTAATACAAACATTAACACTGGCTTCTGAGGTAAACTCTGTGCTTTTATTCTATATTCTTGTTGAGTTACAAAACATACATTAGTTGAGAAAGGATTCATAAAAATCACTAACTCTTCAAAGTGTATAATCTGAACTATCTACAAAAAAGGAAAAAATGCCTTATATATCAAAATGTGTCGGCCCCCTAGGGGTTTACAAAAAATCAGTCCTCGGGATAGATCTCTCCTTAGATCTTTTGATTGAATTTAATGCTACACCCTGCGTGTCCATGTCGGTGAAGAGTCATCCCCCAGAGAAGCCTTCAGATCTTTCACAACTACTGCATTCATTTCTAATCCTCGTGTCCTCCTTAAACCTCTTCGGTCAAGTGCTTTGAATGCTCCTGAGCTCAGAACAGATACGTGTTGCTTTTCATTCCATTGATGTTCTTCATCCTGGTCAGACTGCCATGACTCACTTTCAGATCACTCTGATTGGTCGGGTATACTCCACGCAGATTCTTTGGGCTGTCAAAAGCTCCTCCTGTAGAATCGCATGTCGGTGAGACACCAATCGTGTCTCCTCGATGCGATTAAACCTTCCTATGGTTATCGACATATCCTGAAACTGTCGATGAGAGCTCTTAGCGAGCCCAAAAAATCATACCGATATCGCCTTTGTGGTCGCCAAGAAAATCGCTGTCAGGAAAACCCTTTGCCGAAGGCAATATCTCTCGGCGAATTCACTTCATTGTTGGGAAAGGATCCGCTATTTCGGCAAGACCTCTCGCCAAGCTTTAAAACTTTGGGCGAGCCCATCTTATTATCGACAAGACCCCATCCGTTCGCTGAGACGTCACAACAACTCCTCCATCCTTCGCCGACCATCATCTTCTATCGGCCAAACCTTCATATCGATATGACTTTCCTTGGTGGGACCCCCGGCCTTCGGCGAGATATCGTTTGGTCACCGAGACTTCATGGTGAAGGCTTTAACTCTTGGTGATGATACTCTTTTTCACTGAGACCACATGCGGTCGGTGAGACCACATGCCGAAGGCATCCATGCTTTGGTGAAAGCTCATTTCAGTCGGGGAGACTCCCTTTTATCACTGAGACACCATGTCGAAAACCCTAACCGCTTGGAGAGCTCCAAACCAACTTCGTTCAGAGCTTGCTAGGTCGGTGAGACATCTCACCGACCTCCTCATCATTCTCTGAGTTTGCCTCGACACCTCCCTGAGCCTTTCTTCATCAGCAAGAGTCAATTAGTGTCACCCCGAATGTACTCCACTTTACCGAGCTATGCATTCTTTTTGCTGAGACATTATCAAGTTGGGAAGACTTCATAGCGAGGCTCATTTGTCATATCGACATCTCTCGGCGAGGCTTTGGCTAGTCGCCAAGACATCTTGGCGACCTGACCCTCCTTTTAGCGAACTGGGATCCCGTCGGGGTGATCCTCTGCTTTCGGCGAAACCTTATGGCAAAGCTCCCACATTTGGGTGATGAGTTTACTTTTTCTTCAGTCGGGGAGACATCACCATCTCGGCAAGACCCCTCGCCGATACTTGTATCCTTTGGCCAAAAAAACCTTCTTCGCCGAGACTCGACCCGATTGGTAAGACCCTTGACTGAAGACGGATCTCTTGGCGAAGCTCCCTTCACTCAACGAGAGCCCCTTAGTCGGCGAGACATTCTGAAGGTCTTGGTGACTCTCCTTAGAGGGTTTTCATGCCGAGCTTGATCTAGGTAGGCCTTCCAACTGTGTTCTTCATGACCTAGCACTAGATGCATGATTTAACCCTTGATGTAAATGATCCACCTGGCCCTTTAGAACTTCTA